>OZ010787.1:331359401-331862793 GCA_963932465.1 Maratus speciosus
TCACAAATGCAAATTTTTCTGGTTTTCAAACTGTGGAGTATGCAAATTTTGAGTTCGACGTCAAAAACGTCGTTTCAGTGGCAGGGAATGAAATTTGACTTTCAACTGGATAAAAGAGAATGAAGACAAGGATGATCGGCATTCAGTGATTGCTTTGTTTCGATGAGTATGATGTCTCAGCGAAGTCATCTGACAGATTCAGAAGCTTTGAGAATTGTTGGTAGGTTAGAAGGGGGCCAAACTCAAGCCGAAGTAGCGCAAGCCATTGGAGTGTCACAAAGTGTCATTTCCAGGATCTGGAAACGTTTTTTGGAGAGTGGATGTGCAGGCCGAAGACCAGGGCAAGGTCGTAGGCGGGCAACAACGCCCAATGAAGATCGGTATTTAGCGTTAACAGCTCGGAGACACCGAACCATGAACGCTACTCTTCTCCAACAACACCTTCGCTCGGCTACAGGCACCACGATTTCAACTCAGACTGTCCGAAACCGGCTCCATGCTGTAGGTCTGTATGCTCGCCGACCGATGGTATGTGTTAGATTAACATCAAGGCATCATCGCGACCTCAGGGAGTGGGCAACCGAGCATGTCAACTGGAGGAGAAATGAATGGAGCAATATTCTGTTTTCTGACGAGTCCCGTTTTTCTGTGCATCCGGATAATAGGCGTATTTTAATCTGGAGGGACCGTGGCAGTAGGAATAATCCTGCGTTCGTGCACGAAAGTGTCAGATTTGGCGGTGGAGGAGTGTTGGTGTATGGTGGCATCTCCATTGACGGGCGCACTGACCTCTACATCATTCGAGATGGAGCTCTGACTGGTCGCCGATATAGGGATGAGATCCTCAGACCTATTGTAGTCCCTTACGCTGCAGCAATCGGAAAATAACTTCATTTTAATGGCCGATGACTGCAGGCCACATCGTGCAAACCTGGTGGAGGATTTCCTTTTCGAGGAAGGAATCGTTCGAATGGAATGGCCAGCGTGTTCTCCAGACATGAATCCAATCGAGCACGTTTAGGACTCTCTAGGAAGACGAGTTTCTGGCCGCCAACAACCCCCACAAACTCTCCAAGAACTGGAAAGAGCTCTTCTGGAAGAGTGGGGCAGAATATCCCAACTCGTCATTAATAGCCTCATTGAGTCCATGCCTCAAAGGTGTTCAACGTTGCTGGCCGCCCGTGGAAACCATACCCCCTACTGAAAATGATTTTCTTTGAAGATAACACCTTTTCTTATTCTTTTTTTCTCATATGCACAAATTGTGTTTTTTTTCCTTTAGTACACAAATGCGCAATAAAATGCATTTTTTTCTGCCAAAGATGTGTAATTTATTCTCATATAACCTACTATGTCTGTCGACCATGTATCAATCAGCTAAACAGTTTACCAGATACAAAATCCACCTAAAACTGCAATATCCTTTAATTGTTTTGAGCAGTGTAAATCCGGTTTAAGATTTTTTTTTTTACAAAACTTGAATATCTGAAAACTTGAATTTTTGTTAATTATCCTGTTTTACACTCGAACCCTTCATATGTATAATGTTACCTTTTAAAAAATAACATAATTAGCATAGAATATCTATGAAGTTTCAAACAGCGGATTATTTGTATAAAAATCAAGTAAAATTTTCTAGTAATAGAAGATTCTGTACTCAGCATCTTGATACTACATGTGCAATGAACTAAAAATTTTTTACCGAAATTTACTAAATTTACAGAAATGGACTGAATCAAATTTAGCTCCAGTATTCTGAAAAGGAAAAAAAATCAAATACCTATAAAAGCATTTTTAAACAATGAGCTTTGCTTTCAATAAAAATATATCAGAACACAGTTAATCGGAAAATCCAACTGGAAAAAAATTATGTTTTAAAAATATAGAAAGGGTCAATCCATTTCAAGTGGTCCAGAAAATCATTAATTCGTTGCTCGACCATTTTTAAAAAATCTGAAATTTTTTGTACAACAACCCTAACATGATGGAAGTTCAAAATGACTATTATTTTAATTTTATTAATTTTCCTTTGTGCATGGCGGCTATCTTTGTTTCATCGTCTGCAGCAATTTTCTCAGAAAAAGGGTTTACGGAATTGTAAATAATTCATCGTTTATTTATCCAATTCAAGTGCGGATTGAAGCAATTTGTACGGAATACATTGGGATCAAAATTTGGTAATAGAGTAGATTCCGAAAATAAATCCTTATTGGTGAAATGTAAGCATAAAGTTTCAGTTTTTTTCAAAAATTTGTCCGTTTACAAAAGGAAATTTTTCTAGCAAGGAAAACTGTGAACATGACATAATTTTTTTTACAAATAGGCCGAAAGTACTTGTACTCACAAGCTAAGTTCCAGACCTGGGACTTCGTTTCTCTTCGCTAAAAAAATCCCAAATTTTTCAAAAATGTCAAAAATCGCACTTTTTAGGCTTTGATATCTCCGGTGGGGCACGAGATAAAAATCTGAAGTTCTGGTTTCTGAGAGTATTATATAGTAGTGCTATGCACAAGAAATTTCAATATGGAGATTTGACTACAAGCTGAGATATGGCAAGGGCAACATGTCAAAAGAATACTGCCAAACTATTGTTTTGTTGTAGTCACAGCTAAGTATTTATCTCAGAGTGTCACTTAAATTTATGTTTTTGATTATCTTTAAATAATAGTAACAGAAAATAAAGCCCTTTGCAAAGCTTAGCAATTAATTAAAAAAATAATTATGCCTAAGGCCATACATTTTGTATGGTTTCAGTAATTTTTGTTGTAAGTAAATTTAGTAACTAAAAGAAACCTCAGCACTTTTACATAAAGAAAGAAAAATATTTTTATAGAAGACCTGAAACAAAAACAGAACAGGGAAAGAGAAAAGCTTTTAATGTTGTCATACTTGTTGAGACATGATCAAACGTGTCAAAACACATTCTTACTTGTTGGTTTAAAAACCACAATTTTGATCTTTCTCATAATTTTATTTTTAGGAACCAAGTCTTGTCATTTCTTGATAACTTGATTGATGATCTTGGCCCTGCTGGCTCATAGATATAAACTTTGAAATCACTATGTGCAAGTCTCAGTTCATTAATAATTCCTAACTTACTTCTTATGCAAAAATGTCATTTTCTGCGGTATAAATTTTGAAAGGGCTTTGGATATCTTTACTTTCTAAAAATTACTTACTAATGCATGGTAACATCGTATAATGTTTCATTTACAGCAATTTACTTATGGTAGGAACAAGTTTCAGGGATTGGCAAGCAGCATTAAAATTGTGGTTTTTAAACTAACAAGCAGGAATGTGTTTTGACACATTTGATCATGTTTCAACAAGTATGCCAACATTAACAGCTTTTCTCTTTCCCTATTCTGTTTTTGTCTCAGGTCTTGTATAAAAATATTTTTTTTCTTTATATAAAAGTGCTGAAGTTTCTTTTGGTTACTAAAATTACAAAAAAAAAAAAAAAAAAGAAAAAGAAAATTACTGAAACCATACAAAATGTAGGCCTTATGCATAATTATTTTTAAAATTAATTGCTAAGCTTTGCAAAAGGCTTTATTTTCTATTACTATTATTGAAAGATAATAAAAAAAAAATTTAAATGACACTCTGAGATAAATACTTAGCTGTGACTACAGCAAAACAATAGTTGGCAGTATTCTTTTGACATGTTGCCCTTGCCATATCTCAGCTTGTAGTCAAATTTCCATCCTGAAATTTCTTGTGCATAGCACTGCCATACAATACTCTCAGAGACCAGAACTTCATATTTTTATCTTGTGCCCCACCACTAAGCCTAAAAAGTGCGATTTTTGACATTTTTGAAAAATTTGGGATTTTTTTTTTTAGCGAAGAGAAACGAAGTCCCAGGTCTGGAACTTAGCTTGTGAGTACAAGTACTTTCGGCCTATTTGTAAAAAAAAATTATGTCATGTTCACAGTTTTTCTTGCTAGAAAAATTTCCTTTTGTAAACGGACAAATTTTTGAAAAATACTGAAACTTTATGCTTACATTTCACCAATAAGGATTTATTTTCGGAAACTACTTTATCACAAAATTTTTAGCCCAATGCATTCTCTACAAATTGCTTCAATCCACACTTGAATTGGAGAAATAAACGATGAATTATTTACAATTCCGTAAACCCTTCACGTGAGAAAATTGCTCAAGACGATGAAACAAAGATGGTCGCCATGCACAAACAAAAAATAATAAAATTAAAGTAATAGTCATTTTAAAATTCCATCATGTTAGGGTTGTTGTACCAAAAATTTCAGATTTTTTTTAAATGGTCGAGCAACCAGTGCTGGACCAGTTGAAATGTATTGTCCCGAAATCTTTAAAAGACACAATACATTCTTTTCCCATCCAACCTTCTAAATAAACCAGTTTTCAATGCCAGATTTCTTTTACTTACTGAGCAGTATTTCAATAATTATTTGGATCTTTTGAAATAGCTGAACATACTTTATGAGAGCATTGGTCAGTTTTGACCTTAATGCCTTCGGAGAGAAGGCTTCAAGAAGGAATTTTGCTGGGAAAGTTGATTGAATATTCGTTTTCCATCAAAGAAAATAATAGAGTACGGTATTTTGGGGGGATTTATTCAATTTCTAATCTAGCTATGTATAGGATGAAAGTTTTTATCCTAGATATTTCATTTTAATTGTGAGGATTAGACGGGATTTCAGTATTTTTCAGAGATGCGATTTAAAATTAAAAATTATTTAAAAAATTCTTAAGCTTTATTACACACTTAAAAGTATAATTGAGATTAATAATTAAAGATATAGAATTTACATTCTACTGGAAGTATATTTTATGTAAATATACTGCAACAGGGTTCGTACGGGTCCTTGAATTTCAAGACTAAATAATTCTTCGGTACCAGTATTTTCTTATGAAAAATCTCAACTTAAAAAAGGCGAAATTTTGTCCGTTTAAATCAGATTTATTTTTCTGTAAAAAAATTCTGATACTTGGCCTTGAAAATAACGGTACCCGTACGAACCTTGTGCAATTATGTGAATATGCTAGAATATAGTATGTGAAAGCATATTCAACTACAACTTGGGCTTACCACTACCGCCTGTTGAAATTACTATAAAATTTCAAAACTATAGAAAAATAAAATAATCCAAGTTAAGAAAGTAAAGATATTATAAGGTTTTCCTAAGATAGAAATACACACAGATAAAAATACTCACTTTGCCGTTCATAAAAATAAAGTGCATCTGTAAAAAACTGAAAAGACCTCTTAGAATAGGCTGCATCAAATTCAAATGATCCATACATGTATGAGGAACTGTAAATATCGATGCAATTTCCAAACCGCTTGAAATAAGAGTTCCCAATCCAAAAACTATAAAGAGAAAATTTACTTTGAGAAAAACAAGTTTAAAAAGAAATTGTTTTATGATATTTTATATCTCCAATATTCAAATTATTTGGTTGAAATAGCTATAAATGTGATTACAGTCATTCAGGGTAACTTTGAAACATGGGGTGTAACTTTGCACCACCTCCTAATTTTCAATATTTTTGACTTCAAAAGACTAAATAAACTCCAGAACTGTGCTCTGTTGTCAAGCTTCTAAACTGGGATTTCTACTCTTTATTTTAGAAAATAAATTAGCAACATTATGCGCAATTAATTGCATAATCTAACTATTTTTGTGAAGTACTGTTTTCAAGTTAATTTTGAAGTTGTTGTAATCGAATTAAATTTTCATAGTAAGTAACAATATACTCATTTATCAGACATATTATTATCTAAATGTTGTAAATGTGTTAATATGTTAATATTTTGTGAGTATTTATTTATTAATGGTTAATAAAATGTAAAATAAGAAGGCACTAACACTTTACCACATTTTCAGGGTAACTTTGAGCCGGCTCCAAGTTAGACTGATGTTTATAATTTACTGATTATAGGTGCTACTGTAAAAAATTTTCCATATTTGCACGTATATTTTATATAAAAGCCGAAAGTGTGCATTAGATATAACATATATAAATATTTTGACAAATATGTGTAAAATACATAAAATTCATTTAAAGGTGTTATTCGGGGCGGAGCTACTCAAATTTGACATTTCATACGTTCGACATTTTTTATTCTTGTTTGAATAATACTAGTAGAAGTATGTATTACTGTAATTATGGATATATTATTGAGTTAAAACATTGAAAATTGTTTTTCACTGCATTTTTATGTTTTATATGAACAATAAACAGTTTTTTATTTCTAAATATTCATGGTTCTCTTCTTCCGCTTTTTTTATGCATAATATTTGTTGTAATATCATAAATTATACAAATCTTGTGATGTTGGGAAATGTAAATTCGGAGTCTTTACATATCTGAAAACATTTTTTGGTGTTCAAAGTTGTCCTAACTATAATACTTTTTTTTATAATTAATTATTTTAGATAATATTTTTCATATGGTACAAAGTTACTCTAAATGGCTGGGTAACTTTGAACCAGGTTAAAAGTTCATTTTTTATTGCTTTTATCATTATTATTCCTTAATTTTTGATAGTCATACAATAATTTAGGATCATTTCTTCTCTTTTATGCCCCTAATTACAACAATATTCTTAAAATAAGAGTGTGAAATATGAAAATACAGAAAATGCGGATCAAAGTTACCCTGAATGACTGTACTTGTATCGCTGTACAACATACAGATTACACTAGTATTTAAAATTAAGTTAACAAACACATCATGTTTACTCTTTTGTATAAAAGTACTGGATAGATTTTAATGGCATTCGGTAAGATGAAGAAAAATATGACAACAATTTATACTGTATAATAAAGTACCCAACTCAATTATCGTAAGAAATATTCATGAGAGCATAAAATTCAAAACTAATGTTGTTGGATGTCTTCTAAAATAAGCCTACGGTGCATGGTCACCCGTAACAGAAACACGAATCACACAGAAAAATTTCATAATGTTCATATTTTTAACGAGAGAGTTCATGAGTATCCGTGGTAGCTTTACACACTCTTTCATTAAAGCAATTGTAAGATTGTTCTCGGAGGTGGTTTCGGTTTGCGAATTTAAATTGCCCTCTTAAATGAATTCAGAATACCTAACAAACACAGAGCTATCGGGAAGCGATCGGCAGACTGCCACTTGCCGTTTCTGCCGGTAACGGCATGACATCAGGTTGCTGGTTCCAGCACTTTCATAATCCCCCAGGCGATAGTCGGCGGGATGGGTTGGGCATAATCGGACCGGTGCCTGCAGGATACTATGCCGAAGGCTCGCCGATAGCTAACCATACTAATTTTGGCGGCAGCCCGACACTAGCATAAATAGAAAAAAATGTACTTTAGTTTTCGTGGCGCCATCTGGGCATGTATATTTGTTAATATTTCAAAGGATCATATTTCGGATCTGGAAGAGGCTGGCTTCGATTTAGGGTCCCTAAGGTGAAGGCGTTAAGGGCAGTTAGAAGGTCAAAACCTAAAATATATCGAATTTTCGATTTTTTAATATTTTGAATCTACCATTCAGTGGTGGAAAATTGGCGCAGAGGTTGAGCCTATTGACACCACTAAATTTTTTTTGGTATTATTCAGTTTAATAAAAACTCAGAAATTTGATCATTAGATAAGAGGCAAAATACTACTATAATTTAGTGGTATCAATAGGCTCCACCTCTGCGCCAATTTTCCACCACTGTACCATTTCTTCTCTTTCTACTGATATATTACTTTTGCTTCTACGGCAACCAGAAGTTGGAAAATTTTTAGTAATTATGTTTATCTACTTTACTACTAGTGCGTTTATTACTTTAAACTTGATTTTCTCAAAATGTTGTTTTTTTTTTTTTAACTTCGATGTACCTTTTTGATAAAACTATTATACAATATGCTTTGAAATTTTGCTTGAACATGCTATACATGTCCCTGATTCAATCTGAGGTGAATTGGTTAAACTCATAAAAAGAACTTTTTTTAATTATTATCATTATCTTTGAAAAAATTGCATGTTTTTTGAAATTTGAATGTGGCTTCTACTTCAGATTTTTTTTAAAAATATCTACGCTTTATTTAATTATAAATTTAACTTCAGATTATTAAGAATTGTTTATTTTATGCATAAAAATAATTCAAGTCCATATCTTAAGTAGTTTATGAGAAAAGGTACATTAATTTACCATGGCAGGTATAGGGATTCCGACTGCCCTTAACCACTCTGCCACCGAGACTTGCAGAAGACTGGATTCTATGAGGTCATAAGAGGAAGGCGTTTCAATTAGTGATGGTTTGTCGTTGTAGATAAATTTTTTATGGGAAAAATGGAAAATTTTGAAGTGCTTTATAGTTTTTTTTTTATGTCATTTGTCTTATGCGCGTGTATTTAACAGTTAATTTATTATTCAAATGAATGAAATATCTTAGCGGATATTATTTAGTTAAAGAAAGCGAACTGATTTCTCCTATAAATTTAAAAATGATTAATGTACTTAATAAATTAAGTGAATTTTACAGATTTTGTTCAGTTAATATAATTTTATTTTTAGGAATTATAATGTAATTACGTGTATTAGTTAAGAAATATATATATTTCACATGGAAAAACTAATTTTACTAAATAACAAGTTGGTATTAATAACTTTTAGTTATTAGAATAAGAATTCATTTTATGTCGTTAGATGATTTAATGTAAATTATATTTTTAATGATTATGTAGGAATATTAATTCTTTTACTTACCAACATTTTTTTAATTTAAAAATAAAATAGAAATATTAATTTACCTTTTATTTTTTTATTTTCATTTTTATTAGGGTTCCGTACTTAAAAAGTAAAAACGGAACCATTATAAGATCACTCCTGTGTCTGTCCGTCCGTCTGTCTGTCTGTCACAGCCCTTTTACTCGTAAACTATGCAACGTGGAAAGTTCAAATTCGGGGAAGTAATAAAGATTATTGACCCACATATTTACAGATTAAAAAATATTCATAAATATATTTAGAAAAAATGCAGAGGGGCTAATTTAGTTATTTGAAAAAAAAAATCTTTTCTTTGTATATCGTTTTGGGTATCGTGTGAAATTTTTCGTAACGCTGAAATAAAAAATATATTTCATTTAATTTTAGGTTTTATATTTTCAAAGTTATGGTGGAAAATGTAGTGCAAAAATATGTCCCCCCCCCCATCTAATTCCGAATCTATTGAAACTAAAATTATGAAAAAATTAGAGGTAGTAGACATTAATTTAAACCTTGCAGGAAAATTATAGCGATTACCCTAGGTTACATAGTTTTTGAGAAAATCGCATTTTTCCGTTACACTCAAATTTCGATTTACGGGCTTCAGCAAATATGTTGAGCAAAGCTGGAGGTACCTATCGTAACAGAAGTATAAAAGGATTATTGATCATGAATTTCGGAAAAAATAGTCGGTAATTAGCCGAAATATTAACCCTTAAAGACACGGACGGTTTGGACATACATAATGACAAGGACGGCGTACTCTATGCTCCATCGGCTTTTAAAGCCTAGATAACAAATTTTAAGTAAATATTTATGTAATGCAATGCCCAGTAGCAGTATAAAAGCAATAAACGTCAAATTGTATAAAACAGATTAATTTAATGAGAATTAATCACTTAAATACTATTAGATCGGGCGGCGGCGACACGAATGACTACGTCATCGAGTTACGGGATGAACTCATGATGCAGGACAAGATTTTTAAGAGTAGATTAAGGAATGACTGGTCTGCCTCGACATCTCTTGGTACGATAGGCGCAGCAAAGGGCGCCAACTCGTCATTTTGGCATCACTATCACGTCATCGAGTTACGGGATGCCGGGGGTTTCTACCAGGATATGCGCAGGCAGACCAAAATATTCTTGAAAGACTTTTTTTTACCTTTAATTTGGCACCGGTTTCATCCCGTAACTCGATGACGTGATAGTGATGCCAAAATGACGAGTTTGCGCCCGCTGCTGCGCCTATCGTACCAAGAAATGTCGAGGCAGACCAGTCATTCCTTAATGTACTCCTAAAAATCTTGTCCCGCACCATGATTTCATCCCGTAACTCGATGACGCGATTATAGCTTCAAAATTAAAAATTGGCGCCCCGCTTCGTACCAAGATATGACGAGGCAGACTGAAATATTCTTATTGTACTGATTTGTGCCTTTAATGTGTCAAATTTTCAAGCCGTAACTCGATGACGTGATTATACAGCCAAAATTAAAAATTGGCGCCCCGCTCTGCTCATCTCCTACCAAGATATGACAAGGCAGACTGAAATATTCGTATTGTGCTAATCGGAATGTTTAATGTGCCAAAATTTCAAGCCGTAACTCGATTACGTAATAACGCTGTCAAAATAATGAATTGGCGCCCCGTTCTTCGTGCTTTGTACCAAGTTATGCCGAATCAGTCATTTTCTCACGTACTGTTAGTAATCTTTTCCTAAACATTTAATTCATCTTGAAAGTTGATTCGAAGTAAAATATATGGCAATGTAATGTAAAATATTACGTTTATAGGGTTTTAATTATACATTATGACGTATTTTTTTGTTATAGATTTTAGTCTGCCGGGGATTTCTACCAGGATATGCGCAGGCAGACCAAAATATTCTTAAAAGACTTTTTTTTTTACCTTTAATTTGGCACCAGTTTCATCCCGTAACTCGATGACGTGAAAGTGACGCCAAAATGACGAGTTGGCGCCGGCTGCTGCACCTATCGTACCAAGAAATGTCGAGGCTGACCAGTCATTCCTTAATGTACTCCTAAAAATCTTGCCCTGCATCATGATTTCATACCGTAACTCGATGACGTGATTATAGCTCCAAAATTAAAAATTGGCGCCCCGCTTCGTACCAAGATATGACGAAGCAGACTGAAATATTCTTATTGTACTGATTTGTGCCTTTAATGTGCTAAATTATCAAGCCGTAACTCGATGACGTGTTTATACCGCCAGAATTAAAAATTGGCGCCCCGCTCTGCTCATCTCCTACCAAGATATGACAAGGCAGACTGAAATATTCGTATTGTGCTAATCGGAATGTTTAATGTGCCAAAATTTCAATCCGTAACTTGATGACGTAATAACGCTGTCAAAATAACGAATTGGCGCCCCGTTCTTCGTGCTTTGTACCAAGCTATGCCGAATGAGTCATTTTCTCACGTACTGTTAGTAATCATTTCCTAAACACTTAATTCATCTTGAAAGTTGATTCGAAGTAAAATATATGGCAATGTAATGTAAAATATTACGTTTATAGGGATTTAATTATACATTATGACGTATTTTTTTGTTATAGATTTTAGTCTGCCGGGTGTTTCTACCAGGATATGCGCAGGCAGACCAAAATATTCTTAAAAGACTTTTTTTACCTTTAATTTGGCACCGGTTTCATCCCGTAACTCGATGACGTGAAACTGACGCCAAAATGACAAGTTGGCGCCCGTTGCTGCGCCTATCGTACCAAGAAATGTCGAGGCAGACCAGTCATTCCTTAATGTACTCCTAAAAATCTTGTCCTGCATCATGATTTCATACCGTAACTCGATGATGTGATTATACCTTCAAAATTAAAAATTGGCGCCCAGCTTTGCTCGTCTCGTACCAAGATATGACGAGGCAGACTGAAATATTCTTATTGTACTGATTTGTGCCTTTAATGTGCCAATTTTTCAAGCCGTAACTCGATGACGTGATTATACCGCCAGAATTAAAAATTGGCGCCCCGCTCTGCTCATCTCCTACCAAGAAATGACAAGGCAGACTGAAATATTCGTATTGTGCTAATCGGAATGTTTAATGTGCCAAAATTTCAAGCCGTAACTCGATGACGTAATAGTACACTCAAAATAGAGAATTTGCGCCCCGTTCTTCGCGCTTTGTACCAAGTTATGCCGAATCAGTCTTTTCCTCACGTACTCTTAATAAGCTTTTCGTAAACCCTTAATTCATGCCGAAAGTCGATTCGAAGTATGGCAATCAAATGTAAAATATTATGTTTATAGGGTTTTAATTGTACATTATGACGTATTTTTTTTTTTGTTGTTATAGATTTTAGTCTGCCGGGGGTTTCTACCAGGATATGCGCAGGCAGACCAAAATATTATTAAAAGACTTTTTTTTACCTTTAATTTGGCACCGGTTTCATCCCGTAACTCGATGACGTGAAAGTGACGCTAAAATGACGAGTTGGCGCCCGCTGCTGCGCCTGTTGTACCAAGAAATGTCGAGGCTGACCAGTCATTCTTTAATCAACTCTAAAAAATCTTGTCCTGCATCATGATTTCATCCCGTAACTCGATGACGTATTCATTCGTGTCGCCGCCGACCGCTCTATTTGGGATTTGCGACTAGTTTCCATTGAGTGGCTTTCTCAATATACCTACTATGTCTTTAAAGGTTAACTAAAAACCTATATGGAATAACAAATATACAGAATAGCTATATTTGCTATTACTTGGGTTATATATATCTTTGAACTTTCATGGTATATCCATTTATACTTTTCTACACTGTCAAAAATTTAGCAGCATTCTGGCAGGTCATTCGACCATTTTTTGAAAAAATGGTTTCATAACCATAATTTAACTATATTCTGACCATAAAATGGCCAATAATATGGTCAGAATAGTGTTAAATTCACGGTTGTGTAACCGTTTTCGGAAAAAACGGTCAAATGACCTGCCAGAATACTGCAAAATTTTAACGGTGTAGTATACAGGGTGCAAAGAAAAATCCCTTTAACCTGAAAATACTTGTGAACGGAGAGAGCTACAGCTATGCAAGTGAGGTAACGATATAGTAAAGCGACTACGCCCGATTTAATGAAAACGACAGCAGTGCCCCCTAATGGCTAAATTTGTTAGATAGCCACTGCAAATCGAAAACGAAAAAAGATAGAGCAAAATTTCCAGTTAGAAAGTTTTAGAGCATCAATTAATTAGTAGAATACGACATTTGGTTTACATGGATAAGATAAATCTTCGCATGTTTACCCAAAAATATCCGAAATCGATGCACTCCATTTTGTGTAAACGTTTGAATGGAATAGTCAGAAGTATGAAGAAGTACGCACAATTTATGCTATAAATACGTACTTATCTCAATACATTTTGATAGCATCACATAAAAAAAGACAAACTGTCTCACAGTGATAAAAAGTTAATATTCAGTATGTCCGAAAAGTTTGCCATTGCTCACGATACACGCTTGTATTCGTGAGAGTAATTCTGTGTGCACATTTCTCAGCATGGGACGTCTATTGCAAGCC
Source organism: Maratus speciosus (assembly GCA_963932465.1). Classification (NCBI taxonomy): domain Eukaryota; kingdom Metazoa; phylum Arthropoda; class Arachnida; order Araneae; family Salticidae; genus Maratus; species Maratus speciosus. Next base: position 331,372,685 of record OZ010787.1, read on the forward strand.
TCTTCAATACGATGACATAGATTTAACCCTTTCAAGGGCGGTGGCTAGACGGTCTAGCCACCTAATTTTAATTCCAAAACTGACAAATGGCACCAAGAATATTTTAATAAATTCTTGCTTTTGTAATGAAAGTGGAAATTAGCGGGTTTTTGTTTTCTGAGAAATTCGTTTGAATATTCTGGTGTCAGTCAATTATTTCATCAGTTTACGAACAGAATTCTTCTGGCCCTGAAAGGGTTATTCTAAAATTTTCAATGCATTGGAAATTAACTCGTTACAGACATTGCAGCACAGTACAAAGTCACAATCTGCAATTGTGCACTGCTACATTTCCGGAATGTGAATAGGCAAAGAAGAATCGTCGCTCATCGATTTCGGACATTTTTGGATATGCAGGCGAAGATTTATCTTATCCGTGTGAACGAAATGTCATTTCGTACTAATTAATTGAAGAGCTAAGTGGAAGAACATGTTAAGTAACAAAAATTACATTTGAAGAAATTTGATGTGAAGGTTTTTGTTCTCAATTTTAATGATTTATTTTCTGTTTGATACCATGTGTTTAAAATATTAACAGGTGTGGTACTAAACTCTATCAAAAGAACTTATTCATATTTAATTTTTAAATATTAAAAAATATTAATATTATTTGGATTATTAAATATTAAAATATTGAATATTAATGAATAATGTCTTAAATCTTCAAGGCTAAATAGAACTTTGGTATTTTAGCTTTACCATGTGATAGAATACCTGATAACACTTTCGTCCAAACGATAAAATCATTTTAAGAAAATGTAGCATAACATGTTCTTCCACTCAGATCTTCAATTGATGCTTTAAAACTTTGTAATTGGAAAATTTGAACTACCTCTTTTCGTTTTCGATTTGCAATGGCTATCTTCCAAATTTTGCCACTAAAGGTGCTGCTGTCGTTTGCATTAGGTCGGGCGTAGTCGCTTTACTGTACCGTTACCTCACTTGTATAACTGTAGCTCTCTCCGTTCGCAAGTATTTTCAGGTTAAAGGGACTTTCCTTTCCACCCTGGATATTATACAGCTATACCCAATCCTACGTTATATAGTTTTACAAAGTCTTAGTATTCTTTTAGCAACGGTATTTTTTTAATAATACACTTACTAATTCATATATTATTGTGCGGAACCCTCTGTGCGCGGGTAATACTCACACTTGGCCGTTTATTTATTTTTTTAGATGTGGGAGATTTCTGAATCTTTCCTATAAATTTAAGAATGATTAAGTATTTAATAAGTGAATTTTAGAGGTTTTGTTCAGTTAATGTAATTTTATTTTTAAGATTAAAATTACACATGTAATTTTAATTATTAATTTAAGAATTTAATTACGCGTGTTACTTTAAGGGGGCTCGGGGCTTGAAAATTTTTAAAAAATCGATAGTATCTATTTTGATTATTTAATTAATTCTGAACACATTGCAAAAAACCGCATAAAAATATTTGCATTTTTAATAGAGTTATAAGCATTTATGTAACAATCGTTACAAAGCCGCACCCATATTATTGCAACTTTAAGTCGCGTTTTCTCAAATCTTGATTTTTGACGACTATCCGTAAGATTAAAAAAAAAACTATTTGATGGAATAGCTTAATTTTTTTGCATGCATATAACATCATTATCTATGGAATGAATTAATATATTTTAGATAGTTTAATATTTTGAGTATTTTTAATGAAAAAAAATTGTATTTTTTAGGGGTTTTTTAATTTTTAAATTTGGAGTTTTTTTTAATAAGGTTTCCTTTGAGTGCTAGTTATATCCTTAATTCATTCTATAGAGTAAAGTTTCCTGATCATTGTAAAGCAAAAATTAGGTTCTTATGTCAATTTATCGTTAAGATATCTTACGGATGGTGATATGACACCTAAATGTTTTCCCGAAAATTGTGTTATATAAATTTTGCTATATTTTTTGTTTTATTTCATTGAAGTACTTCATTTTATAATTTTATAAGACTACAAACATATCTTTAAAATATCAGAGAGTTTAAATTAGTTACATTGAATACTTCTGTTTTTATATGGACTCGAAGCGGGAGCTTTGTTTGCATGTTTTTCGTTATCGATCAAGCCCCGAGCCCCCTTAAGAAGTATTTATTTTTAACACGGGAAAACTAATTTTAATAAATAATAAGTTGGTAATTAATAACTTTTAATTAGAATAAGAATTCATTTTATGTCGTTTGATGTTTTATCGTAGAATATGTATTTAATGATTATGTTGCAATATTAATTGTTTACTTATCAACATTTTTTAATTAAAAAATAAAATAGAAAGATTAATTCATCATTTATTTTCCTTTGGTAGAATAGATGGGGGAGATTTCTGAATCTTTCTTTTAAATTTTAATGCTAAAAAGATGAGTAGATTTTTAAATATTTATATAGCTTTTAAAATAAATTAAAAAACTTTTGAATAAAATAAGAAACTTAGTTGTTGCTTTTAAAATGAATATATAATTTGAAAATAAGTTGAATTAATCTATAAACTTCATTTTTTCTACGATTAAATTTCTAATGAATAATAACTTTAATGAGCCATTTCGAACTTTTTTGATGATTCAAATAATTGTAGGTCCTTTTTAAAATGAATTCAAAACCAATTTTTTAAAAATAATAATATATAGACAATTATTGACACTTTTTCGGTTTTAATCACTGTTAGAATTTTATATGAAATATATATACAGTGAGCAAAAAAAGTATTTGCACACCAGGTAAATTTGTTGTAGCATATGTATAAATAAATAAAAAGCAACTAAGAATTAAAAATACCAACACTTTTACAAAACAAATAAACATATTTAATATCTGACTTAATAATTATATTTAAAATATGAAAACATAAAAATGTAGCATTTGTACTGCAAAAAAAAAATATTTGCACACTAGCAATAAAAATAGAACTAGAGGAAATATTTATAAGTTAAAAACAGTGCTAATATTTAGTATGCATGCCCTTTGCTTCAATTACAGCTTGTAATCGTCTGGGCATTGATTCTATTAATTTGTGACATGTTTTACTGCTGATTTGTAGCCATTCTTCCCTAAGAGCTTGCTTAAGTTCTGATTTGTTAGAAATTTTCTTTTTCCTTATTTTCACATTCAAAATATGCCATAAATTTTCAATCGGATTGAGGTCTGGTGATTGTGGTGACGTTTTCAATTGATTTTTTACATTATAAAGCAACCATAACCTCGTAATATATGCAGTGTATTTCGGATCGTTATCCTGTTGGAAATAATATGAATTAGGAATTCCTAATTTCAGAGCACTATTAGATAAATGATCTCGCAATATATTAATATATTGTTTAGCATTCATATTGCCTTCAATAAAGGTCATTTCGCCAACTCCGTTAAAAGACATGCATCCCCAAATCATTACATGACCATCGCCATGTTTTACAGTTGGTTTCATGTTTTTAATTTGAAGAGAAGTATTTGGCTTTCGCCATACAGTTTTCTTACCATCTGAGCCAAAAATATTGAACTTGCTTTCATCGGAAAAAATAACAGTTTTCCAAAACTCTAGTGGTTTGCTGACATAAGCTTTTGCAAATTCAAGTATTTTCACCCTATTTGTTTCACTAATAAATGGTTTTTTTTCGAGGGGCTCTTCCTCGAATATTTGCATCATGAAGAATATTTCTAATTGATTGTGGTGTAACTATTGTTCCCGACGTTGAAGCGACATCAACAGCCAATTCTCGAGCACTTAGAAAATTGTTTTTTAAAGATTCTTTTATGATGGCTCTCCTTTGCCTGGTATTTAGCTTTCTTGGACGCCCAGTTCGCGGCTTATTTATTGTCGAACCAGTTTCTTTTTTCTTCTTAATTACATAACGAACACTAGAAAAGTTTAGATTTTATTTTTTACCTATTCTTCGGTAACTTAATCCAGAATTGTGAAGAAATATAATCTTCTCACGGGTAGCAACAGACAGTTCACACGTTTTCGGCGCCATTAGAACAAAAACTCCCCAGAATCCCTGTTCCAGTTAATATATTACATGACTTTAAAGTGCAGGGCTAATGTACTGCGGGACTGATATGCTAAACATTTGCATAATGTTCACATTTAATGCCTTTTTAACAGTCAATGCTTCTTGTACAAATACTTTTTAGGTATGAGAAAATATTAATTTATTTTTTAAAAGGTGTAATATTACTGTTTACGGAAAATGGGTAGTTATTTTTATTTTCTTCTTATTTAAATAAATGAATAATTAAGAGAATAGTATCAAATTTGCTTTCTATGGTTACTTATGCAAAAAAGTCGTCTGCGTGCAAATACTTTTTTTGCTCACTGTATATATATATGAGGCATTCTCACAATCTTTTGACTTTTCTATATTTTTCTGTCCTTGAGTAATAATTTTTATTTTAGTACATATTATTGTTTTTTTTTTAAATTTCTTATACTGGAAAACATCCGATTGCATGACTGCATAACAATATTAACGAGATAAATAAGTTTTGGATGATGTTGGGGGCCTAAATATACCATGAAATTCCTATACCGCTCCGTGTCCCTGATACTGATTTTAAGTTTGGAGCTGTCTGTATAACATTGTTTCAATAACAGTAATTCGACGTAATTTTTTCCGAAATTGGGACTATTGTTTTATATAAATATGTAGCAAAAAATGAACCTACACACATTTTTTGGTTTGTTATTATTTTTTTTTAACTCTGTCCCTGGGTTTTAGATTCCTTACCGTCCCTCTTGCTAAACTTATTCAGAAAATGACTTCCATTGCAGCCACAGAAGTTTTTCAACTTTTTTTCTCGTGCAGAAGTATGCTAGAGAAAGAATGGCTAAAATTTTTTGACAGGAAATTTACTGCAGAATTTAAATCAGCATTTAAATATCTATTTCAGGCACCGTGGCGTTTTTGGTAAGTCTTACCGTCCCCAAGGTTTATTCCTGCACTTTTCGAGGTAAATTAATTTTTTTTAATTTAATCCAATGTAAATAACTGTTTCTAAACATCAATGAAGATTAAGACTATCATTTTAGTCTTAATATGATTTGCCTAAAAATAGGTGGTATTTTTCCTTACCGCCCCAGCCTTACCATCCCTTTTTTCCTCCTTACCGTCCCTTCTTTAACACCCCTTTAAGACAATGTTATACCAAAATTTTGTATTAAAAATACTACATTATTTCTTATTTGTTATTATTTGTGTGCGACCTTCCGTAACGTGGTATAGCGAGCCGGTCAAGCCTTGTTTTCGAAGGGGAGTGAAATCAGATTACAACTCAAATTATGAGGAAATAAATAAATGACATTTTATTAACTAAAATGACAAAGTGGATTTTTTTTTCAGAATGAGAGTTATTTCAGTTCCTCCTGCGTCACAACATATTTGTTAACGTACGTGGCGAGGAAAAAAAGTCTTATTGAAAGGTGGCAGCCTTAAGATATAACTCCAGATAGTCCAGTAAGAGATTGATCAAATACCGCTTAGTCCGTGCGGTCTATGACGATCTACGTTAATAATAGTTCTGGCTGGGAGATCCAATCTCCCGTTGCTCACTAACATAAGTACGATGATTGCAGACCCAGTCTGCTTTGCTGCTCACAAGGTGAGAGCGTAAGATAAGAACTGGAGAATCTAATTCTCCGTAACGAAACCTCGGCACAAGTACCGCAAGTCCAACTTGCCACTTCGCGTCCCAGTCATTAAATAACTACTCCTCCAGGACTCTCTTCTCAGTTCTAAAAATTGTCTTTTCTTTGGCGTGATTCAGACAATCCTTGTTCTTCCTGTTTCTCACTTGCTCATGAGCTTTCAGCTAGGATACACCTTAATTTCCCACGCTCTGGGGACCATCTGCCTCAAAGTGAAAGTCGGGAATGATCACAGGGATACCTTATGGGCTTTGCGAATTCAGTGCCTTTGCAGGCTGTCTCGTCCCTGAAATTAATCTCTGACCAGCGATCGCTCATCTGGTCATCTTGACTAAGTGCTACTGTCACAGCTGTCTAGAAGATATATTATAATCCATCTAAGCTTCAGATGTTTTTCCGACGATTTATGGACATAGGGTGAGTGTTCAGAAGTTTGCACACTTATTTGAATATCCTGTGGGTACTATGCGAATTCATTATAAGTAAAGATTTAGAAGAAAATAAAAAGTTATGGCGGTAAAATGGTAAGTAAAATTTAACTCACAAGTTAACTTAAACGTCAGTTAAATTAAAAAAAAAAATTCGCTGCTGACCATTTTTTCTTTATTTTGAATCATTAAGGCATTCGTCTATAAGTTTAAAATTTTATTTTAGTAAGTTTAATTTCACCAGATTTTTATTCCTGAAAAGTCAAAAGATTGTGAGAATGCCCCATATATAGGGGAGCTAGGGGATGAATGGGACAAGGAATGGATGGGACATTCTCAATATTTCAGGCAATAAACATTTATTTTAAATTGCTTCCTATCCCCATATAAGGCTCTACCACAGTGTGCTTCAGAACTAAAAGTAGGACGACATTACTGTTTTCAATTTCCTTCAAAGTTGCATTTTCTGAAATCTCTGCTTAAAAGTAAGTTTTTTTTACATTTGAAGATGTGAAATATCTTATACAATATAAAAAATTAACCTATGTTGTAGTTATTTATTTTAAGATTCAATATCGATAATTAAAATGAATGAATAGTAACCATTGTGGCAAAATTATTTTTGAGGCAAAATGGCTGAGAAGGGAATATATGCATCATGGGGATGATTGGAACATTTCAAATGGGGATAAATGGGACATTCTCATTCATCCCTAGAGGTGATGAAAATTTTATTTATTAACCAAATAGTATTATATAGGTTGATAAATTAATAATTTACGTTAATTAATAGTATTAAATAGTATTATATGAGTTGTTATTGTTTAAAATTTCTGAGTTATTTATTGTATTGTAAGAATTATTAATGGATTATCAAAAAATTGGTTCTAAAACTTAATAAAAATAGATAAAATTGTTAAAAATAGTATATGTTTATTGATCAAATGGGGGAAATTATATTGAATTTTGAAATGTTGCACAAATAAATCCCCACCCCTAACATATTGGGTCGATCGGAAAATCGTGTCGTGTTGGGAAAATCAATTCGTACCGGAAAATTCTATCATTTAATTATTAGACATTGGTTCCGATATCTAATGTCTAATAATTACCGGGCAAATTTTTCCGGTGCGAATTGATTTTCCCAACACGACACGACTTTCCAATCGACCCAATAATTTCCGTTCTGCATGTTTCTAAGATACATTTAATTGATATTAATTAATAAGTTATGATTGAAAATTATTAGCTATGCCATATTTAAAAGACATTTTGCACTTTCATTTCAAATCTAAAATGCCTCATAAGTGTGGGAAAAAAGAACAGATTGATAGCCGAAGTCTGCATTAAAAGTTAAAACTGCAATAAAAGAAGTTATTGAAACACAAAAACAAAAACATATCGATTCGTGCTGTAAAATCATATATTACAAAGATAATTACATATAAGGTTATAATTATAAATTTTAATTTGGTAAAATTGAATACAGGGAGGAAAATCTTTGTGTCCCATCCATCCCTATTAGTGTCCCATTCATCCCTGCTGTGGGCATGATTGGGACAGGGAGGAACGTTTTTTTTGATGTCATAATATTTTTCTGAATAAATCATAATCTAGAATATTGTTCATATATGTTGTCAAATACCTAATGTATGAAATGTGATATATAATATTGATAATAACTTATATAAAAAAATATTTTTGTGAAAATGTCCCATTCATCCCTCATCTCCCCTACACACACACATATATATATATTAAATCATTTTATTTCTCCCACAAGTACATGTATATATATATATATATATATAATACATAAAAATAAAATGGTAACAGTTTTATTTCATAGTGTTATAATGATTCCTTGATGAAAAATAGGAAAATATATAATATACATTAATTTTTAAAATATATTTAATATTCCGAAATAAACTCGAACTTGAATGAAAATATAAAAAAAGTTGGCTAAAACTAATCACATTCGACCCGATATTGGCAATCTATTCGGGTCGAAACAGATATCGGTCCATTGACATATGCCGATATTAATTACTTGACGATTTTTGTCCGACAGCAGAACGGTAATAGCAACCGGCATTAAAAAAGAGGCATTTCTTTTGTATCGGCTCCCGACATGATACCTACATCTCACCGATTCCAGAATACAATTGCCGATACTAAACCGACACTGTCGACTGTGGTCCGATCTTCTGCCAAAAGATCTGTGTTTGCTGGGTATGTTCAGCCAGATTTAGATCTCGAGATCCTCTTGAACAATCTATCCACTGAATATCTTCTGAAGATATTCGTCCACCAGCTTTTTAGGAGAAAGTTTTTAATCACAAATTGAATTTAGAGTCAACTGAAGCCCCTAAAAGTCATGCACACAGCTATAAAATTTTGTTACTCATATGGGGTGTTAATCGGGTACCTATCGTTAGGGCTGGACGATATCAGAAATTTAATATCGCAATATATCAACGAGTTAATATTGATATTGGTGATATGTTGCGATAACTACCTTAAATTGTGCAAAAATATCAATATTTCTAATTTCGAAACGTAAATGGCATAATGGCAGCAATTTAAAAAAATACCTCCGGCCCGGCCGACAGGCAGAGGTAGATTTCGAAGTTAAGTATACTAATTTCACCAACAAAAACTAAATCATTATTAGATATAAATCCACTTTAACAGTTTTATCTGTCTGCTTTTGACGAGTTTATATTTCCTTTTTTATAAAATAGCTGGTTTTATCAGAATCATGTTAAGGCGATATTAAAAAAATATTTTTCCATACTCAACAACTCGAAATTTTCTGGCACATTTTTAGATTAATTTTTAATTAAAAAAAATATGAAACATGCTAACATGATTTTTGAAAAGATTTATAAGCGACCTGTGTTTTTATTTTTCTTTCAATTAATTAAAACTTGATTAATAAACCATTATTTTCTCAGTAGGGCAATATTTTTCATTTCTAACACAATCGCTTCGGGAAATTCTGTTCAAAATGCCCACTTTGACATCATTTTTTGAAATACATTCTGCCTCTATCAAAAAATCGATCATTACTGTACATTATATAGTTTCTGAATAAGAGAATCTAGCAATTGGATGCGTTTGAGAGCAAAAATGAATTTAAAAATGAGTAAGATAATAGACAGTTTGTATTTGAATGCACCCTTAATAAGATGATTTTTTTCTTCAACCGCTATGTATTTTTAATTTGTTTTTGCTTTAAGAATTGGCCCTATCAAAAACTTGTCTATATAAATGTTGACGACAATATTAGGAAGATATATGATAAATTCATGGAGATTTTATATCTTGTGAATTGACGGAGTCATGAAAAATTTTCTTCTTCAACCTTATTTTTTTTCTTTTTTTTTTCGGTACGAATTGGTCCTATCAAAAACTTGTGAATATAAAAGTTGTAGATAATATTAAGGAGATATATAATAAAATTATTGGATTTGATATCTTGATAATTGACGAAGTAAGGAATTTTTTTCTCCCAAAAACCCCATTTTTTGCGCCCCTTGAGCCTATTTTAAATTTTATCAAAAATCTGTGATGCATGTATTTTTGGCGCTATTTTTAGAAGTAATAAAAACTTTAAACTGATTTGATATGTACAAAAATTAAGAAGTTATGGGGTTTTTTCGGTTTTCACAAAACCCCTCCCTATTTCCATCCCCTTTGTCCGCTTTTCCCCATTAATGAACCTGACCGAGATTTTATGTCCCTTGATTTTATGTATCAGTTTGGAAGAGATTTGTGTAGAATTGCGGAAGTTATCGTGTCCAGAAGAAAATGATAACACAATTGCTTCGGGAAATTCCGTTCAAAATGCCCATTTTGACATACTTTTTTGAGATATATTCTGCCTCTATCAAAAAATCGATCATTGCGGTACATTATATAGTTTCTGAATAAGCGAATCTACCAATTAAATGCATTTGAGAGCAAAAATGAATTTAAAAATGAGTCAGAAAATAAGCAGTTTGGATTTGAGTGCATCCTTAATGCAATGATTTTTCCAACACAATCCGCTTCGGGAAATTCGGTTCAAAATGCCCACTTTAACAGCATTTTTTTAAATATATTCTGCCTCTATCAAAACATCGACCATTACGGTACATTATATAGTTTCTGAGTAAGAAAACGTACCAATTGGAAGCCTTTGAGAGCAAAAATGAATTGTATAATGAGTAAGAAAATACGCAGTTTGGATTTGAATACACCCTTACTTAGATGATTTCTTTCTTCAACCGCTATGTATTTTTAATTTGTTTTTGCTGTAAGAATTGGTCCTATCCAAAACTTGTCTATATAGATGTTGTAGACAATATTAAGAAGATATATGATAAATTCATGGGGATTTTATATCTTTTGAATTGACGGAGTTATGGATTTTTTACTTCTTCAAACCCCCTTTTTGTTTTCGTTTTTAATTTTTTTTTGCGGTACGAATTCGAATTGGTCCTATCAAAAACTTGTAAATATAAAAGTTGTAGATAATATTAAGGAAATTTATAATAAAATTAATTGGAATTGATATTTTGAGAATTGACGAAGTTATGAATTTTTTTCTCCCAAAAACCCTATTTTTTGCGCCACTTGAGCCCATTTTTAACTTTATCAAAAATCTGTGATACATAAAATTTTGGCCCTATTTTTAGAAGTAATAAAAACTTTAAACTGATTTGATATGTACAAAAATTAAGAAGTTATGGGGGGTTTTCGGTTTTCACAAAACCCCTCCCTATTTCCATCCCCTTGGTGCGATTTTGCCCATTAACGAACTTGACCGAGATTTTATGCCCATTGATTTTATGTATCAGTTTGGAAGAGATTGGTGCAGAATTACGAAAGTTATCGTGTCCAGAAGAAAGCGATGTATATATATATATAGATAGATAGATAGATAAAGTTTTTTACTGAGGGTGGTTTTGGGTTCTAGAAGTCATGATCGGTGTAGATCTGCAAAAATGTTTCAGAAATTCCAACATAGGAACGATCCCAATAGGTAGTATTTCATACGAAATCTACCTAAAACAGATGTAGAGAGCAACGAATCAATGGCTCATACCTATGCAGGGTGTTTCTAAACTCATGGTACAAACTTTAAGGGTAGGTACAGCACACAGTAACAATCATTTATTGTATAGGAATGTATGGGACCAAGTGACGCATTGAGGTAAAAACACCAGGGGGGCAATTAGGCCCCTTCTTTAATTTTCAAAATTTCTCATTCATACCAGAAAATTTTTATGCTATCCTTTTCTTGACATTTCATAATTACTTAATAATAAAATTTTTCTTTGAAAATTTTTGGTATGAAATCGAAATTTTTTGAATTGAAAATAGAAATAGAAATTTTTTGTAATAGAAATGGAGTTTTTGGTTGATTCCACTGGTGGTAGAGGGCAGTAAGTGACTGGTTGCCGTTCAATACCATGCATTCAAGTAGAAGAAATCGCCATTTTTAATTGTGCTATCGTTCGTCATGGAAGACTACATATGCCGAAAAAGCCGACATGCCTTTCATGCATGGTCGTGCAAATGGCAACGCCAGAGCTGCCCTACGAATGTATCAGGAGCAGTTTCCTCTCAGAAGAATCATAGAATGTTTCAGCGCTTTCACCGTCAATTTTCTAAAACAGGTTCTTTCCACGTCACCAGGCAGGAAACTGGGCGAGAAAGAGCTGTACGCAGTGCAAACCTGGAAGAAATTATTTCGAATTTTGTGAGTGAAGAACCCGAATCAAGTACAAGAGCAGTTGCATAGAATTTAGGTGTGAGTCATTCGACCGTTTGGAGAGTGTTAAATGAAAACCGATTTCATGCCTTCCGTTTTGAACGTGTACAAACTTTGAATCCGGGAGACTATCTTCTGCGGTTAAACTTTTGCCAGTGGGTTTTGCAGCCAGACTTTACTGCTCATATTCTATTTACAGATGAGGCAGTAATTACACGCGAGGGTGTATTCAATGCGCACAATTTCCATTTTTGGGCAACCAATAATCCACATGCAACGCAAACAGATGCTTATCAACAACAACTTTCTGTGAATTTGTGGGCGGGTATTGTTAATAATTATTTGATTGGCCCATACCTACTACCAAAGAGGCTGGATGGTCGCTGTTACCTTATTTTTTTGCAACAGGTTTTACCAGAACTGCTGCAAGATGCTCCGATTGCCATTCGTAAATGGATGTGGTTTCAACATGATGGAGAGCCCGCGCACTTCACCACTGATGTGCACAGTTACCTGAATGCCACATTTGGGACGCGATGGATTGGGCGTGGTGGACCAGCTCCTTAGCCACCGCGATCTCCCGATTTATCGAGCCTTGATTTCTTTTTATGGGGACATCTGAAAAGACTTGTTTATGAGACTCCAGTTGACTCAGGCGAAAATCTAGTATCTCGCATATCCGAAGCTGCTGCACGTGTGCGGGAAATGCCTGACATCTTTAGAAGTGTACACCAATTGTTCCACCGACGTTGCCAATCATGTAGCACAGTTGGTGGGCGCAATTTTGAACACTTATTGTAATAATATTGTATGCATTATTATTTACTTGTAAACTACATTGTAAATAAACATTTTATCTTTTTTATTCATGTATTTCGTTTGATAAGTTTGCCGCAGTTTTGCGCTTTTTTTAGTTCAAAAATTTCGATTTCATACCAAAAATTTTCACAGAAGAATTTTATTGTTAAGTAATTATGAAATGTCAAGAAAAGGATAGCATAAAAATTTTCTGGATTGAATGAGAGATTTTGAAAATTAAAAAGGGGCCTGATTGCCCCCCTGGTGTTTTTACCTTAATGCGTCACTTGGTCCCATACATTCCTATACAATAAATGATTGTTACTGTGTGCTATACCTACCCTTAAAGTTTGAACCATGAGTTTAGAAACACCCTGTATGTTCACAAAGCATCATTAAAATAAGTATGTATATTTATACAAAAAATATTTTAGAAAATAAACCAATGTTCGATATCTGTTTACACTTACACCATTTGTTTCAAAGTATTTTCCTTCAAAAATAGTATTTTTCCTATTCTTCCTACTCAATGCATTATTTATCAGTAACGTTTTAACTATTTAATTACATTGCGAATAACTGACAAAAATTATAAAATACAAACTAAAATAAAATAGTCTCATATTTAGGTTGTTGGCGATCTTATTTTAATTATCACAGGAAAAGAGGAAGCTCGGGAAAAACTAAAATTGATTTAATGCTACATGTCACGCTAATATACTTGTTATTAAATAGGTTTCAGTGGATGATAGACGCAACAGAAATGTTGCATTTCAATCTTTCTCTGAGGAATCAATTCATTCTTAATAGAAAAAAATCACTGTAGTTATATCTTCCTACGTATTTACTACAAGAAAGCAACATTGAAACATTAAAAAATATATATAAATACTCAAATCACATTTCGGAATAGTTTTATGCTAATTTAAATTTCGTTTTTGATAAATATTCATAGCTGAAAAATATCAAAACAGGATATATTAAATTCACTCCAGAAAACTTCGCTCTACCGAAAGTACGACAAGCCACAAAGAAGAAAGAACAAAGTACAATATGAATAAGCATTACTGACTGGGAAGTTCTTCTTAAAAGCAACCAATCATCACAGTGAATGCCTGCTTTGATCTTGAGCTTTTCACCAACTTGGTCGTAAACAAAAGGCAAAACTTTCCCATTAGAGGACTCTGATTGGTTGCTCGCAAGCCGAGCATTTCAGCTTCTCAGGTATAGACTCTATGATAACCAGCTATCTTCTGTATCAAACGCGACAGTGAATAACCAGTGGTCATTTGATTATTCATAAGATATCAATATCTGGAGTTATACGTGTTGGCTAATCACAGTTAAGAGAGAAGAACGGACAATAAGTGTTATTCAGTATTTTACGCAGATAGTCGAACGAAATCTAGTTTTACAATGTTGCAATGATTTGGACAATTTCTAACGTAGATAATGGAAAGAAAGATTATCGAGGTAGATTTTCTGTTTTGGATGAGGCAGGAGATTGAAGACATTGGAATGGATTTTTTTTTTTTTTCCGGGCTCTGGCGCTGAGCACAAAACATTATTATTTTCTTGAGTTTTGAGATATTTGACGATATTTTTGGGGAGCTCATGTTCGTAATTGCAGTGTTTGCTAAACACTGTTATTTTATTGGGATATATCAACAGAGTCAGAGTTTAGATATTGTTATTGCGTTAGTTAAGAAATATCAATATCTGTCGATATATTGATAAATAATCCAGCCCTACCTATCGTAATGTCTCTTCAGACCATAACATTTCTGCTCCCATATTGGTTCTTTTCATTATGTTTCGGGATGGTATCTGGTACTAGACCCTTTCCAGATACACTGAAAATCAATGTGTATGCTTAATCTAATCACTGAGTTAACTTTGGCCTCCAATGAAGTTGAGTCCTATTGATGTCTCCTTTGAACCACGTCAGGCATGTTCTCTTGTGCTAAGTTAGGGAATAGGCGGATCCTAAACAACATGTCTTATGACAGAAATCCCTCTCTAACTGAGCCATTGAGAAATAGTAAATTAAAACACGTTGCCAGTTGCCGCTAAAAGCTCGTGAAAAAGTCGTGTAGTTGTTACAGTACTCTGGAGCCTGATTTAAATTACAAAACGCTGATCTTCATCAACAATTATCAATTTTACTTTCTCCGCGTCAAAAATTTTGGGTATGGTCTCCCGAAACTGCTTTTAGAAGTTGTAGTTAGCATCAGGCATTCCATTACATTTAACGCAATTGGACGTTCCACGCACTAAACATACCCTCATTAAATAATATGTGTTGATTTAATAATTGGTTGTTGCAGACAAAATTTCATCTAACTTCTCATTTTAAAGCTACTATTATCATAACATTTACTATGCAGAGAAACAGCTCTTCGAAATACGTACATCCATGCATTAACACCAAATGTAACACAACCACTGAACTATGAGAATAGTAAAATACTATATACTCGAAGAGAATCTCTACGAGCATTTTAAAGGAAAGCTCTGAAAAGCTTAAGAAAACTATTCTCAAACTATTCTATTGTGACTGTATAACAAGTCAAGTAAACATGCTATCTCTAAGACTCTCAACCACAAAGAAAAAAAAAACAGTAAAGACGACATACTTTGTATTTAAAATTTTATTTCTTGGACGCTGAAAACATCATCTACGCTCTACAGTCATAAGTGATGGGAATCGCTACATAAGTCGCTGTGTTGGTTCCCGAAACATAGAGTGGTTTCTCCCACTATTGCAAATCTAAAGCTATAAAACGATCAGCCCCCTTTGTATTTTTTTTATGCTCACTCTTGCCATCTCGATGACGATAGAAAAAAAAAACGTTTTCCAATACACATGATTGCCATAGAATACATAAAAATGAAATAAACACAATCAAAATATTCATAAAAAATTTAACACGCATAGATTATAAATACTTTTTAACAATTGTACGTAAAAATAATTCGTTTATCTATGGGGATTTTTTCGTAGATATTCATAACTGAAAGTTCAGTCGTGTTGTTTTTTTGTTGTCCTTAAAGAGGATGTGAAGGTAATTGGAAAAAGAGGAATTCTCTTCATCAGGAATCAACACATTTGAAACTGCTATCTTCGGATGACCCGTTAAGATGTGTAGAAAAGAATTACCTTTCGACTATTCTTTCCCATTTTTGCATTAAATCAATTTAATTGCTCTTACCTTATTTTAGCCAATTTCAAAACCCTTTTGATATTGCGCCACAAAACTTGAAGATTATCTCTTTTCAAGTTTTTGAAGCAACTAGATTTCGCAGCCATTCCAATCACGAGACATTTCCATGTTCCAAACCTATTTCAACAAAACAACATCGTGAACATTTCTTTGGACATTTGGCACCCAGTACAATTTTTCTACGAAACAGATCTGTTTTGTTGGTGTTGTAAACGTTCTCAGGTTTGTAATCTGAAATCATGTCCATCGGTTTTGACGTCAACTCAACCACTACACTTGCATTAATACATCCTTAGATTCTCCACATATTTCTGTCCGCACAATTGTGTGTCTCTTCTTGAAACTATTCAACCATCCTGTGGACGCCTTAAATGTATCTTTTACGAGAGATTTGACTACAGCGAGAGCTCCATTTTGAAGCATTGGTCCAGATATATGCATGATTTTTTATCTTGCATTAGTACTAAACTCGTTAATTTCCTCGTTACTAGTTTTCTTTGTTTTTCTTTTCATTTGGTCATTTCCTTCCAGATATACTTCTACTATTTTATTTTTATTTTTCACGGTGTCATAGATCTGCGTTTTCCAGCACTTAAATTGCGTCATTAATTTTTAATAGACATAGTTTATATTTTTGCTTCGCTTCAAATACCTTCACTTTTTAATTTAAAGATAGTGAGCCATGACCAAATAGCACAGATAATGGCCCTCCGTTGTCAGTTTTTCAAAACTGTTGAAAAATGGTGGGGTTGGTATGAAAAAAAAAAGAAGCCAACCAAGGCTCTTCTAATTTGGAGAGTTCTTCGATCACCCTAAAATAACTTCATTGGGCCGCTGTTGGATAATAGTCGACTTCGTACAATATGATGATACATGCGTAAGTTATACTTTCCCACAGTGCAACAGGATTCTTGTTTTGTGTTTACTGCCGTCATTATTTCAGATAATTTTATTTCGCAAGTGGAACAACAAGCAAAATCGACTACATCACATGAGTCATGACAAACAGAAAGCATCTTATTAAGGATTGCAGCTTTTTCAATAACTTTAATACAAGATGCGATCACAGGATGGTTAGATGCAAAATGCTGTGAAATACTAAAGTGGAAAGAATGAGCTTTTACAGCACTCCAAGAAATCAGTTGATATTATAAATCTCCAGAAACATAAAGAATTCATTTGGAACTTAAAAACAATTTCGACCACTGCAGTCAATTTTGAAAGAGGAGCAAGATGCTACAGTAGGGTGGTCACAAGCAACATGGGAAAAAACAATTTTAACGTTTTCTTCGGGGGGACTCTCCTAAAAGTTGCCAATTAGTTAGAAAATGAGATTGGCAAAGTTTCAACTGAAATGAATAACATTAACCCGTGCCTCATCGAGGTTGAAGTCTTGAAAATTTGCAATTTTTGGCTAAAAATTGTCGTTTTTCTTTCTTTACGTGAAAACTATTTGTCTTAGAAACCTGTTTCTTGTTTTATTTCATAGAAACAGTTGTTGCCTTAAACTTTTACTCTCATCAAATCTTATATTTAATGAATATTAGTATTTTTCAGGTCAGCTCGTGAACCATACCCTCAAACTCTGCATTTTTGAAACATAAGTGAACAATGACAAATTAATAATTTTATTACTTTTGATAATTTTTTTTGCATTATTTTCATTAATAGGCAAAAATAAATGACCAATATTTGCAACTTTAAAAATATTTCACGAATTATAATTGATTATTAGTTATCTAGTTCTGTGTCTAGTAAGAAAGAGCTTCTCGATTTGTGTTGCAGTTGAACCTCTGAATTTCTCTTTTTATTACAAGGCTGTTTTTGTTACCTGTTATCGTTATCTATTTTTAGAATTGACGAAACATTCCGTAAAGCCCCCCCCCCCTTTGATATGATGGCAGAAATGTAATATTTTTTAAATTGGCCACTTGTTTCATCAAATCATCGACAGTAAGCTACCAAGTAATTGTCAAGTTTTATGTATTTTTTTTTATAATATTCGCAAAATGAAACTGAACGCCAGAGAAGCTGCTAGATTTAGAGTACATCCACCAGTTAACCACAGACTTTAATTTTAAGTAGAAGTGCAATCGACTACGCAAATAACTATTTCGTAAACAAAGAACTGAGATCATCAAAAACAGATTTAAAAATTCCGGTTTAGAGAGAACTGTTATTCACTGGGATGGAAAACTGCTTCACCATTTTTTGAATAAAAAAAATGTAGAGAGGATAGAAGTTTTAATTAGTTGTGGGGATGAAGAACAGTTACTACGAGTTCCACAGCTTGAAAATACTATCGGAATAATTCAGGCGAAAGCTGTATTTTCAGCAGTTGAAGAGTGGAGGAAGTTGGTAAAATCCAGGCAATATGTTTTGATACAACTGCAGTAAAAAACGGTCACCTCAGAGGAACCTGCATTCTTCTATAGCAATTGTTAAAGCAAAAGTCTTCTGTATTTACCATGTCGCCATTTCTTATCAAATGAAAAGATGAATGTAAATACTTAAAATTTTTTCAAATAGTACGTAAATTCCAAAACATATAAATCATAATCGTAATATATTTCTAGGCTCGCCCTGAAACAATAGGGTAGCCAATTGTGATTGGTAAAGAATCGCCATCTTAAATAATCATAAATTTTCACAGGCGGTCCGGGGACACGGCACTTGCCTCTTGTGCTCTCTTCGGCGTGTCAGGCGGGTCGTTCTGAAGTCTTCTTTCCAGGAGACTGGGGTTCTTGGCTTGTTTCCGCAGGTAGTAAAACTTTTCCCCGCCCTGGGCTTGGGGGTTACACCTAACCATAAGCCAAAAGCGGGTTCCCAGGGTGGGTGCTTACTTACTTACTTACCATAATCTAGAAATTATCTTAAAAGCTGGTTTTGATTGTAAAGTGGGAATAATCACTGCTCCTCAGCCAGATATTTAAAAAAACAATTCTGATTGGGTGGTTTAAATTAAACCAGAGTAAATATAAAAATGCTATTGAAGATGAAATACTAGATATAAATAGTTAATTCAGAAGAAATTTCAAATTTTCTTACAGGACCTTTTAAAAATTAACAGCTCAGGGATGATTATAAAGATTTTATGCAACTTTGTTTAATTTTTATAGGACTCCTTCCTACAAAAGATTTTTTTCAGAGCACCTGGTGCTTTTAATCATGTCAGATGCACAAGCAATTTATTCTCTCAAAATATATTGTCATAGATAATCTCTCAATAACAAATTTAGAAAAAGAAGGTATTAAAGACCTTTGCTTAGTTCTAATCAATATTTATGTAAAATTGGCTTCAATATTCCCACTCCCACTTTGGACCCCAATCCAAGACCTGCAAATAATAAAATCACTTGTTCACTACAGGAAAATTGATAAATAGGTTGCAGACAAAGCACTTGTTAAAATGATAAACCGTCTTTGGTATCTTAACTCGGATCAAGTTGCATTTTCGTTTTTAGATGATACTTTGGAAAGAAAAAAAGTCAACATAAGCATGGCTGTAAAATTAATGTCATTTGAAGAAGAAATGATGATGATGATAAGAATTTAAAAGCAGCAAAAGTTTTCAACGAAGTGGATTGTTTATTGAACAAAGAAGTCAATGTTTTTGTTTCATCTCAAACTATAAAAAATTTTAAGAGATTTTATATTAATAAGCATTTTTTAAATACTGATCCCAATGTATAGTGTGAAAATAAACCTTATTTGAAAGCAAGAAAACAGTGAATGGTTTTAAAATTGTCAATGACACAGCTGAAAGGGAAAGAAAATTAACCAGAGATTTCAATTCCTGTTTAACAAAAAACGAAAAATAAAAACAGTATATGCTAAAAGTTGTATGTGAATGTAGAAAAACTTTTCCAGATTCTTCAAAAGCCACCTTATCTAAGCCATTTACCACCTTAATCCTTTCTGGCGCAGTGGTCCCATGTCGAGACTACCTAATTTTAATTCCAAACTTACTTGTTTGTAAATTTTGGTGTAGTCAATCATTTCATTATTTTACGAACAGAAATTTTCTGTACTGGAAAGGGTTAATGTGACAATTGTAAGGGATAATAATTAATTTTCTTTATTATGCTTCCTTTCTTGTAACACAACTTTAATAATAATATCCATTTGAGCATATTTGTTCTAATTTTTATACTTTCTTTGCACCCCCCCCCCCTTTTTTTAATTTTATCAGTTTAAAATTCGATTTTTTTTTCATTTTCTTTGGAATTTTTTTTAAATTAGTACTTTATCATGTACAAAATGAAAAACAAAAGGGGGAAAGCAGATGAAATGGAATGTTACAATGTTTTTTTCGCATTTTCATGAAAATCAATTTTTAGGATTCGGTTGAAGTCTGGTCCTGAAAAAATGCGCATATGTCTAAATTTATACATTTTTAGAAGTAAAATGGTGTGTGGTTCTTCAAAACGAAGCTTTTTTATATAAAATGAGACCTGAATTATGTTTCTAGGTTCAATTGTATTTATTTTATGAAGGAAAAACAGCATTTGTTTGCGAAAAATCACGTTTTTTTCAAACTTTAACCTCAATGAGGCACGGGTTAATATTATCCAAATGAGCTAAAACTTTGCCATTCTCATTTTCTAGTCTATTGGCAACTTTTTGGGGGGTCCCCCGGAAAAAATTCAAAAATTGATTTCTTGTGACCACCCTAATGCTACAGTAGTGAACATGAGACTAACCAATACTTTAGAAGAAATTGCAAAGGAGACAGGCAGTGGCGCACACGGTAAAGAAGACAAAGAAAATAACAGAAGAAACAAGAAGGCTAATGAAGGAACGCTGAAAATTGAAAAAACGACCCCAAATTAAGATTTGAATATGCTGAATCAGTGCTTAATTTGTGCCGGAGCTCAGGTACTTCTTTGACTTTAGTTAATATTTAAATATTGGTTGGAATTAACCGGAGCTCATAAATACTGCGCTCCGGAGCCCACCAGACCAGCGCTGTCAATTGTATTTTGGTAACTGATACAAAGAAATCCTTAGAGAGTGGGATTTTATGAAAATTCCTCATCCATTATTTTAATATTTTTGCTCTGCTCATTTATTGGATTTATTATATATAAATGCCTTAAGATATAATAAAAATACATTAAAAAATTTGTTTTGCTGAAGTCGAAATCACTTTAAATTTTGTAAAAAATGTATGAAATATAAATATGCGCTGGAGGTTACGTGGGGAATACACTACGTTTGATATTACTGTAGAATCTTAGAGCTCTGGTACTTTCTTTGTTATAAATTAAGCCCTGTGCAGAAATATATAAAACGGTAAGAAAGTGCGTTACAGAAGACATCAGAAAATTTAACTGTGATCTTGTCTAGAAAGTGCAAAAAGATAACAAAAGTTAAAAATCAGCTAAGCACAAACTGAGTGTTGGAAGAAAAGGTATTTTTGCACGGAAGAGAGTAGATAGAACAATCGCCAAAGTCAATAATAAAATCGCAGATGTCGGAGAAAAATTCTATAACAATCTATATTAATGTGAAGATCAAAGAGAAAGCAACCTACCTCACCGGAGGAAAAAACATAACAGAAAATCAAAATACAATCCCAGTGATGACAGTTGAAGGCTACAAGCCATCGGATGAATGAAAAAGGGTAAATGCCCTGGTGACGATAGAATCACAATTAAGATTATAAAAGAAGCAGGAGAAGAATTTACAAAAATGCTAGCCTTGGTGTTTTCCAAACGTCTAGAGAAGTCAGATGCACCAGAAGACTGGAATAATAACGTGATGGTGTTACTTTACAAGAAATGGAAGAAGGAAAACATTAAAAACTACCATGTGATCTACTTACTGTCAGTCATTTATAAAATTTTCACCAAAGTTTTAACGACAAGCCTTGAATCAGTTCTAGATTCAGCTCAACCTAGAGAACAAGCAGAATTCTGAAATGGATTTAGCACAATGGATCGTATTCAAACAGTAAGGGATATAATTTACCTCTCTGCCTTGCCTTTATTGATTACGAAAAAGCATTAGATTCTGTATAAGCACCCCTGTACAAAACCTCTAGAAGATATCGGTCCGGTAAAGAAGATTTATAAGGAAGCAACCGTTTGGACAGAGGAAAAGCGAAGATCGAGCTTGGAAGAGTTGTTAGACAAGGAAATACCATTTCGTCTAACCTTTTTACTGCTGTATTAAAACTATTTTCAAGAAACTTGAAAATAATTTAATCCCATTGTGAAAACAAAGGGATTAGAACAACTGGGGAACACCCAAGTCATCTACAGTTTGCTGATAAGATCTTAATTTTCAGTAACCGCCCTGAAAAATTGGAAGATATGTTAAAAGATTTGGAAACGACTAGAATTAACCTGGGATTAAGAATAAATTAAAAAAAAGTAAGGGGTTTTCGATTTATTTTCACCAAAAGAATTATTAATTTTTTTTGGTGAAATACATTTTTATTTTCTTTTACTTCATTTCATTTTAGTATAACTGCGTATCCTCCCACCCTTTTTTCTGATAGGTGATTATATCATTTTTGGCTAATCTTCCGCAATTGAGTCCTCCCCAATTAATCATATTGTTTGTAACATCTCTCCTACTGAAGAGAATTCTTGACTGTGAATCAGATCACAGATAATGAGTCGATTTAATAAGTAGCAATTATTTACACATTTATGGTTTTTCATTTAATCGGTTTTCACAAGGACTCACTCAATGAAGTAGTAAATATTCTGGCCACAAATCGAGATGTTTGGCCGTTATTCGCGAGTTCGAATGTATCTAATTATAATTTTTGGTAATAAAATTTTTTTATTTTTTGGCTTATGTGGGGGAAAATGTTGCTAACGATAAATTTCTTCACAACACAAAAATTTTAAACTTCTAAACCAGTTAGAAAAATATACAAACACACAAGCTTTTTTGGTACTGCTTGATTATCCCATCGATCAAAAAACTATATCCAAACTATAAGATTAAATGCCAATAATGGATGATCGTAAATGTCGCATTATTTTTATGCTATGGACAATCCCTGCAATCATTGTAAAGCACGCAATTTCAGTATTGTAGCGACTAGAGAACATTTTGATGCCTTCTGTCATAACGGCTTCATTTTTCTACTAAATTTTACTGCAATTGATCAACCAAAATAGTTGTTCCTTAATAACTCAAATTTTGTCCAACACATTAGAAAATATAATACCGCAATGTAATTCAGATCGTTTCCCGAAATCAGGAAATACATTAGAGGTAGGGATCCACATTGCCTTAAAATACGTCATATTCATCGATATATTTCGTTTGATTCAAGGTTCGTTTGGAAGAATAGGACCAGCGTAGCGGACGCAGCCTGCTAATTCTTTACATAAAACAGATTTGTTTTAGTTTTCGCCTTTCTCCTCCAAATATGATCAATCATTCCGCAAGAAGCGATTCTCCATTCTGACGAGTCAATGAATTAAGCTGAAAAAGTCTTTAAATAGATGTGTTTTCTGTGCGCCCTTAATTATTTATTCGCACCTCTGATATTTTGATAGAGGAGGGAAAGGCATCTTTTTCTCTGGACGACAGAATGGACATTTTCTTTTGGCTGACCTTACACTTTCCATTTCGCCTATCACTGTTTCGAAGTTATTCCGATTCAAAGTTAGGGAGTTTGTGAAACACATTGCATATACAGATAAAAAATACAAAGTGTATATGTTCTAAATGATTTCAGAATGGTGAATTTCCTCGAAACACGAACTAGGATGCTGATACATTTCATGCGACACAAACAACATATTTTTTACAACACAGAGTGGGAAAAAAATTAAGAAAAACGTTAATTATTTTACAAAATAACCGATGAAGTGCGAGTATTACTCTCGCACAGAGGGTTCCGTAAAATAAATATATGAATGGGCATTGCATTACACAAATATAACATTAAAAGTTGTTAGGTAGGCTTTAAAAGCCGGTCGGAAATAGAGTACGCCGGCCGTGTCTTTATGTATGTCCAAACCGCCGGTGTCTTTAAGGGATAATATCTCGGCTAATTACCGACAATTTTTTTCGAAAAGCATTATAAGCAATCCTTTTATACTTCTGCGACGATAGGTACCTTCAGCGCTCTTGAACTCATTTGCTAAATGCCCGAAAATTGAAATTTGTGTGTAACGGAAAAATGCGATTTTCCTAAAAACTGTCTGACCCATCGCTGTAGTTTTTCTGCAAGGTTTAAATTTACTTCTATACCCCTAATTTTTTTTATAATTTTAATTTCCGTCGATTCGAAAATAGTGGTGGGGGGACATATTTTTGCATTACATTTTCGACGATATTTCTGAAAATATAATACCTAAAATTAAAATAAATGTATTTTTGAGTTCGGCGTTACGAAAGCTTTCGCGCGATATACAAAGAAACTCCCCAGTAACTTAATAAGCTCCTCTGTATATTTCCTAAATATGTTTGTGAATGGTTAATAATCTAAAAATATGTGGTTTAATAGCCTTTATTACTTCAGCCAATTTGAACTTTACCCGTTAACTTAATAAGCCCCTCAATATATTTCCTAAATATGTTTGTGAATGGTTAATAATCTAGAAATATGTGGTTTAATATAGCCTTTATTACTTCAGCCAATTTGAACTTTCCCCGTTCCATAGTTTACGAGTAAAATGGCTGTGACAGACGGACAGACAAACACAGGAGTGATCTAATATAATGTTTCCGTATTTACACTTTTTAAGTACGGAACCCTAAAAACAGTAAAAATACGTCATACCTTATGAAACAGTTTTTAGTTGTTTTCCATTTTAATAATGTAATAGATTATTTGTAAGACATTTGAAGCATGACTGCATCCAATTTTAAGAATATTTTTTTGCATAAATTAGTATGGGAAATTTATAATTACCTACTGATCCTATCCTCAAATATATGCTAATATCTGAGAAAAACAAATTCTTCATCAAGTGAGTTGAAAAAGTATATTTCTCATTCGAAGAATCGTAGTCACTTGTACATCGTGGACATTTGCCAGTCAACATACTGATGTAAGCTCCAGCGAAGCATAAAATCCCTCCACCAACAAGAAATGTAAACACATAACCCTAAAACAAATGCGTGTATAACATATATATAACACATATATATAACAAATGTAAAAGAAATAAACACATTTATACGCATGTTAAACATAGATTAAAATATGCGCATAGGGCCAACATCAATTTACTAGGCACGAGGTGACGAAAAACCGTCCAGTGCTATATTTGTCCGTTACGTTTTAACACTGATTTAATCACTTACCATTCTCTGACATCAGGCATGCAGGCGAATTTTTCCCCCCTCAAAATTAACTTCATATGTGTTACCATCACTTTTCTTATACAAGGTGCTCCGCTCCATTGATGTAATACAATATTACGAGTAAAACCTTTATTATGTAATACGCGATGTAAAGTGCTCCACTCGAGTGATGTAATCTAAAATATATCTCGCCAGTGCCTCCAGAAATGTTGAATTGCGATACCAAGGTTTTGGCTTAATTATCATATCTTTTAAAGTATACAAACTATTTTTATACAAAATACATTTTCAAATTCAGAAAAAAATCTTAAAATTAACTGATTTAAAACATTTTCAGTTACTAAAGTAGTACTTTTAGTCATAAAAATAAGACAGCTAAGTGGTGAAAAGCAGTATATAAGAGTAGATTAATTATACTCGGTGAATGAGAGGAAAAGTCAAGCACCGAGCTAGGAGCCACGTAATGTTTTACCGACTTTTGTAACATTAATTTATAATGCACATGAATGCATATTTAATTAAATTATTTATCCTTTAATCTTCCAGAAGAAAAATAATTCTACATTTTTAGAATTACAATATAATATAGGATGGCAGGCTTTCCCTCCTTACACACAGTAAAATTACGTTTGTTTTATCGAGTCGTAAAATGTTTTTATTTTAAGGTATTTCAGGTATTTTCTCGTTTGTTTTGTTGATATCTTTCTACAAATGAAAGGTTTACTGAAAATTAAACAAGTGCTCCTTTTTCAATTTATAATACTTTTGCATCTACAATACAATTTTATAAATTTTTTTCACCTGTGACATAAATTGTTGACTCTATAGTTTTAGTTTTTACAGTGATGTATTACGCTCGGTAAAAAATGGACATAACATTTAGAGGAATATAACTGCATAATTTCGAAACTGAGGGATTATTAATTACGAGTGATAATTTGTGTAATAAAATGCAATAATTTTAGATTTTACGAAGATTAAATTAACCTTTAACTGATGTTACCGGTCTCTCATACCGCGGCTTTTATAGTTTAACTTGCAATTTTCAGTTTAACTACAAACACTACCGATATTTTGTTCCGTTTGGAACTTTAGTACTATCACCAGATACTTTTGAATAGGTGAGTTTCAATTATAACAGTCCTGTACAAAAAGTTCAGTACAAAAACACCATCCGAAGAGTTAATCGTGCCTTTTATTCATCTTTCGATGGAGCGGTCTCACAGACCGCTTCACACTAGTTATGTGACAATTTCTGTGACATCAGTTAAAGGTTAATGTATCTTGCGTTAAGGAATTACATCATAAAAAAATTATATAATGTCGTTTCTATAGCAATTTTAGAATTTGTAGTCGATTAAACAGGAAATAAAGATGTTTCGGGACAATTAGTTTAATTTGCAATTTGAAATGTCATAAGGTAAAAGATTGTCTGCGCGTCTTTCTTTAGGAAGGGTCCAGTAAAATTGAAAGGGAAATTACTAAGATAATTAAATATGTTAAAACAGCAGTTCAAAAGGCTTTATTTAAGATGCTACACTATTCAGCACACGAATTCGCAAGCTAATGCTGAATCAATGGTAGCGTTCTTTACAAACTTCTCGTTTGCATTTTAATAGTTTTAAACGATTTTTTTCGCATAGGATACGCGATATTGATGTCTAACGTGGTAGTTTTGTACTTTTCCATTTTGGATGCAATTTCATTTTAAGGACGCTTAATTTCGAAACAAAAAGTTGTTTGGTTGCTTTCAAAATTGAAAGCGTTCTCAGAATGAACCAAAATCGAAAATCGAAATCGAAAGAACAAAAAACTTGAAAAAATACAAAACTATCACATTATCCTTCGATTTAAGATATCTTATGAAAAAAGAATCATTTAATAATATTGAAATGTAGACAAAAAATTTATAAAGAAAGCTTCCATTGGTCTAATATTATCAAGCGAAAGCCGTTTGCTAACTAGCGTTAGCTCGTAATTTAACAAAAAAAAAAAAAAAAAAAACGACTAACGAAAAGAAACTTTGACGAGAAAAAAATTGTCGGCTCGTGTTAATGGACAACTTTTTTGATTAGCAACGAAAAAAAAAAAATCTTTCAATCCGTCAAATGTTGAATCAATTAAGCAAGACTTATACTTGCGACCGGCAATCACTTGTGACTTGACTGAAAACGTTTTTTAAATTAAAATTTCAATGCTAAATTCCAGAAATGATACAAAGACCGCAAATACTAAAGAATCACTAAAAGCAAAAATTGAAGTAAAGCAAAATACAATGACATGGGATGAAAAATATGAACTAGTACTGTCTTTTGTTGAAAAGAAGTTTAATCTTCATGACGGCAACACACATTATTCACACGACTTAACCCTACGTTAGTCGCATGTTTATTTCTGTGATACAAGCCGGCATTTTCCTCTAGTAAGTTTTGGTACAAGTAGATTCAGAACCCGTGACTCCCTCTAACTTCCTTCCACAGGTATAAATTTTTAACACGCGGCCGTTGCTCTGGAACCGGTTAATGTTGCAGTATTGTGTATCTGCTAGATACATTGCGACAAGAAACATACATTTCAGCTGTGAGATGCATTGCGATTACCGACGGCTAAAACCGATTGCAATTAACGCCGGTTAAAGAATTAAAAGATTTCTTCAGTTGATAAATGAGCGGTGGCTCTGTTGTTCTCTAAAGGAGCATTTTCATACGTAGGGAAATGTGATCTACAGCGTGTATCTCTACCAGCGGTCAGAAAAACTACTTTTTTTCAGCGAACTACAACTACAACTACTTATTTTAAAACGTAGCCACTAAAAACTAATTTTCAAAAGAAATCAATATTTTTCTACTTTCAGCTTTTGTCCAACAATTCGATCTATACTAAAAATGAAAGACATGGATTAAGTAATGCAGTGACAACACGTTATATCGCATATACAATCAAATAAGTGCGATATAAACGAGGGTATTAAAAGACTAAGAAAGATAGCATACAATGTTTTTTGGAAAGTCAGGGAAATTGAAACAAAAAGTCTGCCAGTAACCCGGAAGTGTTATCAAAGCAAGAAAGACACCCCCTTTGCACTTTCTATCATATAATCATGTTTTTTAAAAAAACTCCTATTTTTCGGTAGGTTTTCTTTAGGTTTATGTATAAAATGATTTCTGTTTTCCGGATCAGTGCAAATTTGCCTTATCATGCTTACCATTATTGGTTTACCTTTCGCCTCAATCTTTGCAAGTGCACGTTATGGGACTGCGTATTGGATTTGAAAACACTCATCAACAGAATCTGCATAATGCTCTTATGTCATATTTTGATTAACTGGACAAAGTTTACAATTTACAAGGTAATTACCACTGACTCGTTATTAAGTAACTCTATAACACTCGTCATATGCCGACCAGGGTAGTTCAATTTTAATTTCCTCTGTCATAATAAAAACAAATAATTAATCTATAAATAAATCAATTTCTAAAGAAGAAACCCGAAACTTGAAGATCTAATAAGGACTTAGTAGAAAAGTGTTGCAGGCAATAATTTTTTTTTTTTTTTGGAGGGCCAGCGCTTTGCTTTACCAGCATGTGTCAATGGGAAAAATCTATGGCATCATACAATGCGTTACTAAACACTACAGCTGAGATTTGTCGCTGATATTCGCAAATTGTTTGGCAGAACGCATTTTTCCCAAAAGATCAAATTGCGATCTTGTGATTTCTGAAATTGCGCATTTTTTTCCCTGTTCTACAAGCTACTGATTTTTTGTATAATACTCTCAACATTACATTTTCTAAATGCAATACGTTGCACTACAAACTACTAATAATTAATTAAATTTAAAAATTCAAAAAACCCGACTGCGCAAAAAGCGAACTAATTATTTCTCATCTATGTGAAACTAATTTTTATATTACTTACCTATTTTTTTATTTACTTGTATTGATAACTTTTAAGTTGTGTTTAATTGTTAGTTCCTATCTATAAACACTGTTTTGATGAGGTTAGAGTTGCAGTAAAGCTAGAGATCCTACCTATACAACTTCCAGGTTGTGTAATATTTAAACGGAGCTTCTGACTGTAAAATAGTCAATAAAACATCGTCTTCATTTTGAAAGACCTATCCAATGATATACCACTCAATATGGTGCGTACAAATGTACTTTCGCCTCTACCGCCATTTTGTATTTTACGGCCGTCATTTTGAATTTATAAAAACAAAACCTATCCTATAACCACCGGAAGGTTAAGATGAATCGATAGAGACCTCATTCATTAAAATCCATCTCACCGTTGGGATGTTTCGAGGGTATAAAGAAATCCAAATACCCAGCAGATACGCGTGAAACACATAACCCTTCTTGGCAGTCGGGTAAAAAGTAGCAACTACTCTAATTTCGCTACCCGTAGCGCGCTACCTCCGACCACAGATCTGGACCAATGAATTTTCAAAACTGCCAAGAAATTTTATGTGACCATCTCATACCTATTGGTTCTCCATTAGGCAGACCCCAATGAAAATTTTAACAATATTGTGCTCCAAGTCATTTAAAATTCGCTTAAAAAATGATTTCTAGAGAAGAAAAAAGATTTAGATTCAGGAAGTTGAAATCCATATCTGAACCTAATAGAAAAATCTGTGGGGTATCTTGAGGCAAAAAATATATTGGAATAAGTGGCAATTCGCTTCCCTCAAATGAATGTAAAATCACGATTGTGAATGAATGGCATAATATCATAGAGATTGTGCTCCAGAATTTAATTTCTTCTATTAAGAAAGTGAATATTTAAAGTTATACTAAAAAATTGAAGTGGCATTACTTATTGGTTTATACATTATTATTTTTATTATTATTATAATTATTTAACAGATGTTGGATAAGTTGTAAAATACCAATGGATTGGTTGAAGACAAAAGTGATATCAATCTTCAATAAAGGACAGATGAAAGATTGTGGAAACTACAGAGACATAAGTTTGTTAAACAGTACCTATAAACTATACAGTGGCATCATCAACAGAAGACTTGCTAAGATTTCAGAGTCTTCTTCAAGAAGAACAAAATGGTTTTAGAATGGGTCGATCATGTATAGATAGCGTTTTCATCTTAAACCAGATAATAGAAAAACGCAGAGAATTAAATCTTGAGACACTCATTGCATTCATTGATTATGAAAAAGCATTCGATCGAGTGGATAGAGAGAGACTGTGGAGTATTTTGACAGAGAATGGATATCCATTATATTTGATACAAGCTGTGAAGAGCTTATATAAAGGAACAAGAATCTTTATTGAGGTCTATAAATCCCTCACTGAAGGGATAATTATAAACCAAGGAGTGAAGCAAGGTTGTAGCTTATCACCCACACACTTCAACATCTGTATAGACCACCTAATAAAATCATGGAAACATTTGGTACCCAAGAGTATCAGACTTGATTCTAAAACATCTATCAATACAATTCTATTAGCGGATGATCAAGCAATTTTTCAGGACAGTGAGGATGACCTCCAAAGAGCAATTTATGAACTACATAAACTATGTGAAGCTTATAACATGAAGATATCCATAAAGAAAACCAAGATGATGGCTTTCAGAGGAAAAGAGCCCATAAGAACTAAAATTGTCTTGAATAATAAGATAATAGAACAAGTCTCAGACTTCAAGTACTTGGGATGTGATACTACATATAACAAAAATAAAGACTTGGAAAGTAAATTGCATAAATTCCAACATATTTGCGGATCATTGATCAGAATTCTAAAAAATAAAACATGTACAGAAACTAAGCTAAAATTTTATAAAGTAATGGCAACGCCAGCACTTCTGTATGGTTTGGAGATATGGACTATTAATACCAAAGAACGATCCAGAATACAGGCTTCCGAAATGAAGTTTTTAAGATCTGCAAAGGGATGCACAAGCATGGACAGGCTTACTAATGATTCCATACGCTCAGCCTTAAAAATATACAACATCAACCACAAAATAGTAGATTATCAGAATAAATGGAAGAATCACGTAGAGCGTATGAGTAATGACCGATTGCCAAAAATGCTTCTGAATTACAGACCCAGGGTTACCGTGACCGAGGTTGACTTGCGCTCCGATGGATTGATCAATGGAGCCGGAACAGGCTGTTTTAGCCTAACCTATGCTGAAGAAGAGATGAGATTACAATTATTATTAAAGACCAGGGTTTTATGACTTGTTAACCAAATGTATTCTTTTTTTAAGGTGATTATAGTTTCCTTCATTTATTTTGTCATATTAAATATATTGCATTTGGCATTGTATGCGCAAAATTTTATACCATACAATATTGAAATTAAAATTAGAATATTTATTTTACTGATGAATATTGGAGGATAATGTATTTTTATATGTTTTTAACAAATTGTATATACGGGGTGTGCATAATTAAAGTTCACCTATTCAGAACTGTCTGTTGCTGTAACTATTATTCAAGAAGTTATGAAACTTCGAATGAGATCAACGAAAGGGTGGGGGAAACATTTAGTTAAAAAAGTGTCACAAATATTGCCAGCAAATGGTATTTCAAGGTAAAACTTTATCATACAAGCAAATTTTAGCACCACATAACATATGTAATCGCAAAGATGAAATCATACGTTTAAAGAGTCACAATAAAACTGTTATCATTTTCATGTCTTTTCTAGGGTAAATGCTAATAATGTAAAACTAAAGAATAAGTAAAAATTAAAAATTAAAATTAAAATTATGGAAATGAAAAATAAAATAAAATAAAATAATAAATGAAATAAATATCTTCCTTTTTGTTTTTTTCTAATAAACACTGTTCGAAGTTTTTCCTCTTTACGTTTTGCGTTTGTCTTCTAAATTGCGTATGGCTTAACACCTAATGAAGGATCAATTTTATAAAATCCAAAACGGTGTGTTTTAGTTTAATCTATTATGATCTCAACAAAGTTTTGTACTTTATTTAGAAATAATTTTTCTAATAAAAACATTGAAGATGAGAGACAGTCAGAAGAAGAAAAAAATCGTACGAAATATTCGTCTCTGTGTTAAAAAATAGATCTGTCATGGACTTCACAGATCTTCTCAAGTTTTAATAAGGAACATTCAAATGAAACCCGGTCACTACTGTAAAGTAACGATTTTATTAACACACACAAATGTAGTTATACACAGTACACAAACTGAAAAATAGTCGCCAAAACTGTTGGCACATTTATCCCATTGCGACACTAGCCGGTCGATTCCATCTTTGAAGAAGCTAGTAGGCTGCTGTCGGATCCAGGCCTGATCCACACTAATACCCAGTAACCAATGGCTCTCGTCTACAGTTATTCTGCGGTTGGCCAAGACTAAATCATTCATTTCCGCAATCATTTCCGGTGTGATGATACGATGAGCCTGTCCAGGACGAGCATCGTCTTCCAGTAACTCGTGCCCGTCAAGGAATATTTTGCGCCATTCCACAACAGTTGAACGACTCAGACTGTACTCACCGTACACAGCTTTCATCCGTCGATACAGTTCATGGCCTCCAAGTCCCCCTGCCGCTAAAAATCGAATCACTCCTCGTTGTTCCTGCTTACTCACCTGCATGTTCAGTAGTGGACGATAACTTGTGTGACTATCTTCTCTTTGGCGTGCAACCACACTGTTGCTATGCAACGTGAAACGTTGCGCATGTTTCAGTCTCTCTACCAATAGATGGTGCCGCCATACACGCAGTTACATGGTGCCCCTTACGCCTAATGCAAAGTTACACGCACTGACCGGGTTTCAGTTGAATGCCCCTAATATATTCCCTACTTGATAACGCAAAATTTTCTGGCACATTTTCAAACACATTTCTATTCGTACTTGTCTGAATATCTCAGGTATTCTGATTCATACACTAATAAATTGATTTTTTTAAACTTTTCTATAAATGTGATGCAGTCCATTGCTACCTGATACTGATGATCAAATTATCATGTCTAAAAGAACGGCATAGGAAGTAATAGATTAAAAATAATAAGTAAAACATTCAGAAATCTGTAAGTATACTTACATGAAAGAAAAACAAAGAAACCGGGCCATGAAGAAGCTCTGTGAAAACCAATATTGCAGCTACTACGATGATTATTTGAGCATAAAGACCACTCAAAGCGTGAAGTGTTTCATCACTTTTGGACCTTAAAAATAAAAATGTGTTTATTTAATAGTTGGATCACTAACAACCCTTTAAAAAATTCGTACAGCACATTTTTTCAGATTTTTAGTACTCGTTGTTTTAGTTATACTTGAAATACTTTTACATGCACTATTTCAATTACACAAACCCTTATAACTTCCTTTTCATATTTAAAATTGTTTTATAACTTTAGTTTCACTGCTGGGTGACAATATAAAAGCTAAACTAAGATGGGTTTGAGCTGCAGTCTTTATATCATTTGTCCTGAAATAGAGAGCGCCCCCAAAAAGATTGAAACGCGCTTTAATTTTCTACATGTTAGTGATAAATGGGCTATGTAACTTGAAAAAGGGTTCAAAATAAGATAGGAAATAATATTACGTTAATGAAATATTCCTTCTTTAATTTTCAAAAAGTTATACTTTTTTTAATTTTGATTCGATCCTCTTAGAAAAACCTGGTCAAAAAGAAAAAAATTCCTTTTTTGCAAAAATAGCATTAGAACAAACTGCTTACTTGTATTTTTAAAAGTGAATGGGTTATGTTTAATTGAAAAGTCCTTCCAGCCTGTACCGAGAGGGAAATGTAGCTTTCATATTCCTTGTTTTTAAAAATTCAGCTAATTTTACTCAAACACACGAAGCTAAAATGAGTGGGACCCGATTATAGAATCCCAGTTTCATTAATACTGAATTTGAATGAGAATTTCGCCACATTAGTCAGCTACGTCCAAGCATCATTTAGAGGGAATCATGTTTGATCACCAAATTTGGTTTCTTGAAGTTCCCGACATTTTAAAACAACATGGCGGATGAAGCTGGCCAACGAACTCGGTCGAGACTTTCCTATGTCCTGTACATCTTCTCAGTCACATCGAAATCGGTTAATATATACGGGTGCTGTCCTATGACAAATTTAGATTGTTTAAAAAAGTCACACTCTAGAAATTCAAACTGCTATATGTCAGCAATTTTTTAAGATAAAGACGCAACAAAAAATGCTCTGGAATCCTTGTATCAAGGTCAAACATTTAAGAAAAAAGTTTTTGCAATTTCTAAATTTTTTGCACGTTTTTTTAAATTTTAAAAAGTAATTTTTTTTAATGGCCGCAATTTTGAAACAAGCTGGCCAACAAACTCAATCGAGAACTTGGTAGGTCCTGTACACATGCTCAGTCACATCCAAATTGATTCATAAATACGAGAGTTACAGTATGACAAAAATCAGATGTGCATACATAAATATATCTAATTGAACGGAGGGTGGTTTTGGGTCTGGGTGTTATGATCGTAAAAATATATCAAAACTTTCCGGAATTGCTTTCTTCCGGACGGCTGCAATAGATAGCTTTTTACTTTTTGTAATAAAAGCTACCTAAAACGGCCATAGTAACCAAATGGACCATATATCTATTTAGAAAGGTAAATCTGGGAGATAATGCAGGAAAGAAGAAACACGGGCAAATGCATATGCAGTTGACCTTAAACAAAACTTAGTCGATGCTTTCAACAATATTAGTGGCGAAGAACTACAAAATGATTTCAGGAGTATTGTTAAAACGTTCAGTTATGGAAACCGATACACTTCTGGAGTCGTCGGGAGCTGGGGTTTTTATCATTTTCTTTCCTGCAATGCACGGTCTTTCCCTCCCAGGTATACTTGGCGCGTATGGGATGAGTAAGCTTTTCACCTAATTCGATAGCGATAGAGAATTTTGTATGGGGATTGTACTTGTACGCATAAGTAATGTAGTAATAGCAAAGCAGAATAACAACACATGATAAAAAGTCTTGAAACGTATTCAAGTTTTTCGAAAGTTTAAAAATAATACTTTTTTCCGAAATTTTGCCGCACTGAATTATGAAACAAACAAAGTAATATATTATACAAAGGACGTGTTAATCAATAACAAGGCATTAATAAAAATCACCATTTTAGAATTCTATTTTTATTTAAAAACTTTAAATATCCATGAATTGTTCTAAAAATATTAAACAAACGAGTCAAAAGTTCCCTTTCCATCATGCTTCAAAAGTGTTTATAAATTTGGTTTGTCTGTCCGTCTGTCCGAGGTCTAACTCGTATACTCTGATTGATAGAAAGGTCTTTTTGTGCTCAAGCCTTTGGTAGGCCTCCTTGACTGGTCGGAACTTGAACTTCTTTACTTAGGCGTCATCTTTCACATTATTTAACGGTGAAATTTTGTTACAGTATTCTGAATGTGTTGGAAAGTGTTTAGTAATCAATGTTTGATGTATGAATGTACTTTCTTGTTTTGAAAGGAAGGTCTTAAAATTAAGGCTAATGATATTCAAAGTCATTTTAGAGATTATTAGTTAAAATATGATATACATTTGTGATTTATATGCCAAATTTATAATTTCTGTTTTTTAATATTTTTAACTAGTGCTGAGGATTCGAACAAAATTTCATCTCCTTAATTAAAATTCAAGTACTTCCAAATTCCACTTCAGACAAACCAATTCATTTAAAGTAACTATAAAAAGCTTTTTCTTTTTCTCGTAAAAAACAACCATCCCCTTTTCCCTTCCTGAACTTTAAGCAGAATTCAGAGGTACAGTTTTCAGTTTATGATTTAAAATACTAAAAATATTAAATATTAATTTTAATAATTTAAAATATTGTTTTCTTTTAATTTTACTTGAATATACTTCGTTTGCACTGCAAATAGAGGCGTCTTAAATTGAGACACATATGTGACTGAAAAAGAATTTTAGACACTTAAGTGTCTTAATCTGAAAATTAAGACATTATAGATGTCTTAATTTAAGATACATAAGTGTCTTAGTATGATCATGGTGTAAATAAACTGAGAATAGAGTCTAAAATATCCGCAAACGTCTTATTTTAAGACACTTCGTTGCTTCAAACGTGTCTTAATTTAAGACGTTTTGATTCTCCCATTCTTCCTACGCAATAACCACCAGGGGGCACTCTCAGTTGCGCATGCGTTTTAGATATCTTTTGTTCGAAATAGGTGTACGTTGCAATTCAAGTTTGTTTTTATGTACGCGTATATTTTAATTCGTTTTTTGCGAAATCTGAAGTTCTGTGATTTTAATTCGTTATTCACTTAGTTTATTTATGTATTGAATACGTACGTCTGACTTGTGTGCTTGACATCCAATGTCTCTTATAAGCTGTCGACGATATAAAGGCGGGATAGACACAGAATCAGACAACACTTGAAGATTACATCCGGGAATTTTACAAAGCGTGTGCAATGGACTTAGTGTTAATTTGTATTAATTTATACCAATAATATTGTGTTATTCGTCTTCGTCCTATCAAAGCTGGTAAAAGAAAAAGACACTTTTGTCTGGCGGGTCATGTTTTGAGGATGAGAGATTCCATTCTTTAAATATGGCTAGCCGGATATATTAAGAGATTTCCTTCTAATATGATGCAAGACTTTCTCCCTCACTGTGGTAGTTTTTAAAATTTCAAATCGAGGAATTTTTCTGACCTCTTGCCACGTCGATTGAAGTAAGTGTCATAATTTCTTTATAGTAGTGAAATTAGTGTCTTTTATGATTATATTTATAGTATAAACAAAATCTTGCATGAAATTCAATTAGTTTTGAATCTGTTTGCGAAAAAAAAAACCCATTAATTCTAGAGGTATATATTTTTAAACTTATGACGTTGTCTTTTATTACAAATTATATATTCTGAATTTTCATCTTTTTTTCCCCAAATTTAAAGTAATAATATTACTAAAAGAGAGACATTTTAAGTTGAATATTCATTCTCTTGTTTTCGATCGCAGTTTCGTTTCAATGGTTAATTCTTATCTCACAGTAACGACCATAATGAAAGAAAAAAAAAGCTTTGGAAAGATTTTTCTTCCTAGCGTAAAACCGCAGATTAAAAAATAAGATAAATAAAGTGCCTGAAAATGCATGACGTTGTTATGATTCATCTATTATGTGCTCCTTAATTTTAAAACTGCCAGTAAAAATATACATAAGTATTTGATTTGAAATCAAGTGTAATATTGATTTTTTGATTATTTTTAGTAGAAAAGTAATTTGAAATTTATAATGGGAAAAAGTAAAAAGCTATAACTAGATTTTGTACTTAATATTGTGATTTTTGTAACTGTAGGGTCAATCCATTTCAAGTGGTACAGCACTGGTTGCTCGACCATTTATAAAAAATCTGAAATTTTTTGTACAACAACCCTAACATGATGTAAGTTCAAAATGACTTATTTTAATTTTATTAATTTTTGTTTGTGCATGGCGGCCATCTTTGTTTCATCGTCTGCAGCAATTTTCTCACAAGAAGGGTTTACGGAATTGTAAATAATTCATCGTTTATTTATCCAATTCAAGTGCGGATGAAAGCAATTTGTACAGAATACATTGGGCTAAAAATTTGGTAATGGAGTAGTTTCCGAAACTAACTGCTTATTGGTAAAATTCAAGCATAAAATTTCCATTTTTTTCCAAAATTCGTCCGTTTACAAGAGGAAATTTTTCTAGCAAGGAATACTGTCAACATGACATATTTTTTTTTTACAAATAGGCTGAAAGTACTTGTACTCACACGCCGAGTTCCAGATCTGGGACTTGCTTTCTCTTCGCTAAAAAAAATCCCAAATTTTTCAAAAATGACAAAAATCGCACTTTTCAGGCTTTGATATCTCTGGTGGGGCACGAGATAAAAATTTGAATTTTTTTTTAATAAGAGTATTGTATGGTAGTGTTATGCACAAGAAATTTCAAGATGGAGATTTGACTACAAGCTGAGATCTGGCAAGGGCAACATGTTAAAACAATACTGCCAAACTATTGTTTTGTTGTAGTCACAGCTAAGTATTTATCTCAGAGTGTCATTTAAATTTATGTTTTTGATTATCTTTAAATAAAAGTAATAGAAAATAAAGCCCTTTGCAAAGCTTAGCAATTAATAAAAAAAAATAATTATGCCTGAGGCCATACATTTTGTATGGTTTCAGTAATTTTTGTTGTAAGTAATTTTAGTAACTAAAAGAAACCTCAGCACTTTTACATAAAAAAAAAAATATTTTTATACAAGACCTGAGACAAAAACAACATAGGGAAAAAGAAAAGCTTTTAATGTTGTCATACTTGTTGAGACATGATCAAATGTGTCAAAACACAGTCTTGCTTGTTGGTTCAAAAACCACAATTTTGATCTTTCTCAAAATTTTATTTGTAGGAACCAAGTCTTGTCATCTCTTAATAACTTGATTGAAGATTTTGGCCCTGCTGGCTCATAGAAATATACTTTGAAATCACTATGTGCAAGTCTCAATTCATTAATAATTCCTAGCTTACTTGTTATGAAAAAATGTGATTTTTCTGCAGTATAAATTTTGAAAAGGCTTTGGGTAGCTTTACTTTCTGAAAATTACTTGAGGCTGATGCATGGTAACATCGCATAATGTTTCATTTACAGGAACATACTTATGGTAGGAACAAGTTTCAGGGACTGACAAGCAGCATTAAAATTGTGGTTTTTAAACCAACAAGCAGGAATGTGTTTTGACACGTTTCATCATGTCTCAACAAGTATGCCAACATTAACAGCTTTTCTCTTTCCCTATTCTGTTTTATTCTCAGGTCTTATATATATATATAACCATTAATTAAACATCACCGACCACATGAAAAACTTCAATATTGTGAATGATTGACTACACGCCATAAACCAACAATATAGAACTGCATGTGTAAAATAAAGTACCGTATACCTAATTACAAGAATTAACATGGAAGAAAAAAGAAGAATATGGATTCCGAAAAAATTGAAAAACTTATATATTGAATTACGTTTTCAAGAGTACAGAATTCAATGATATAAGCAAATCGGTTGTTTTCAGTGGGAAAAAAGCTATAAGCTGAAAAAAAATTTTCCCCTGTACTCAAACAACCAATATAATCAAAATAATAGTTTCAAGATGAATACAGAACATTATCAAATGGCATGAAATGGAAAACAAAACCTACAACCTATTAAAAATCTAATTTATAGCAATAGAAATCCTACAAAACATACCGAATTAATTCCCAGTAGATTTTCAAAATATATTCCCGCACATGGAATCCAGAAAGCATGATAAGATCAAGGTGAATAAAACAGTTAAGTTAACACAGAAATTAAAAGCTATGGAGTCAGTTAATTCATGTTGAAATATTGTGATAAATATAATTAATATAATATAAATAAAAAATAATTACATTATATATAATACCTAAAAGCTATTTTAAATTGTATAATAACAATTTTACAACATTGCCAATATGCAACGTTAATTACCACCTACTGTAAAAAATTAAAATTATGACTTTAAAGAGGCTATTTAAAAATACAAAATTTATGGTGCTGCCACCTATTATTATTTTATTCAAATGTCACAGTAAGTAGAACCTAATACATGCTAATGAATTAAAATGTATCAACTGCATTCCTACACACATCCCAATATAAACAATACCATACTGTATTTCATTATTCAGAAATTTTTTTAAATAAATTAAATGTTAATACAATATATTCTATTACCATACCATTAAATCTGCACTGAGAAATTAAAAAACTTTTTTAACTTGATAATATATAGAATATATGCTATATGCTATAAAATAAAACAAATTATATATTATAAAAATATAATAGTCGTAATATTTAGCTTTACCTATAAAAAATGAACAGGAAAGAAAAAAAATAAATAAATTATAAAATTATAAAATAAATGAATAAAAATGGATGTTTATATAAGATTGACAGATACTAAAATTCCAAATAGCCTAAAGATCAAATATATAGTGTGTGAATTATCCTTATATTAGTCATAAAAAAGCTAAAAAAAAATGATTGTGCCAATCAAACATAAACCGATAATTAATCATGGAATACAATGTTGAAAATAAAACACTATTAAATAGTATAGAGGAATAATAATAATAAAAACTATTTACCCAATTTTAATACATATAGTATAACATTAGTTAATCAAATAAACCAATATTCATAATAATCACTAAAAAGTTGGTATACTATTATTAATTTATATGACATTGTCCTGAGTAGACTAAAATAAGTTAATATTGAATTTGATTAAATAAGTTAAATTTAATATGAAATTAAAAAAAAAAGAGGAAAAATCACCAATTACATATAAAACATCAAATCAACATTCATATAGAATACGTATTAGAAATGTAGTTATAATACATAAGCCCCATTTTTATATATATAAATTAACCATTGCGTATTATCCAGACAACACCACCCTCCTCCGTACTCTAACAACTACCCACCCAACCATCCTACCCGTCGGCCTAATCGTTCGGAGTTTTCGTGGTTTTCTTCGAGCCGTGGATCTTCCATGCGTTAATACGGATTAGGTTCCCTTAGAAAGACCCCCACGGAGGGCACTCCCCCCGGGCCTATATCCCTCGTGCAGATAATTGGCCGTCAAAAATCAACCCAACCCAACCATCCTATAGTAATTGTTTATTTTTATTTTACAATTTTTAATTTTTTATAAATATTTTTAATTTTATAATTATTTTGTAATTTTGTTTACGCATGTGTTAATTTTTTTTATGTAGATCATGTAAGTACTAATTGTATATTAATGAATATATGAACTTTTTTTTTTGAAAACCATGATTTAATGCATCATAAATTAGTTTTTTAATATTATTGTTAATTAGATGAGAAGAACATAAATATTTTATTCTATATAAATGATTAAGTAGTATATTTCGATATACAAAATGATGAAGACAAGATTTAAAATTTGTAAATGTATTAACTTTGAATTTAAATTCTTTACGTTTATCATATAAATCAGTTATTGTTTTGTTGTCCTTTATTGTAATTTTAAGATCTAAGAAGTTAATAGTATTGTTAGATAAGAGGTTTTCCGTTAATTCCAAATTAGTGGGATAATCTACTGGAAATTGAGAAATTTTAGATTGATCAGTGGCAATTAAAATTATGTCATCAATATAACGATATAAATGGAGATTATTATTAGTAAAAGTACGTTCATAGTGATATAAGTATAAGTCTGATAATAAACTGGATGTACAACCAACTTGTGTTATACCGACGTGCTGTAAATATAATGTATTATCTTGCAATATATAATTATTATAGATAATAAAGTTTGTTAATGATTTAAAATAAGTGATATCAATATTAGATGGTAATTCCAGTTTTTTATAATACTTTTTAAATAATGCATTTATTACATTATGTAAATCTAATAAGTCTATATTATTAAAAAGATCTTTGAAGTCATATGTCGTTATATTATATACACAGTTAAGATTTTTTAATATATATATATATATATGTAAAAGAGCTGAGGTTTCTTTTAGTTACTAAAATTACAACAAAAATTACTGATACAATACAAAATGTAAGCTTTAGGCATAATTACTTTTTAAATTAATTGCAAAAGATTTATTTTCTGTTACTATTATTTAAAGATAATCTAAAAAATAAATTTAAATGATACTCTGAGATAAATACTTAGCTGTGAGTACAACAAAACAATACTTTGGCAGTATTGTTTTGACATGTTGCCCTTGCCATATCTCAGCTTGTAGTCAAATCTCCATCTTGAAATTTCTAGTGCATAACACTACCATACAATACTCTTACAAAAAAAAAAAAAAAAATCAGATTTTTATCTCGTGCCCCACCAGAGATATCAAAACCTGAAAAGCGCGATTTTTGTCATTTTTGAAAAATTTTGGATTTTTTTTAGCGAATAGAAAGCAAGTCCCAGATCTGGAACTCGGCGTGTGAGTACAAGTACTTTCGGCCTATTTGTAACAAAAATTATGTCATGTTGACAGTTTTCCTTGCTAGAAAAATTTCCTCTTGTAAATGGACAAATTTTGGAATAAAACTGAAACTTTATGCTTAAATTTTACCAATAAGCAGTTAGTTTCGGAAACTACTCCATTACCAAAATTTTAGCCCAATGTATTCTGTACAAATTGCTTTCATTCGCACTTGAATTGGATAAATAAACGATGATTTATTTACAATTCCGTAAACCCTTCTTGTGAGAAAATTGCTGCAGACGATGAAACAAAGATGGCCGCCATGCACAAACAAAAATTAATAAAATTAAAATAATAGTCATTTTGAACTTCCATCATGTTAGGGTTGTTGTATAAAAAATTTCAGATTTTTTAAAAATGGTCGAGCAACGAATATGACATATTCTGGACCGCTTGAAATGGATTGACCCTGTATTTATATACACTTATACGAAAATTACAAGAATGACAATTAGATGTTAAGATATATAGTTAAGACAAATGAAATTTGGAAACTATAAGTTATTTTTTCTTCTTGCTATTAATGTAGGATATTTATTTATTTATTTTTATTGATAGTTGAATAGCTTTTGTGATTACCCTGTGATCTACATAAAAACTTGCCGAAGTGGCATGTGGCAATAATTTTTTTTTTTAATTTAATTTTTAAATGACAAGAATTTAAATTTTTTTTCGGGGAGGGGGGGGGGGGATTTTGTATTCAATTTTCGTAAAGCTGATATCATAAATCCTTTTCGACATTGCACTGATTATAATGAAAGTTTTGAACTTTTAGAGTGGTACAAGATTCAAA
This sequence comes from Maratus speciosus, assembly GCA_963932465.1. Classification (NCBI taxonomy): domain Eukaryota; kingdom Metazoa; phylum Arthropoda; class Arachnida; order Araneae; family Salticidae; genus Maratus; species Maratus speciosus. The sequence goes on from OZ010787.1 coordinate 331,415,677, forward strand.
ACACAAAATATATTTAACAAAATACCGAAGTAATTTTTTTCTTAATGTTATTAAAGTGGAATATTTATTTTTTAATTTTTTTACTCATAGTTAAATAGCTGTTGTGATTATCATCTGATATATGTGTAAAATTGCCTATGTGTCAATATAATTTTTTTTTAATCTAATTTTTAAATTATATGAATTTTTCTTTTTTGGGGAGGGGGGGGGGGATTTTATTTGCAATTTTCGTACATCTGATATTTTAAATCTCTTTCGACATTCAACCGAGTATAATAAATATTTTAAACCTTTAGAATAGGACAAGATTATAAAAAAATATATATTTATCCATGTACCTTAAAAGCCCTTAATAGCGGACACTTCGGGATCGCGGAATTTGATGATCGGAGATGTCTGCTTTTGTGAGGTAAAAATATACAAATATGTATGCGTATGCTTTGCGGATTAAAAAAGTATTCACTAAATAGAGGTGTCCGCTATTCGTGAATGTCCATTAACCTCCACAATGGATACTCCTGAGTACCGGACATCTCTATTTAGATAACCATAATGTAAGGTTGCATTTTTTGCAAAAGAACTTCTTGATTAAAGCATGGGTATTAAAGCAGTGCCCCGTCCCCCTACGATTTAAGTGCCACCAAACTTAATGTGCAATATTTGTAAAGCTTATATTTTAAATCCATTTCGAAATTGTACTGAATGTAATCAATGTTTTGAACTTTTAAAGTAAAATAAGATTTTAAAAAAAATCATATTCAAAATCATATTTATCATCAAAACAAATATTTAGATAAATATTTTTTGCTTTTTATCTTGTTCTACTCCTAAAGTTCAAAATATTGATTATAATCAGTAAAATGTCGTAAAAGATTTAAATTATCAGCTTAACGAAAATTGCATACCAAAATTGGAAGCACCAAAAAAATCAGGCTGTAGGGGGGGGGGGGGGCGTGTGGAGGGAACAGGACCCCAGCCAAATATTTTTCCAGGATTCAAACATGGCTACGTATGATACTTACAAAAAATATGGATGCTATTAAGACGTTTGAAGTGTCTGAAAAAATTCAGACATTTTAAAATGTCTGAAAATTGAACACTCCGTTTCAGACACTTAAGTATTTGATTTTCAGACATTTTAATTTACAGTGTGTCACGTGATAACTCCAAAAGTTTTATTTTTTTATTTGTATAAGAGATTTGTAGTTCTACAAATCTTTATATAATTTGTGACAGAAGATAGAATTGCAAGTTTTTTATATTTACCCACTTTTTCGAAGAAGACAAATCAATTTTTACTAATGTGTTGATTAAAAATAAACTTAACTACTACATCTTTATGAAAACCATCCATAATGTTTATAATTTTGTCTTTTTCTTTTAGAATGACTGTAAAAACCTTTGTGTTCGTATATTTCGTGAACTCGGATCATGAATATACGTATACAAATAGAAATCATGCAGAGCCTCACATAAGCGTGTCAGACTCAAAATGATTGAAAATAATTTTCTTCAAAATGGCTTCATAATAGATTATAAAATGAAGTTATAAATGAAGAAATATTTTTAATTTGATAGTCAAGAACATTACAAAAATAAATATGAAATCTTATTTTCTGGTATGGTAGCATCTTAAAATAAAAACTTCAGAAATATAACGTGAGTCGTAGCGGGAATTTGAAGTGAAGAAAAGAAAAAAAAGAATAAATTATGAGGTTTTAAAAAGTACTCCAAGAATCTCATTTTCAAGAAAAATTCTTAAACCATAAGAAAAATATAAGATCCGTTTATAATGATGTTTTCATAAAAATTGACATAAAGAAAAAAAAAAAAAACTCGAATAAATTATGAGGTTTTAAAATGTTCTACAAGAATCTAAGTTTCAAGAAAAATTCTTAAACCATAAGAAAGATATACACTATATGGCCAAAAGTGACCGATCACTTGCGATTTTTGACGTTTTAGTAAATATCTAGAAAAATACATGAGGAATCAACCTGAAACTGCAGGTGTGTAAACAGTATAGTATAGGTCATACATTTCTGCGAAGATTTTTTCCGAAACCTCATAGGGGACCGTGAACAAATTGAAAAAAACGAATATCTTTTGGATAACCCTGTAAAAACTGATGTAGCAAAAGCGTTCAAACTCGAGGTTATTAGTAAGTGTATTATTGTAATATACTGTGTTCATTTTTAGGAGGATAGCATGTATAGTAGTAGAGAAATTAAGGTTTTTATAAAAACAGTCCTAAATTTTGCCAAGTTTTTTTGCTTATAATTTACAGAGTTCTTAATATAAAAAAAGTTATTTTCAGAAAATATGACAAACAGCATTGTACACAATGCTCTGTAATCAGAATTAAAAAATAATAATAATTGGATGAAAAATGAACAGGTTTACTAAAAAATGTTTCACTGCGCATGCGCGAAAGCAATCAAAATGTAATATGCATAATGTATTAGCTAAGTATACCGAGCAACTTTTGAGAATGTCTCAAAATCGTAGCTTGAAAATTCTGAAAATTATCGTCGATAGAATAAGCTCGAAATCCGTTGTTCCCAAAAAGAAGCAAAAAGATGAGGGGTTGTATCCAAATATAGTAGTACATGCAATATTGTGTACGCTATCTTGGCACTAACCAACAGATATTTGATACAACCCCTTATCTTTTTGATTATTTTTGGGAACAACGGATTTCGAGCTTATTCTATCGACGATAATTTTCGGAATTTTCAAGCTATGAATTTGAGACATTCTCAAAAGTTGCTCGGTATACTTAGCTAATACATTATGCATATTATATTTTGATTGCATTCGCGCATGCGCAACGAAACAGTTTTTAGTAAACCTGCTCATTTTTTATCCAATTTTTATTATTTTTAAATTTTGATTGCAGAGTATTGTGTACAATGCTGTTTGTCATATTTCCTGAAAAGAACTTTTTTTTTATATTAAGAACTCTGCAAATTATAAGCAAAAAACTTGGCGAAATTTGGGCTGTTTTTATAAAAACCTTAATTTCTCTACGAGTATAAATGCTATCCTCATAAAAATGAACACAGTTTATTACAATAAGACACTCATTAATAATCTCGAGTTTGAACGCTTTTGCTACATTAGTTTTTACAGGGTTATCCAAAAGATATTCGTTATTTTTCAATTTGTTGACGGTCCCCTATGAAGTTTCGGGAAAATATCTTCGCGGAAATATATGACCTATACTATGCTGTTTACACACCTGCAGTTTCAGGTTGATTCCTCATGTATTTTTTTAGATATTTAATAAAACGTCAAAAATCCCAAGTGATCGGTCACCTTTGGCCATATAGTGTATAATCCGTTTATACTGGTGTTTTCATAAAAATTGACATAAAGAAAAAAAAACGAATAAATTGTGAGGTTTTAAAAGTATTACAAGAATCTCAGTTTCAAGAAAAATTCTTAACTCATAAGAAAAATACATGATCCGTTTATAATGGTGTTTTCATAAAAGTTGACATAAAGAAAAAAAATTACAGTTTAATATGTATTTATAATTCAGAAAAGCGAAAAAAGGCGAGTAAATTGCGCTCAACATGCAGAAAAAAACCCCGTATAAACGTGATAATATGAAAAGCATTTGTGACATTCTGCCAACATAAACAATGTTTCTAAAAATGTTTAAAAAAATAATAATAAAATTAAATGAATTGAAGCAAAATCAGAAATACACAAATTCGTACATACATATTAATGTAATGATGCTATCAATAATTTTTTTACTCTATTTCCATTTCTGTTTGCTTATTATTAAATATTTTCAAGTATCCTGATTCAACACTTGCATAATCTAAAAGAAAATGAAAATAGACAGATAAGTTTTTTTTTTTTGGCTGTTTTTACTCCTGATTAAGGCTGTCATAGATAATGAATATATTTTCAACTGCTGAGTTTCAAAGTATTAGCTTAAAAGCTAAAGCTATAAGTAACTTATTAATAAATATCTAAAAATAGCATATAGGGGAGACTAGGGACGGTTGACCATACGGGAGGCTTGACCCACCCATCAATTTTCATATTTAAAGGAATTTCAGAGTTTTATCAACAGGTGTCAAATAAAGCTACTGGAATGTTCAAACAACAGTCTTCGTTTCATAGAGATAATCGAAATAGGTGTGGAAAAAATCATTATTGAGGCGTTTCCAACCTAAAAGTTGTGTTTTTAAAAAATATTTTGTAAGTTTTTTTCAAATAAATTATATCATAGAAATTTAAGTAAGTAGGTTTAAAGTAGTGCAGAAATATCGAGCTTTCATTCCAGACATAAAGACTGTACAGTAATTTAGGCTTAACATAACAATGTGGTATTCTTTAGAAAAGGTTTATGTAGGGACGGCTTGACCCAGTCAATGTGAGGGAGGGTTGACCAGATGCTTAAGGCTCCCTTAATTAATTGGTTTTGGAAATCTCTTTATTATACACTGTGCATAGTGATAAGTTAATGGTATATACATAAAATAATGTAAATTTATTCTGTAAAGCTTCAATAAAATGGTGTGATGGAAAAAAAAATGTTTAAAACTGACTATAGAAAATGTGAAAAATTATTAGAAAAGGGGAAAGTTGATAGGAACTTTTTTCCATTTAAATATTTATTACAATAGGTAAATAGAAACAGTGGGAAAGACTAGAAAGGACTAGAAAGGATTAAAGCAGCAGTCTTAACCCTTTGAGGGGCTGTGGTATGTTTATAAAACCACTTAATTTTAATTCCGAAACATCACAACGACACCAGAATTTTGCTAAAATCTTTTCATTTAATATGTATGTGAAATATAGGCTTTTTCTTAATTCCAAATAAATTTGTTTATAAATTACGGTGCCAGTCATTCATTTCAACATTTTAGTACTGAAAGTACTTTGCCCCTTAAAGGTTTAAATCATGTTATTGATAAATTAAGTGCTCATGCTGTTGCAAAAGAACATAGCATTGATCGAAAAACTTTAAGAAGGTACGTAGAAAAATTTCACCAGGGTGAATACAGTGAGATGAAGCCAAACTATGTGACAACTAGAGTTGTCAGATCGAGTGTCACAAAAAAATAGAACAAGGAGATAAAAAAGCGGGACAGTGGCTCCTAAATCTGGACATAATAACATGAAACACTATGAAAACGAAACCTATCTCTAACAGAATACTGCCTTAAATGTTAAAATTTCATTTTCCTTGCTGTACAATTATACCTGCTCAGACAAAATCCTGTTTTAAACAAAATTTTTCTCCTCTAACTTGCGATTGCGTCTTAACAGGTTTGTTTAAGCATCATATTTTCAAAAATATTTTTTTATAATAATTAAAGCATGTAGAATAAAGTTATTTTGCTTTTTTTAAATGGATTTTATTTCTCTTCACAAATAGTGCAATATAAAACAAAGTGTGTCAAGCCTCCCATATAGTGGGTCAAGCCTCCCATATGGGGGGAGCCTTGACCTATTATTTTTTCATGATTAAAATCAATCATTTTTCAAATTTCTTATATGTTACACTTATGTAGCAATTTTATTTTGATAACTGGTTGTATAACGAATAAAATGATATATAAAACTTTATTCTGCGTTCAATATTTAAAAAATAAAAAATCATTTTGTAAAAAGTGGGTCAACCCTCCCTAGTCTCCCCTATTACAATTGTATTGTACTTGTTATCTATTTCATATACATCATAACACTTTTAACACCTTAACGCTTTCAAAATATTTAACACATTTTTTTCTTTATTAAAATTGAAATGAACAATAAAACAAAGATATTCAACATTTAAAGTTCTATTTATTAGCATGCAAATAATAACAATAACATGCGTTTAAATTATAATAAGTATTGATGTATTAGTATTTATAATAAATAATTTACCATGTGTGATGACTTAATTTATCAATTATCGTTATAAATAATAATGAAAAATGTTACAAAGAATAATGAATAACAAATGCTTCTCACAAACTCAGCAACAGAAATTCTGCAATCTCATTGCTGAGACAAGCCAGAGCATCTAAATTCCGTTTTTCCTACGAATACTAGAGGTGAATGAAAATCCAGCCAAAAACATACTTTTCCCCACATATTTTTGTAACAATTTTGGAAAAAGAAATATATAAACACAAATAAGAATTTTATTTTCTAATATGTTCAATCTGACAGCCCTTTTGTTGAAATATCATATTAAACATTGATTTCCAAGATAAAAGAGTTTTTCTTGAACTATCAAGGTGGATTTTGTTCAACTCCTTGACCAAAACCTTCCAGAGTCTATCTAGTGTTTTGAGATGCTGTTTATAAAGAGATTGTTTTAAAAGTTCAAGTATTCAGTAATCCATAGGAGACACATCGTGGGACTTAGGTCGGGTGCATTTAAATGCAATAACCTCAATTCCGGTATCATTTCTCACTGTTTCTAAAAATATAGCAGTCGATTTAAAGAAAGCAAGCTGTGAATTAGAGGTATGGCTGGTAGCCTTGTCCTGATGGAACATAACACAATGAAGACTGTTTTGGGCAAGGAGATTAAATTTCTTCTGTACATATACGACGCAGCACATTTTCCTGATAGTATGATGAGTTGATTTTAACATTTTTTTTCATTATTCTTTTTTTTAAATTTCCCATTGTAAGAGAAGCTTGCGAGAATCATAAACCCTTTGCTGAATGGAGTCTTTTTCAATTTTGTGTCCTTTTTTCCATGTGGATGTACTGATGAACGGGATTTCCCAGTCTGATTAATATATATATTTTTTATTTTGCACTTGGAAACATTTATGCCATGCGTTTAAATTTTTTTTTCAAATTACGGAATAAGAATATTTCTCTTCTGAAAGCGAAAAATGTATCCTCCGTGCCACGGTTGTATACATGAACCATTTCGAAAGAAGAATAAATTTGAAACAATCAGAGGAATATTTTAATTTCAAATAATAAGCTGTTGCCAGAAATACCCTCCGCCAAAGAAAAATATAATTTCCAATTTTAAATACTTTATCGAAATTGCTACAAAAATGTGTGAATATGCTTTGCACAAGTGAAAAAATTGAGGGGGGAATAATGGACTTTGTAGTCCTCAACTGTTTTCATTAGGCGGATTTAACTTTTCCTCGACTCCAAAAGAAGAAATACAATTTCAGGAAGAAAAACAAGAAGGAGAAAGATTTCAAACTCGCTTGACGTTGTAGGATCTGTACTCTACACGAGTTATGAATTGGAATTGAGAGAAAACCCATTAAAAATACTAGTGAATTAAGTTTCGGGGATTTAAAACTACATTTATCACTTTAAATTATCTCTGCCTTTGTAATGCCTTATTTGATGTGTAGGTGCCAAGGATGCAACTGCTCAAACATATTGTATTTTACACACTGTTAATCGAACTCTGAGTCACAGTTAATTTTGTTATCTATTCAGGCCTGTCCATTATCCATGGGCTGGCTAACTTATTTATAGAACTATTTTTTATGTTATTGATTAAAACTGTCATTATTTTTATTCAGTCGTACATATATATTGGACTTTCATGTGTTCTTAAAAGTAAAATGCAATTCCTTGTATAATGTATAAGACACTGTAAGACATGTAGAATAACATTTTTATATCCCAAATGGCAGTTATAGGACTGATCAAACGACTATACCTTTCGATCAGTGTTGCACAGACCACAAAATAAAATATAAAAACAAAATAATGAAAGGAACTAATTCCAATTCAAATTTACCTTCTAAAAAATTAGTTAAGTTCACGCTCAAATTCAATATTTATAAAACGAGCCCGTTCAATTCAAGCTCATTTTTAAAAAACATCGAAACCACTTAACGGGTTTGATATCTGGTATCGGGGCTGTGACCGCCTAATCGCCGACGCGTAGCGGCAATAAATCTGACGAGTGCCTAGATCTTCATTCTTATCGGCAGTGCCAACTGCTTAGTTGCGAACTTTAATTATTCGGTTACTTAACATTTTGATCTAGTTGTTTGGTACCTGCGCTTTGCTACTCAAGTTGATTTCGTAATTTAGAACCTTGGTCAGGTGACGAGACCTTCACCTGGCAAGGCACCTCCAGAGGTATAATTCACAGGTAACTTGAAGGACTTTGTACCCACGACGGATTTTACATGCATCAGGCGCCATTAGCGTACATGGCGGACATCGGCTGTTCTCCAAACCGATGGCCAGACCCCTAGCTGTTTTCCCGACTGCTTAATTAGTGATGGTCTTGTTGTAATGGCCCGTCTTGTATTTGAAAGATAGGGATCTTTAAATCTTTTTAGCAAATTAAGATGAATCAGAATGATTTCAATTTTCCGTAGTCATACAATGTTAATTATTTTATAGCATGAATTAATTTCTAATAATAATGAAATTGTGAATATTTACCCGTCTGATGTTTGCAGATCTTGCAAGCTATTTTCATCAGCATCTTTTCTATTATGATCTTTTTTATCTAATCCGGTGTCTTTGGATAATAAATTTCTGTTATCGATGCCTATTGACAATTCCGTCTCTTGTGAAGCCATCACTTCCACTTACAACAGCATAACAGGGAGAAACAATACAGAAATTCGAAAACACCCTAAATCATAGTACAAAAAATATTAGATATATTCAAAAGCCGACCTGATAAATAAGGCTATGGAAATTACCGCAAGAGAATTACGTGTAAAAAATTATGGATTTAAAATATCGCTATTTCTGAATAATAATCTTCGACTTATTTAATCACAGATATATATTTGACTAAATAAGGAGAATAGAACTATTCAGAAACAGTGGTATTTAGAATACATAATCCTTGGCACTTATGACTTTAGAAAGAAAGAAAAAAGGCATTATAATAAAATAATAAAACATTTTAAAATCTCATCAGTTATTTATATGATATAATAATTTCTTCCTAAAAATAAATTCATAATATTAACTGTCAATTTGAAGTAATTAATTTTAATCACAAATTTTAATAATTACGAATAATATATATTTTAATTTATGTATTGCTTATTAAAGGTAATTACAAAATGTTAAAGAATTCTAACTCTTCTGTAGTATGACTATTATGATTTTCTAAATATTTTTATTCATGGGCGGTGACAAGTCAGAAGAGGTAATGGCTCGTACCTGGATTATGAAATTTTAGCTTTATTAATTTTAAAAATAATAATATTTATTTTTCTCAAATGATTTGAAACAATATAAATGATTTAAAAACACTAAGATAGAAATATTGATTAAGAGTAAAAGCATTTTTACATAATTATTATAAGACATAGGATTAACACAAAATACCTCCAAAAAAACTTGCCCCTCCCCTGATTTTGTTCTGCCTACGTCTATTTTATGATGGGGCTTCCAGAAAATAATTTCCACTGGCCAGTTAAAAGAATGCGAAATGTAATAGAACAGAATACTTTATTGTATACTGAAGTACAAATGTTGGTCCATGTTTCAACATAATTGCCACACCTGTTGAGACATTCATCTTAAAAAGATATCATAATTTGAATCCCCACATCAAAGGACAATGGCATCTTTGATGATATCCAATTGTTAAGAATTTTTTTGACAATATCTTCAACCTGAAATTTCTGGCCAGCTAGAAAAACTCACAGATGCAAAAAGGTTCATTTCTTCCACAGCACAGATAGATTCTCACCAGAGATGAAGATATTGTCACTTACTGCGCGCCTCATCAAGCAATCTGTTCCATCCTTCAATAAGCTGTCCCACCCATCTTTCGTACTATTGAGTCACCCATCATTTATTCATTATATATTTCAAAAATTTGCCGTTGAATTTCATCTGCTGGCACATTCTACGTATTTAAAAACCGTATTACTCAGAACTCTTTGTACGCAGCGGGCATTTCGATTTTCATGAACATTTGTGCAACTTACGTCACAGTGAGTGCACTGCTGTCTTCTGTGACACAGGTGTTTCTCATCTGACGATAGGATTAACTATTCATTCTACTAACATTGTTGTGATTACAGAAGAGCTGTACGATAAATTGCAAACGTTATACTTATCTGGATATCTCATTTAATTAAATATGATTCTCGATTGAAACATAAATTTGAAATTTGTAAATATTCATTGGCTTTGGTGACAGAAAGACGTCTCAGAAAAAACGTGCGTTAATTATTATTCAAGAACTTACCGAGGCACATTTCATCCATAAAGTGGTGCAGCTGCTTGTACCGGGTGTCCCAAAAATGACTGATGGATTTTAAAATTCAATAACTTCCAAACGGTGACATATATTTAAAAAATTCTTGCAGGAGGGTTATGTATGATGTCAGAAGTTTTTGTACTGTGATTCTTGATTTTAGTTCGAATTTAAAACATACGCTGATAGCAATAGGCGCTCAGTTCAGACCCGATTTTTGGTACTTCGGGATCCATTCAATACATTTTCATCTCCCTTTTCCGCATGGAAGAAGAGAGAGGCTGAAAAATCGAGCCTGGGTTTAGCAGTTATTGCTTGCAGCGCAATCTATCGATGCTATTTGTAACTAAAACTGAGAATCACAGCATAAAATCTCCTGACATTTTACATAACACTGCTGCAAGAATTTTTTTAATATCTGTCCCCGTTTGAAAGTTATTGAATTTTAAAATCCATCAGTCATTTTTGGGACACCCAGTAACTGCTTCATTTTTGAGTTGGTGATGTACGGTCATGCAACAACTTTGATTTATAAATTAATGTTTTTCCTATTTTTATAATATATTGTATCTTAAATTTGTTTCCTCATAGTATGCACTATATGGCAAAAAGTCACTGGACACTTTGGATGACGTTTTATGGAATATCTAGAGAAATACTTGTCAAATTCTTCTGGAACTTTCAGAAATGTAAAAAACATGTTTCGCTTCATATTTTTCAGCGAAGGTTTGATTAGGGGCAACAATAAAGGGACCAACAACAAATTGAATAAAAAAAACTATTTGCAATCCCCTGTAAATTAAAATGATATGACTAAAATGCTCCTAAGCTAAGTTGAATATTATTTGATTTGTTAGACGCGTTGTTAGATTAAAATATATATATATATGATCATTTCGATTGCGCAAGGCAGAATATTGTTTGAAGTTTTGTACGACTTCTGAAGCATACTATTTCTTTAGGGGGTGTGGTGAGCACATGTTTTTAAAGGGCAAAGTTAATTTTAATATGAAGTTCATGAGGAAATAATGCTTAAAAAATACAGTTCATGGTTTACTTAAACACAAAATGTTGTTTTAAACTATACTGTGACATTAAGTATTGATTTATATTAATAATTAAATAGAAAAGTCTCCAAATTAAGTAGAAAAATCTCCGAAAAAAGAAAGCAATTCATAATTTACAGCAAAATAACTTATCACATTACAGTAGTGGAAAAAATTATAAAGTCACTTGAAAATACGATATAATTAAAAAATAAATGACGGAACATTTATGAAATTTCATACACATATATTATATGCTACAAGGAAATAAAGAAAAAAAGTAAATTCATTAATAACTTCATTAATAAAAGGTTTTAATAGACTTAAGAAAATTTTCTATACAAAGAAAGTTGGAAACAATTATAAAGTCGATACATGTATTTCATCAATAATCGATGTGGGACCCTTTTTTCGATGACTTTGACTAGTTTCTTGTTAATTGAATCTATCAGACCACACAAAGTACTTGCATCAATATTGTTCCAGCAGTTTTTAATAGCATTCATCAAATCTAACTTTGAATTGAATTGTCGTCCATTTTTGTAACCATTTCGGGCTAAAATTCCCCAAAGATTTTTTTTTTTTTTTTTTTTTACATTCAGATCGGGGCTACGATCAGGTAGGTCATTAAATGTATTTCACCTGATTAGCTTCCAGCCAAGATTTAGTTAACTTCGAAACATGAACGGAAGCGTTGTTCTGCTGAAATGTTCAGTCTCCTGAAGTTATAAGAGAAAAAATGGATAATAAATTATCTCCTAACATATATTGATACATAACTGAATTCATTTTGTTATGCATGAAAACAATTTGAGTGGTTCCACAGGCAGCAAATACAGCCCAAACCATTGCCGAGCCACCTCCAAATTGACGCTTTGAAAAAATATAAGGTTCCTGTCGTAAATCATGTCAAAAGAATTTATAGCAGTCGGTTCCATCGAAATTAATTTTCTTTTCATCGGAAAAGACAACATCTCTCCAATTTCTGCCTTCGGTTAAATGTTTTCGTGCAAAGTCTAAGGCGCGCCACACACCAGGGGGACATGCGGCAGAAAAACGTGAGGCATGCGACATTTTCACCCTCTTAACAAAGAAAAAACCGGTTTGAACAGCAGAATTTGCCTCATGTCTCACGATTATTGTCACATGTCTCACGATTATTGTCACATGTCTCACGATTATTGTCACATGTCTCTCTGGTGTGTGGCGCGCCTAAGCGAGCATTTTTTTTTTTGTGCTTAGAAAGAGGGGGCTTTCCTTTAAATTTTTTTAATTGAACAATGAGGTTGTTACTTAAAACATTTCTTACCGTTCTGCTTGTACATGGTAACTGTAACTGTTCTTGAATTTGAGCAAACGACATTTTTTGTCCGCAAGCTAGCTTCCGGATTTGTCTTGATTGCCTTACAGTTAAGGATTTCGGTCTTCCTGTATTCTTCTTACTGCCGTAATCTTCGGGATTTCTGAGAAAACTGTTTACTGCAGCCTTGGACTTTCCTATTTTTCTTGCCATATTAGAACCAGACAATCCAGCTTCATTTAAAGTTAATATTTTAAATTGTTCACCATCGGGTAACTTTTTTACTCTTGGCATCGTATTACACTAAATACAAAATGAATGCACGTAACACACTTACATTTACCTAAACTTTCCTGGCGATCTACTTTCTCAAGTCTGGCATTATGCCAAATAAGGCTAGAACCATTGGCTTTATAATTTTTTCCAAGTTGTTTTACATTGGTTGTAAGAAATTAGCATAATTTATGTTCCCCCTTCCGTTTTTCTAAACAATTTTTATGCGTATTATTGCGATGTTGATCATGCAAATGAAAATAGAATTTGCGTTATCAACAATTGCATTACTTTTTGATTTTTGTAATTTTTTCTATCGGCTTTATAATTTTTTCCAGCACTGTATTAATCTGTTATCATAAGCATAGTCTATTCCTTTCATAAACATTTAGAAAATGGTCATATAAATTTTCATGACATTTTAAGCACAACTTTTTGAGATATGATGTTTTGCTTATATAGAAATGGTTAAAAATATAATTTTGAAAAAACGCCAAAAATGTGATTAAAATACAATTACTACTTACAAATTTTTAAATTAATATCTCAATCGCCTGATTTATAAACCTCATTATCCTTACTATCTAATACAGTGATTTTCTTTCTGTTTGATTGGCCGTAAAACCTTTCTACGCTTCTTTATAGTAAAGGTTAACAAACATTTTCTGTCGATTTTAAAAATTTACAATAAAAGTCAATCTTTTATTTTCTAATTCTGTTTAAATTTTGTTTATATCTTATTTAGAACACGAGTTTTAGATATTTTAATATTACAAGATAGCGATTTGTGATAACTAGACACATTCTGAAAATTGGAAGTACACTAAAATAGTTGTTAACCCTTGGTATAAAGAAGCGTAGAAAGGTTTTAAGGGCAATCGGGAAGGGAAAAAAAAATCACTGCATTAAATAGTAAAAATAGTGAAGCTTATAAATCAGGGACATTTTAGAAATCACTTTTAAAATTTTTAAATAATAATTGAAGACCTGAGTGGAACATGATGTTATGATGTTGTCTAACAAAAATTAGAATTCGTGAAAATTAAAACGAAAGTTTTTTGTTGGAATTTAGTTATTTATTTAATTCCTTCTTAGTAGCATATGTTCGAATATCAATAGGTGATACTAAACTCTCCAAGAAAAATATATTAACATTTAATTATTAAATAATAGAAATTGTTTTCACTATTTAAATTACTAAATATAAAAATGTTAAATATTAAACGATACTGTCTCATATCTTCAATACTAAGTAGAATTTTAGTATTTTAGTTTTATCATATGATATAATACCTCATAACGCTTTCATCCATAAAACAAAGTAATTTTTGAGAAAATGTATCATAATATGTTCTTCCACTAAGCTCTTCAATTGTATTTTAATTATACTCGTATTTTTGGATTTTTTTTTTCAAAATTATATTTTTGACCGTTTCTGTTTACGCAAAACATTATATCGCTAAATGTTAAGCTTGAAATGCAATGAAATTTCACAGGATTGTTTTCTAAATGTTTATGAAGGGAATAGAATATGCTCATGATAATAAATTTATAATATGCTAAGTTAATTTAACTGCAATTTTTAATTGCATCTTTTTTCGGAGACTTTTCTATACAGTATTTCTAAATCTTTGGTAGCTTCATAAATATTTATCCAATTATCAAAATGTATACCATAAGTCCCAGAGCAGGTAATTATAAACATTAGCAAACTTGCAAAATTAAAAAAATATATTGTTTCATTTTTGTGCTATCATGTTTTGGCGAAGTGTTAATTATATAGCCTATTTTTTGCTTAAAATTAAAAAAAGTAATTTCATGCCGTTTGGCTTATGTATAGCCCCTCAACATTTTCAACGATGTATATATATATATATATATATATATATAATATATATATATATATATATATACACGCATGTTTAAAAGAGTTGATCAGGGATAAAACTATTTTGGTGTATATGGGCGATATAATCGCTCTCGCACAATTTGAAAAAGAGGCGCTCTTCAAATTGAAACGTGTGTTCCAGGTAGCATCCGAGTAGAACCTCAAATTTAACTTTCATAAGTGTTAATTCTTAAAAAGAAAAATCGAATTTTCAGGATACATAGTTGAGAACGGAACAATTCTTCCTTCCGAAACACAAACTTTGGCCTTTGAAAAAATCCCGGAACCACAAAAATAAGAACGCGTTTATACGCCCTTAACGTCTATTATTGAACCCCAGCTCTCTGAAATTTCGGAAAACAAACTTAACAACTGGCAAAAAATAACAAAATATAGCCAGCAAATATGGAATTACTGTGTTACTGATCGTAATTAAAATCTCCCGTACGAGGGCGCTGTGTCCGCGCCGTAATTTTATTTATTATTCCAATCGTCTGCGTGTTGACGATAGATTGTAATTTAGTTACTAGTGAGTGGAAACACTGAATTTTTGTTGTTATTAAAATGGTGGAATGTTTGACTTGGAAACGGCCAGAGAGACTGTTTCACTCTTAACAATTTTTGTTTTAAAATAAAGAAATATACAGTTCACTGCGAAGAGTTCCTTAAAAATGGTGTCATTGAGTAACTTATTGTTTTATTCTTAACAAAAATTGGTCCGTCGAGCCGGAGGCTTTCTTACTAGCATCGCAGAAACAGTGAATCTCTACCACATCTGAATTTTCTTCTTTCGTTGAATTTAGCACAATTCTTGGAATTTTTAGGTCGGAGAGGCGTGGGATCTCAGAACACCATTGAAGCCACTTTTCTTTAACATCTATTGGTAGATCTTCATCCCAAGCAATTTTCCTCAACCACAGATCTTGAAATAGGCATTTCATGCGAATAGTATAAGGAGTGAGCAAGCCAAGAGGGCCGAATATTTTTCCAATAGCACGCAGGATGAAGCGCTTGGTGTTTTCATTTTTTGATAAAATTTCTAATAAGCCTTTTACATCTACGATAAAGCAATCTTCACTCGTATGCCAAGACATTCCTAGAACCTTTGTTGAGTCAAATCCTAATTCAATTGGGTTATGTAGAGGCTGAGTATCAAACCCTTCTTGTTTCCATTGCTCCATCAAATCGTTATCATTAGTTGACCATTTTCTGAGTTTCATACTTGCCTCGCTCATAATATAAACAGCATTTCGAGAGATTTCTAACGCATCTTGCAAGTTGTCAGCACCAGCGATGAAATCATCAACGTAGAGGCACCTATCTAATAACTTTGTTGTTGTAGGATATCTAACTTGAAATTTCTTGATATGTTTTCTTAGAGTAGCAGCAAGAAGAAACGGGGAAGCATTCATACCAAAAAGAACTCAGTTGAAGCGATATATTTCTATACCTCTATCTCCAATCCATAAAAACGTCACTGCATCTCTGTCTTTCTCCGCTAGGGATATCTGCAGAAACGCCTTTTCTATATCACCTTTCAATGCTATTTTGTTTAATCTAAAATTGATAAGTAGATCGAATATGTTTGGATTAAGATTTGGACCTGGCCAAAGACAATCATTTAACGATAATTCGCCAACATCGTGTGAGCTGGCATCGAAGACTACTCTCATTTTTGTTGTCAGGCTTTGTCTAAAGACAGGTTGATGTGGAAGATAAAAAAGTGGTTTCTCCACTGGCTTGTGCGTTTCCGTTATTTTTTCTATGATTTCTTTATTTTCATAATCTTTCAAAGTCTCACAATACTGAGCACGAAGCTCTAATTTTCGCTTCATTTTCACTTTAAGACAGTGTAGTCTATTATTGGCTATTTTGAAATTGTCGTTCATTTCTCGCCAATCTTTTTCCATGGTAAGGTAACTTCGTAACGTTTATTTTTATAAGATACAGAGTTTTCGAAAATTTCTAATGCTCTATCTTCGTCAGTACATGTGGGATCGTCTTTTATCCCTAGTGTTTCTAACTGAAAGAATTTTTGAACTTCTTTTGTCAAATCTTCATAGTTACAAACAAGCCCACAATGAGTATTTTGCGTGATTTGATTGTCAGGATTTAATACGCTTCCACAGGCAATGAATCCAAATACCGAGTTTTGGAATTTTAAATTAGAATTGGGGACTTCAATTCGACTGACTTCTAAAAGATCATAAAATATTTGAGCTCCCAAAAGAACACGAATTTTTCCAGGTTTGTAAAATTCTGGATCCGCTAATTTAATGTTATTAAGGTAATGTTCTGTTGGAACGTTAATCAGATTTACTGGAATAGTATCCGATATTTTTGGTACACAAAGAAGTTCTATTTCCGCCTTAAAATTTGAATTGTTCGAAATTAATGCTTTTACCTTGGAGTTAATATTCACGGAGATGCCATTTAATCCTGAAACCGCAACTTTTATTTTTTCTTTCTTAATTCCTAAATAATCAGCACACTGAATCGTAATGAAATTACTCATTGATCCAGTATCAATCAAACCTCTTAACGGCTTAAATTCACCAAATTTGTTTTTAATATAAACAATGACAGTTGATAAGATGCCAGAACTTAAATAATTCATCTCACAAACAGATGTACCTGAAAATACTCTTTCGTTAGAAATGTGAAATGTTGCAGCATTCGGGTCTAGATTTGAATGCGCTACGATTTGATTCTGGTTTTGGGTATTGCAATCACTGACCTCGGGTTTTGAAATAAATTCATTTTTTCTATCGCTGTTTTGAATTTGCTTTTCATTTTCATTCTCGAAATGCAGTAAACTCGAATGTTTTTTCATACATTTCTGACAAGAATAAGTAGATTTACAACTTCTAACCGAGTGGAATTTTAAACAGTTAAAACAAATATTATTTTTCTTTACGAATTCATATCTAGAAGCCACTGAAAGATTTAAGAATTCTGGACATTTGTGCAAACCGTGGAATTCATTACTTTGACATTTAACACATTTAAATGTTTTTGAGTCTTTACCGTTAGATGTAGATACCATACTAGTGATTCGTTGTTGAGCATTGCGTTTAGGAGTTACATTATTTATAAGAGGTTTGGAAACTTGCAGTGTTCTCGCTTGTCTTTTTAAAAATTCGATTAATTCTTTTAATTTTGGTAGCTCGTCTTTTTTTTGTTCACGTTCAATCCATAATTTTGTGGACCCATCTAATTTCTGCCACAATATATAAGTTATTATTGTATCCGCAAACCCTTCAATTTTTTGATCGAGCATTTCTAGAGATCTGATACATTCACTGGCGGTATCTGCTAAATTAAGAATAGCACTAGGTGTTTCACTTTGTATTGAATTAATGGACATTAATTTTTTAATGTGAGCAAACACTTGTTGTCTTTTATTGGAATATTTTTCCTCTAATAAGGACCACGCTGTTTGATAATTATCATCTGAAATCGTTATACTTTGTATAACTTTTGCAGCTTCAGAATGAAGCTAAGATTTCAAATATGATAACTTTTGAGCACCCGAAAGTGCGCTATTATTGTGAACGCTAGATTTAAAAAGATCACTAAAATATATCCAATCCTGTACATTTCCACTAAAAGAAGGTAGATTAATCGTGGGAAGTCGAACTTCCGTTACACTATTCTCTTGTTTCGGCTTTGATTCATTAAGAACATTTATTTGTTTTTGTTTCGCTCTTTTAATTTTTAACCAAGTTTCATCTAACTCTTTTTCAATCGATGATTGTTCATCGATATATTTATCAATTTCCTCTTCATCGCACAATGAATAAATTTTATCAAACATTTCTTTCAATTCTGCATTGATCACATTTCGTATTTACAAGTTCTAAAGAGCATTCATCAGAGTCACTTAATTTAATTTCACTCACAAATTTAGTAATTTTACATTTTAAAACTCTTTTTTTAGTCAAAATATTTTTTAGTTCAGTAGACATGTTAAAGAAAAAGTCCTACCTTATTCGAAGAAACCAAGTCTCGTCGCTGATTCTTGACTCTAAAAGCAAACGATAAATCCGTTTACTTTGGCCTGTGTACTTTAATTATTGTGAGATATTTTCATTTAAATTATTTACATGTAGGATCACAAACATTGTTGTACCATATTCGTCGTAAATTTTGGATAACTAATGGTAGAAACATCTGTTGCAAAATAACATACGAATGTGTCACTTGTTTTAAAAACAAGCCTATATTAGCGAGTCAAGTTATGGGTGACTTGCCCAAAGAGCGTGTTACACCTTCATTTCCATTTTCCATTATTGGAACTGATTATTGCGGCCCTTTTTACATTAAATTCAAAAATCAAAGGAAAGGTACATATAATAAAGTGTATGTATGTATATTCGTTTGTCTCTGCACCAAAGCTATTCATCTAGATTTCGTTTCAGATCTCACTTCTGCAGCCTTCATTGCTTGTTTTAAGCGCTTTGTTAGCAGAAGGGGAAAGTGTTCAAAAATATTTTCTGACAATGCAAAAAACTTTGTAGGGGCAAACTTAGAATTGAAAAGGCTTCACAATTTGGTTAGACACCCAGATGAAGCATTAGCTGATTATTTTGCAAGGGAAAATATCGAATGGAATTTTATTCCTCCGAAAGCGCCGAACTTCGGTGGTCTTTGGGAGGCAGGGGTTAAATCATTCAAATTCCATCTAAAACGTGTAATTGGTAACGCGCACCTCACTTTAGAGGAATTTCTGACAGTAATTCTAGAAATTGAAAGTGTTTTGAACTCAAGACCTCTGTCCCCATTATCATCAGATTTCGACGATTTCGAGACTCTGTCACCGGGTCATTTTCTTATAGGTAGGCCCTTAACGTCTATTATTGAACCCCAGCTCACTGAAATTTCGGAAAACAAACTTAGCAACTGGCAAAAAATAACAAAATATAGCCAGCAAATATGGAAATTATGGAAGCGGGACTATCTGAACACCTTACAGCAACGTAATAAATGGCAAATAAATAAAAACAATATAAATGTTGGTTCTCTCGTATTTATCAAAGATGAAAATATGCTCAGCACAAAATGGGCAACAGGTAGAATTTCCGAGATATTTCTCGGTAAGGACAAAAAAGTTCGAGTAATGAGCATTCGTCTACCTAACGGTACAATAATAAAGAGAGATGTGAGAAGTATTTGTCCCCTTCCCATTAATGGAAACTAATTTATTTAATGTATATATTTGGTATATTTTGAATATATTTTGTTGTTTAATTTCTATAGCATGTTTTATTGTATTCAAATGTAAAGCAATTCTGCCATTTTTCCTTTGTTATTAATTATATCTTTGCATTGTTATATGTAGTATTATGTAATTTTATATTATATATTAGAGTAGTTTTGAAACCTGCAGGTTTCAACGGTCGGGAGTATGTTACTGATCGTAATTAAAATCTCCCGTACGAGGGCGCTGTGTCAGCGCCGTAATTTTATTTATTATTCCAATCGTCTGCGTGTTGACGATAGATTGTAATTTAGTTACTAGTGAGTGGAAACACTGAATTTTTGTTGTTATTAAAATGATGGAATGTTTGACTTGGAAACGGCCAGAGAGACTGTTTCACTCTTAACAATTTTTGTTTTAAAATAAAGAAATATACAGTTCACTGCGAAGAGTTCCTTAAAAATGGTGCCATTGAGTAACTTATTGTTTTATTCTTAACAATGTTTTGGCGAAGTGTTAATTTTTTAGCCTATTTTTTGCTTAAAATTAAAAAAAGTAATTTCATGCCGTTTGGCTTATGTATAGCCCCTCAACATTTTCAACGATATATATATATATATATATATACACGCATGTCTAAAAGAATTGATCAGGGATAAAACTATTTTGGTGTATATGGGCGATATAATCGCTCTCGCACAAATTGAAACGTGTGTTCCAGGTAGCATCCGAGTAGAACCTCAAATTTAACTTTCATAAGTGTTAATTCTTAAAAAGAAAAATCGAATTTTCAGGATACATAGTTGAGAAAGGAACAATTCTTCCTTCCGAAACACAAACTTTGGCCTTTGAGAAAATCCCGGAACCACAAAAATAAGAAACTACTCCAGGTTTTCTCAGGGTTAACCGGAAATTTTAGAAAATATATAGCCGATTATGCTAGAATCGCTAAACCTTTAAGCGATCTTCTAAAAGCGGAAAATGAATTTAATTTCAGACCAAATTAAAAAGAAGCTTTTCAAATCTTGAAAAACAAATTGTCTAGCAAACCTGTGTTGCACATGTTTAGGCGAGGAGCTGAAACGGAATTGCACACATATGCCAGCAGCTGGGGTTTTCGAGCTGTATTGTTGCAAAAAGACGATAATGGTAATTTGCACCGTGCCCGTTTTATGTATCGGAAAACAACACCCGCCCAAGCCAAATATAGTAGTTACGAGCTTGAAGCGCTAGCAGTTATTGAAGCGTTAAAGAAATTCCGAATTTACCTGTTAGGCAGTAAATTCAAAATACTATCTGGGAATTCTGACTGCTCCATTTTCCAGAAAACTTTAGAGGAAAAGGATCTTGCCCCAAAAGTGGCAAGGTGGGCATTATTTTTACAAGAATTTGATTACCAGATTATCCACAAGCCCGGAAATCAAATGAAACACGTCGAAGCTCTAAGTCGTAACACTGCATTAGTCATAACACATTCCTACGATGAAATAACGTCAAAATTAACGAAAGCACAAAACGAGGATTATTATATTCAGACCATTAAAACACTAGTTGATAAAAATGAAAGCTTTGTTAGGCAAAATATTGTATTCAAATACGAAAACGATAGGGAGTTAATTATGGTACCGGAGTGCATGCAAAAAGAAATTATTCGCGAAATTCATAATAAAGGCCATTACGGTGTAGCCAAAACTGAGACATTTATTAAGCAAGACTTTTACATCCGTAATCTTCGAAAACAGATCAAAAATGTAGTAGGAAACTGTATAGAATGCATCCTGTGTAATAGAAAGCGAGGGAAAGGTGAAGGATTGCTAAATCCCATCTCCAAACAGAATTTCCCCCTCTAAACTTATCATTTAGGTCCAATGCCATCAACCAAACAAAAATTACAAATTTATCTTCTCGGTGGTGGATGCCTTTACGAAATTTGTATGGTTCTATCCTGTTAAGGCAACATCCGCTAAAGAGGCAATTTCTAAATTAAAAATTCAACAAGCTACATTCGGAAATCTAGAGCGAATAATTAGCGACAGAGGAGCCGCTTTTACTTCTAATGACTTTAGAAAATATTTCGTGGACAAAAATATTGAACGCGTCTTAATTACAACAGGAATACCAAGGGTAACGGATAAGTCGAGCTAGTACAGGAGACTCTCATATTAATTATCAGTAAGTTATCTATCAATGATCACACGAAGTGGTATAAATATGTACCAAGTGTTCAATGGAGGTGCGTTAACTCCCCCCCCCCCCACACACACACCTCCGAATATTTTATATGCAAATACATCAGGAATTAGCTCTCAATTAGCTCTAATTTGCTCTCTAACATTAGAATTTGCTCCGGATATGGTATCGAAATATTTCAATTAGAATCGTGGGGATAAAGTTAACGCTAGCGCCCCCCCTCCCCACTTTCGAATATCGAAATTTCAAAGGTGCCAAAGTTTAGCTCTCAATTAGCTCTAATTTGCTCTCAATATTAGAATTTGCTCCGGTTTTGTTATCGAGATATTGCAATTTCAAGTAGGGGGAAAGCATTAACTTTGCCCCCCCCCCCTTTAGAATATCTAAATTTCAAATGTGCCAAAATTTAGGTCTCAATCAGCTGGAATTTACTCTCTAATATTAGAATTCGCTCCGGTTTTTTTTTATCGGGATATTGCAATTTCAATTAGGGAGCAAGCGTTAACTTATCCCCCCCCCCCCCTTGCAAATATCTAAATTTCAAATGTGCCAAAATTTAGGTCTCAATCAGCTGGAATTTACTCTCTAATATTAGAATTCGCTCCGGTTTTTTTTATCGGGAAATTGCAATTTCAATTAGGGAGCAAGCGTTAACTTATTCTTCCCCCCCCCCTTTCAAATATTGGAATTCCAAAGGTGCCAAAATTTAGCTCTCAATTAGCTCTAATTTAGGCGCGTTAACTTGCTCCCCCCCCACCTACGAATATTTTAGATTCAAATACATCAGGAATTAGCTCTCAAATAGCTCCCTAATATTAGAATTTGCTTCGATTATGGTATCGAGATATTTCAGTTAGAATGGTGTATGTGTGTGCGTGCGTGTGTGTGTGTGTGTGGGGGGGGTAAGTTAACGCTACCCCCCCCCCTTTCGAATATTGAAATTTCAAAGGTGACAAAATTTAACTCTCAGTTAGCTCTAATTTGTTGTCTAATATTACAATTTGCGGCGGTTTTGTTATCGAGATATTTCAGTTTCAAAAAGGGGGGCAAGCATTAACTAGCACCTCCCCGACTTTCGAATATCGAAGTTTGAAAGGTGCCAAAATTTAGATCACAATTAGCTGGAATTTGCTCCGGTTTTGGTATCAAAATATTTCAATTAAACTACGGGGCTTCAATTAAACTTTATCTTGCGCTATCTGCTATCTATCGTTAGCTTATGCACTCACTCCAATTTTGAATATTGAAATTTGAATTATTACAATTATTCTGAATATTTTTCGATATTTAAAAGTGGGAGGGGGCTAAATTAACGCTTCCCCCCTACTTGAAATTGAAGTATCTCGATAAAAAAAAAAATAAAACGGAGCAAATTCTAATATTAAAGCGCACATTAGAGCTAATTGATAGCAGAATTTTGCACCTTTGAAATTTCCATATTCGAAAGGGGAGGGGGGGGGTGTAACTTAACGCTTGCCGCCTACCTGAAATTGAAATAGCTCTCATGAAAACCGGAGCAAATTCTAATACTAGAGCGCCCATTAGAGCTAATTGAGAGCTAAATTTTGGTATCTTTGAAATTTCGATATTCGAAAGTGAGGGGTGGGGTAGCGTTAATTTCGCCCCCACCATTCTAATTGAAATATCTCGATACCATAACCAGAGCAAATTCTAATATTAGAGATTCAAATTCATCAGGAATTAGCTCTAATTGAGCTAATTCTTGATGAATTTGAATCTAAAATATTCGGAGGTGTGGGGTGGGGGCACGTTAACGCACCTATTTTCAACTCTCTTGTTACATATAAGGTGTAAAGTTCAAAGTATCTGGCCGCTAGGTGATTGAGTGAAGCATGTCAAATGTATAAACTGTCGCATTGTGATTTGGGTAACGCAGCACTTTAGTTTCCACAAAAACTCTTATGAAGATAAATAATAAGAAATAATAATTTCTATGGAAAAACGTAAAATACGTATTAAGGTGTCCGAATCGTTAATTTCTCTAGGATGGTACGGAATTCCAAGATAACTTCTTCAAGATCGTTCTGCCTTTATTCCTACATGTCTCGATTCCAGCTACCTCCAGTGTTCTAGTCGTAAAAAACCAGAGGGTATACGCTAATGGCAGAGGGTATACGCTGGAGCTCTACGTTCATGTCCCGAGTATACGCTACAGCTTTATTTGATAAACAGAGCGTATACGAAACGTCTTAACAGAATCCAGAAGGTATACGTCGTATACCTCCGTATACCCGCCACTACATTCCTCCTCAATTCATAACAGTAAAAAGTTTCTTAGCATACATTAGGTAAGACTGAATTTGTCCATCGGATGAAATAAGTCTTCAGTTCTTTATGTGAAAGAGAGAATCCTAAAGTCATATGCTCTGTCTTATATCTGGATGAGAAACATGACATATTTCAGGGACGGGTACCAACTAAGCATCATAAATACCCGAACTGCTTTCTCTGGAACGTTTACTATTTTTCGGTCGTCAAGATAAGCCATTTATAAGCATTCGATGTGCACCACTACAACTTAAAGACACTAAACCAAGATTAACCTTTAACTGATGTCACAGAAATTGTCACATAACTAGTGTCAAGCGGTCTGTGAGATCGCTAGATCGAAAGATGAATAAAAGACGCGATTTACTCATAGGATGGTGTTTTTGTACTAAACTTTTTGTACAGGAATGTTATAATTAAAATTCACCTATTCAAAAGTCTCTGGTGATAGTACTAAAGTTCAAAACGGAACAAAATTTCGGTAGTGTTTGTAGTTAAACTGAAAATTGCAAGTTAAACTATAAAAATTGAAAAAAGCCGCGGTCTGAGAGACCGGTAACATCAGTTAAAGGTTAATGTTAAAATGCGAACATGCAACCAAGTAGAGTAGGTGGGGGAAAAGATACGCACTTTCCATACATTTTGATTTTTAACTCACACATTGGTCTAAACTTATGTAATGAGTGATTAAAATGTTAGATTGGAACCTTAGGCAAGTGTCACCATCAACCAACATTCTGTCAAATTATAATTCTGCGAGAAATTGCAATTTTTAAAAAAACATTGCTCTGCGTATCTTTGCCCCATCGGTTGGGGCAAAAGTACGCAGCCGTGGGGCAAAGATACGCAGCGCGCATTTTTGCCCCATTACTGTGGGGTTTTGCGCCATTTTCAATAAAACGAATGAGTTATGCAAAAGCATTAGTAAATTTCACCATTACTTATAGTTAAACTGAAAATAGCAAGTTAAACCATGAAAAAAAAGAAATACAGCGGTTTGTGAGATCGCAAATAGCAGTTAACTTCTGACTACTGTGACAAAAATTGTTGCATAAATACTGTGAGCGGTCCCAAAGATCCCTCTATCATAGAATGAATAAAAGGATTGACTGACTCAAAAGATACTGTTTTTGCGCTAAACTTTATGTAAAGGCTTATTATAATAAAAATTATCCTAATTTAGAAGTCTTTAGCGATACTATTAAGTTTCCAAACGAATCAAAATTAAACTAACATCAATAGTTAAATTAAAAATTACAAGTTAAGCTATGAAAACTGAATATAGCAGCGGTCTGTGAGACAGATAACAGGAGTTAAGGGCTAAGACGTAAAACAAAATCGTTATATGAAACAAAAATATTGATTTTTAAAAGTAGGTAGGTAGATACCTACGTTCTATATTGAAAGAAACTTAACTAGAAAAAGGAAAAGGTTGTTAACTAGATTATATTAGTTAAGTAGCTATTATAATTTATACAATATAAAAAATAAAAACTTTTCACAACTACGTTGTGGAAAGCTTTGCATCTAGCTAAAACGATAGGACAAAGCCCCGAATCTTAAACTTGTGCGTATCTTTGCCCCAAGACGGATGCGTACTTTTACCCCATTCTGCATTATTTTACTTAACCGGCTACCTACAAGTTTAAACAAATGCGATCGAGGTAAACTATACGGCATTTAGAAGCTATAGAGTTTCCGTTCTCCACTGAATTTTTGGATTTGTAAAAATTCGGAGTATTGTCAGCGAAACAATAAAGTGAAATTTTTAAAATGAGAAAATTTAAACTTACCTCATTTTCTTGGCACGGAGTGCTACTTTTTTCACTAGGTTTGAACGCACAACTACTACACTTGAGACCAAACTACCACCTAGTGGTCATGATTGCAGAAATATTTCTTCATATTAAATCAGCCAGTGCGTATCTTTGCCCCCACCTATTCTATATTTTTATTTTTTATTCTGTTATTTATTTATTTATTTATTTATTTGTTTATTGCAAAATTGACTTCTTTCGTGGCTTTTCTTATACAGCTTTTAGCATAACTATCAAAGCTAACAAACTATACAAAACATTGCTAGACAAAATACACTTCCAAGTTCAGAAAAAAGTCATAAAATTAATTAGATAAAGCATAAGATTTTTTAAATAACTAAAATAGCCCTTATAGTCATAAAAAATGAGACTCTTAAGTGGTTTAAAAAGACAAGCTGATAGCAGGACTAAGTCAGTTCGATCACTGATTAATAACCGCTGCTTCATACGAAGAAACCCAGTATGGTACAGTGCGCCCTGACTTTTGACGGCATTTTCATAAATACAAACATCTTAACATTTTTTTTTTTTTAAAGCATAAATTACGTATGACTTAAAGACGAAAATTGTCTACTGTAACTACCGTGCTTCGACGAAAGAAGAGATACTGCTCAAAACAATTAGTCAATTAGAAAAGCAAGCAAAAAAGGGAAGAAAAATACAGAGTAGGTGAGGGTAAAGATACGCACTTTCCATATATTTTGATTTTTAACTCGCACATTGATCTAAAATTATGTGATGAGTGATTAAAGTTTTAGATTAGAACCTTAGGCAAGTGCCACCATCAACCGACATTCTGTCAAATTATAATCCTGTGAGAAATTACATTTTTAAAAAACATTGCTCTGCGTATCTTTACAACATCGGTTAGGGTAAAAGTACGCAGTGGTGGAGCAAAGATACGCAGTGCATATTTTTGACCCATTACTCTGGGTTTTTGCCCCATTTCCAATAAAACGAATGAGATATGCAAAAGCATTAGTAAATTTCACTAGTATTTATAGTTAAACTGAAAATTGTAAGTTAAACCATGAAAAAAAAACAGCTGTCTGTGAGATCGCAAATAGCAGTTAACCTCTAACTACTGTGAAAAAATTGTTGCATAAATACTTTGAGCCGTCCCAAAGACCCCTTGATCGTAGAATGAATAAAACGGTTGACTGACTTTTAAGATATTGTTTTTGCGCTAAACTTTATATAAAGGCCTATTATAATAAAAATTCTCCTCATTTAGAAGTCTTTAGCGATACTACTAAGTTTCCAAACGAATCAAAATTAAACTAACATCAATAGTTAAATTGAAAATTACAAGATAAGCTATGACAACTGATTATAGCAGTGCAAGGGCTAAGACTTAAAATCGTTTTATGAAACAAGAATATTGATTTTTAAAAGTAGGTAGGTAGATACATACGTTCTATATTGAAAAAAATTAACTAAGGAAGGGAAAAGGTAGTTAACTAGCTTATATTAGTTCAGTAGCTATTATATTTTATACAATATAAAAAATAAAACTTTCCACACTTACATTGTGGAAAGCTTTGCATCTAGCTAAAACGATAAGGCAATCCCTGAATCTTAAACTTGTGCATATCTTTGCCCCAAGACGGATGCGTACTTTTACCCCATTCTGCAGTATTTTACTTAACCGGCTACCTACAAGTTTAAACAAATGCGATTGAGATAAACTATACTGCATTTAGAAGCTATATAGCTTCCGTTCTCCACTGAATTTTTGGATTTGTAAAAATTCGAAGTATTGTTAGCTAAACATTAATGTGAAAATTTAAAAATATTACATAAAAATTCGAAAATTTAAACTTACCTCATTTTCTTGGCACGGAGTGCTACTTTTTTCATAAGGTTTGAACACACGACTACTACACATGAGACAAAACTACTACCTAGCGGTCATGATTGTAGAAATGTTTCTTCATATTAAATCAGGCAGTGTGTATCTTTGCCCCCACCTACTCTATATTTTATACAATATAAAAAATAAAACTTTACACAATGTAATTGTGGAAAGCTTTGCATCTAGCTAAAACGATAGGACAATGCCCTAATCTTAAACTTGTGCGTATCTTTGCCCCAAGACGGATGCGTACTTTTACCCCATTCTGCAGTGTTTTACTTAACCGGCTACTGACAAGTTTAAACAAATGCGATCGAGATAAACTATACGGCATTAAAAGCTATAGAGCTTCCGTTCTCCACTGAATTTTTAGATTTGTAAAAATTTAAATTATTGTCAGCTAAACAATAAAGTGAAAATTTAAAAATATTAGATCAAAATGCGAAAATTTAAACTTACCTCATTTTCTTGGCACGGGGTGCTACTTTTTTCACAAGATTTGAACACACAACTACTACACTTAAGACCAAACTATCACCTAGTGTTCATAATTGTAGAAATATTTCATCACATTAAATCAGGCAGTGAGTATCTTTGCCCCGTGCGTATCTTTACCCCCACCTACTCTACATGACAGTTTCACAATGATACAAAATATGAAGTACACATATATTAAAGTATAATATGAAAATAAGACAAAAAATATGTAATAGAGGAGTTTTAATACACTGAAATGATGTCAAGAACCTGCAGATAAGCATGCAACAATAAGATTACATATAAATGACAAAAACAAGTGTTCTTTGAAGGTGATATATAAATTTTAGCATGGTATATGGTCCTCTCGAGCAATTAAGACTGTTGTATAGTTGTTTTCATTGGATTCACAAAAGCTTTTATAAATTCTGTTCTACTGTGTAAAGTGCAATTTCCAAATTCCCCACTTATTGCAATGTGGTGTTCGACTGAGTCCTAGATATGATCGTCTGGCTTTATATGAAGAAAGGACTGGCCACTCCATAAGCTGTATTGTCTCAGTTTAAAGCATGCTCTCCACAAGTTGAGCTGTATAAGGTCTGTCATTATCGTACTAAAAAAAAAAAAAGAAAAGAAATTGCCAATGTTTCAACGTAGGGTACGATATAAGGGCCGAGTATCTCGTCTACATATCTTTGAACTCTCGAACTGCGGTCCCGGATAATACGCAGCTCCATACACCCACCTATGCTGATTCTACCTCAGATTAGGGATGGCAGTAACACATCGATATATTGAAAGTATCCCATCATCAATCCAAAAAATGTCTCTTTTAGGTAGATTTCGTATGAAATACTACCTATTGGGATCGTTCCTATGTTGGAATTTCTGAAAAATTTTTGCAGATCTACACCGATCATGACTCCTAGAACCCAAAACCAACCTCAGTAAAAAACTTTATATCTATCTATCTATCTATCTATCTATCTATGTATCTATCTATCTATATATATCACTTTCTTCTGGACACGATAACTTTCGTAATTCTGCACCAATCTCTTCCAAACTGATACATAAAATCAAAGGGCATAAAATCTCGGTCAAGTTCGTTAATGGGCAAAATCGGACCAAGGGGATGGAAATAGAGAGGGGTTTTGTGAAAACAGAAAACACCCCATAACTTCTTAATTTTTGTACATATCAAATCAGTTTAAAGTTTTTATTACTTCTAAAAATAGGGCCAAAAATTTATGTATCACAGATTTTTGAAAAGTTAAAAATTGGATCAAGGGACGCAAAAAATAGGGTTTTTGGGAGAAAAAAATTCATAACTTCGTCAATTCTCAAGATATCAATTCCAATTAATTTTATTATAAATCTCGTTAATATTATCTACAACTTTTATATACACAAGTTTTTCATAGGACCAATTCGTACCGAAAAAAAAAATTAAAAATTAAAAACGAAAACAAAAAGGGGTTTGAAGAAGTAAAAAATCCATAACTCACTCAATTCAAAAGATATAAAATCCCCACGAATTTATCATATATCTTCTTAATATTGTCTACAACATCTATATAGACAAGTTTTGGATAGGACCAATTCTTACAGCAAAAACAAATTAAAAATACATA
Organism: Maratus speciosus; assembly: GCA_963932465.1. Lineage (NCBI taxonomy): Eukaryota > Metazoa > Arthropoda > Arachnida > Araneae > Salticidae > Maratus > Maratus speciosus. Next base: position 331,445,835 of record OZ010787.1, read on the forward strand.
GCGGTTGAAGAAAAAAATAATCTAAGTAAGGGTGTATTCAAATCTAAACTGCGTATTTTCTGACTCATTTTACAATTCATTTTTGCTCTCAAAGGCTTCCAATTGGTACGTTTTCTTACTCAGAAACTATATAATGTACCGTAATGGTCGATTTTTTGATAGAGGCAGAATATACTTTAAAAAATGCTGTTAAAGTGGGCATTTTGAACCGAATTTCTCGAATCGGATTGTGTTGGAAAAATCATTGCATTAAGGATGCACTCAAATCCAAACTGCTTATTTTCTGACTCATTTTTAAATTCATTTTTGCTCTCAAACGCATTTAATTGGTATATTCGCTTATTCAGAAACTATATAATGTACCGCAATGATCGATTTTTTGATAGAGGCAGAATATATTTCAAAACATTATGTCAAAGTGGGCATTTTGAACGGAATTTCCCGAAGCAATTGTGTTATCACTTTCTTCTGGACACGATAACTTCCGCAATTCTGCACAAATCTCTTCCAAACTGATACATAAAATCAAGGGACATAAAATCTCGGTCAAGTTCGTTAATGGGCAAAAGCGGATAAAGGGGATGGAAATAGGGAGGGGTTTTGTGAAAACCGAAAAAACCCCATAACTTCTTAATTTTTGTACATATCAAATCAGTTTAAAGTTTTTATTACTTCTAAAAATAGGACCAAAAATTTATGTATCACAGATTTTTGATAAAATTAAAAATGGGCTCAAGGGGCGCAAAAAATAAGGTTTTTGTTGAGAAAAAAATTCCTAACTTCGTCAGTTCTCAATATATCAAATCCAATTAATTTTATTATACATCTCCTTAATAATATCTACAACTTTTATATTCACAAGTTTTTGATACGACCAATTCGTACTGCAAGAAAAAAAAAGAAAAAAAAAAGAAAACAAAAAAGGTGGGTTGAAGAAGAAAAATTTTCATAACTCCGTCAATTCACAAGATATAAAATCTCCATGAATTTATCATATATCTTCTTAATATTGTCTTCAACATTTATATAGACAAGTTATGATAGGGCCAATTCTTAAAGCAAAAACAAATTAAAAATACATAGCGGTTGACGAAAAAAATCATCTTATTAAGGGTGCATTCAAATCCAAACTGTCTATTTTCTTACTCATTTTTAAATTCATTTTTGCTCTCAAACGCATCCAATTGCTAGATTCTCTTATTCAAAAACTATATAATGTACAGTAATGATCGATTTTTTGATAGAGGCAGAATATATTTCAAAAAATGATGTCAAAGTGGGCATTTTGAACAGAATTTCCCGAAGCGATTGTGTTAGAAACGAAAAATATTGCCCTACTGAGAAAATAATTGTTTATTAATCAAGTTTTAATTAATTGAAAGAAAAATAAAAACACAGGTCGCTTATAAATCTTTTAAAAAATCACGTCAGCATGTTTAATATATTTTTTTTTTATGAAAAATTAATCTGAAAATGTGCCAGAAAATTTCGAGTTGTTGACTATGGAAATTTTTTTTTTTAATATCGCCTTAACATGATTCTCATATAAAACCAGCTATTTTATAAAAAGGAAATAAAAACTCGTCAAAAGCAGATAGATAAAACTGTTAAAGTGGACTTATATCTAATCATGATTTAGTTTTTGTTTGTGAAATTAGTATACTTAACTTCGAAATCTACCTCTGCCTGTAGGCCGGGCCGGCAGGGATTTTTGATTTTCGATAGATATCATTGTATCGTTATTTTACATGTGAAATCACCTTTAAGCATTTTTCAACTAGAGTAGGGGGGGGCAAAGATACGCACTTTCCATACATTTTCATTTTTAACACACACATTGGTCTAAACTTATGTAATGAGTGATTAAAATATTAGATTAGAACCTTAGGTAAGTGCTACCATCAACCGACATTCTGTCAAATTATAATTCTGTGAGAAATTGCAACTTTTAAAAAACATTTCTCTGCGAATCTTTGCCCCATCGGTTGGGGTAAAAGTACGCAGTGGTGGGGCAAAGATACGCAGTGCGAATTTTTGCCCCATTACTGTGGGTTTTTGCCCCATTTCCAATAAAACGAATGAGTTATGCAAAAGCATTAGTAAATTTCACTAGTATTTATAGTTAAACTGAAAATTGTAAGTTAAACCATAAAAAATATCTGTGAGATCGCAAATGGCAGTTAACCTCAAACTACTGTGACAAAAATTGTTGCATAAATACTGTGAGCGGTCTTAAAGACCCCTTAATCGAAGAATGTATAAAAGGGGTGACTGACTCATAAGATACTATTTTTGCGCTAAACTTTATGTAAAGCCTATTATAATAAATAGTTCTCCTAATTTAGAAGTCTTTAGCGATACTATTAAGTTTCCAAACGAATAAAAATTAAACTAACATCAATAGTTAAATTGAAAATTACATGCTAATCTATGAAAAATGAATATAGCAGCAGTCTGTGAGACCGTTAACAGGAGTTAAGGGTTAAGACTTTAAAACAAAATCGTTTTATGAAACAAGAATATTGATTTTTAAAAGTAGATACCTACGTTCTATGTTTTAAAAAAAACTTAACCAGGAAAAGGAAAATGTAGTTAACTAGCTTATATTAGTTAAGTAGCTATTATATTTTATACAATATAAAAAATAAAACTTACCACAACGTAATTGTGGAAAGCTTTGCATCTAGCTAAAACGATAAGGCAAAGACCGAATCTTAAACTTGTGCGTATCTTTGCCTCAAGACGGATGCGTACTTTTACTCCATTTTGCAGTATTTTACTTAACCGGCTACCTACAAGTTTAACCCGGGAGAACTCGGTAGTGAGAATGCCCAATTGCTTTTCTTTTACTTTACATTCATATAATATCAACTTTTTTTGGTTGGCTTAGTACTTTTATTCACAAAATAGGTAAAATAATTGAAAAACATTTTGAAATTTTAATTAAAATGAAAAATGATTTAAATAAGAGTCTTAAAAAAGTACGACTGTGATAGAAAATCTCATGCAGCGAGTTCTCCCGGGTTAAACAAAAGCGATCGAGATAAACTATACGGCATTTAGAAGCTATAGAGCTTCCGTTCTCCACTGAATTTTTGAATTTGTAAAAATTGGAAGTATTGTTAGCTAAACAATAAAGTGAAATTTTAAAAATATTAGATCAAAATTCCAAAATTTAAACTTACCTCATTTTCTTGGCACGGAGTGCTACTTTTTTCATAAGGTTTGAACACACAACTACTACATATGAGACCAAACTACTACCTAGCGGTCATGATTGTAGAAATGTTTCTTCATATTAAATCAGGCAGTGCGTATCTTTGCCCCCACCTACTCTATGTTTTTTAGTAAATCTAACTAAATCTGTTATATTCTTTCAAAAACAATTATTCTTTTTTTTTAATTGGCTTACAGTTGCTTAATACCGCTAAGACATAATATGAAAATATTCTCCACACCGTCATATAACATCCCATCATAATTTATATAATTTTTGTCTAAATATCATCAGCGAAAACAGAAACATGGGAAAAGGTTTTTTTACTCTATTCTTTTGACTTAAGGGGACTCTTCACTCACTTGAAGTTTTCGAATTTCTCGTTTAAATTTGAATATTTTTAAACCATTTTTTTGCATAGGATAGCTGAGCTTAATATTTAATATGGCTGTTTTTTACTTTTTCGATTTCGGTTGCAGATTTTTTTTAATAAAGGTACTTTCACTTTCGGAACCGGTTTTGAAACTGAAAGTACCTTAAAAAAAAAAAAAAAAAAAAAAAAAAAAAAAAAAAAACTGCAACCAAAATCGAAAAAGTATAAAAACAGTCATGTTAAAGATCGAGCTCAGCTATCCTATTAAAAAAAATCGTTTAAAAATATTCAAATTTAAAAGAGAGATTCGAAAACAACCTGCCCATTGGTTTAAGATTACGGAGCGGCCGGGTGTTTTCAAGTGAGTGCAGAGTCCCCTTAAATGACGCCTCTGCTCACAAAGTTTTCCAAGATACTTTTAGGCGTGTTTTGCGTTTACTTGTTCGTGAATTTTTTTTGATGGATGAATTGTTACATTTTTCACAAATGTGTTAATGTGTCAGTTTTTCTTCTGTAATGAATTTTTCTTTCTACTACTGTCGAACAAGTCTTTTATAGAAGTAATATGTCTTTTTAAAGTTTTTTTAATGAGATTTTGTACCAAAATTAATAAAATTGATGTTAAATGTAAAAATTTATGTTAAACTGATGTTAAGTGTACATTGAAAATTTAGAAATTTTAAGAAATACTTCAAATACGAAATCACAATTAAAAATTTGTAAACTGGGATATGAATTAATTGATGTACCAGTCAAATAATAATTTAACAACATATATAGTATTATAGAGCATTTGCAATTAACAAATATCAATATTAAGAAATCTGATGTGTTATTACAAGAAATTATGCCCCTTTCAGCATGAAAAGAATAATAAAACAGTATTGATAACTTCTTGCCCTATACAATGTCCTCTAAAACAATTTTTGCACGCATGAAATGCAATTTCGCATAACTCAGTTTTCCTTAGAAATCGCTAAATATTGTACTTTAATGCCATACCGCAATATTACCAGGACCCGATCATTTCGCAATATTTATTACTGAAAAGAGTCGCTGAAGATCATTTGAAGTTCAAGTTCAAAATTAGAAAATAATTATTGCTTACTTTGGTATTGTTTCCGAAGTACAAAGTAATTTAAAGTTACATTCTTCGTAAAATACTCGTGGTACTGTTTATGGCAGTCTTCAAGTACTTTGGATTTCGAATATATTCAATCGATGCAATTTTTTTAATTATCTTAACCACAGGTTTTTATTTGATTAGTTGATTTATCATTGATTTAAAAATAGTTTAATCTGCTGTTATTGATTCTAAGATGTTTGTTAAATAATAAAAAAAAATAACATTTAAAAATGAACTATTTGACAGAACCTAGAAGCATTAAATATTTACTAATTTTCATATTTCATAATTTTCGAAAAATTGTTTGATCATTATTAACTTTCTACATGTACATTGAAGTTTATTTTTAATAAAAGAAAACTCTATTTGAAACAACACCGGAATGTCTTTTATTAGATTACACACGGACGTTATCTACAGTTTCATTTAAAAGAAAGAGGACCTCGCACGACATTTTACCGACATTCATGCGGCACACTATACCACAAAGTAAAATATTACTGAAATTGAAACAACCTTCAGAAACACCCACGAGTGAAGCGATAAAGCGACTAATAGAAGAAAATTGATTCAATGAAGAAAGCAGCGACTTTTTCTACACTTGAAAATAAGAAGTAGCTTCCAAAGGTTCAGAAGAGGCCTATGTAGACAGAAAACATAAAAGAATAAATAATTAAAGTGGTTTAGGGCTCGAAATAATATACACATTCTAACTTTTTCGGCTAAAGGGGTTACATACGTTCTCGGCTGCGAAAAATTACCATATTTTTTTTTTTTTTTTTTGGGGGGGGGGGGAATTTTAGGAAGAGAGTAAAATTAATTGAAAAACTAATAATTCCGTGTTGTTTTGTATTGCTTCAAGTAATTAAAAATATTTTTTGTTGTTAAATTTGGTCACATATTATGTCGGAAACCTGCAGCCGCGTCGACCTTTACCAAAATATCCGGGGTCGATGGGCAGCATCCTAACTTCCTGTAGAAACAAAAAATTATTAAAATCACAGTTTCTTCTTGTAAAATAAGGTTGCAGCTAAGAGTCATCGGCTCAAATTTATGAATTTTCTAAAAATAAGAAAATTGCGCTGTTTTAAAAAAAAATCATTTTTCGTTTAAAATTTTGACCTTTGAACTTATTGGAAAATATAAAAATTTAAATAAAAAAAATGGCTCGATGGCCCTTAGACAATTTAATTATGCGTAGATGAGCGCAAATTTTATCCAAAAATGTTAAAAATTGTTCAAGTTATCATGCTGCCTATGCTGAAAAATGTAGTTTCCAGAAAATCGCGTTTAAAGTTTTAGGATTCAATATACAGGGTGAACCAAAAGTCTTGCCCTGATTATAATAATTCATTACAAATTAACCGTTTGTATAATAATGTAACGTGTTGTATCATTGGATAGATCAGTTTTATTAGTTTTATTGTTCAATAGAACGATACATTTCCGGATCGGTGGATTGGAAGGGATGGACCAACACCCCGGCCTCCGCGCTCTCCAGATATTAATCCTCTGGATTTTTTCTTTGGGGGCTATATCAAGGACCGCACTTTTTGCCACACCAGGGGCGGCGCCAGACCTTGCCCGACGGGGGGGGGCATGGTACCCCCGACAGGGTAATAGTATTAGTCCCTGCGCACCCGACCCGAATCCGAAAATTACATTTGAAGTCAACCCGCAACCCGACATATTTCAATCTGCACCCGGCCCGAACCCGAAATACTTTAACCCGCAACCCGAACAGAATCCGAAATGAAAGGAAAGTAAATAAAGTTTTTATGCAAATGTGGAAAGTAATCTATAATTAAATTTCGAATACCAATTTTATGTTTTCCATAGAAAAATGGACAAATCTGTATTCTTTAATATTCGAATATAGTAAAATGAATAGCAGACACCTTGTTAGATGGAGTAGTGCATCGGGTCAGTGTCGGGCTGTGCTTAATTTTCCTTTTTCGGTTCGGGATGACTCCATCTTTCTTTCTGCTGGTCGGGTTCATCCAAGAATATTTCTTGCTGGTCATATTTATGCTTTTTGCAAGTTGGGTTTTTGGGATTTTCAGAAAAAAAAAAGTTTGAGCAGAACTGTGTTTTAAATGAAAATAAATATCAATATGAATATGGATGAATATATATTCAATTTTCTGCATCAGATATAAAATGTATATAAGAAATGTGATCATAGATTATTCTCTCTTTAAGAACCTTTTTTTTTCGTGCTCCGGAATATAAAAAATATTACCAACATTTCTTTTCTGATAAACAGAAATATATATGTATCGTATTTGTGATAGTTTTTGCACACATACACATGTTACATGTATGTATATTGGGAGGTGACCACTATTCAAAAGTAATAAGCGTACGAATATATAAGTGTTAAGAATTGAAAAACTGTTCACTAAATAGACGTGTCCGCTTTTTCGGGAGTGTCCATTGTGGAAATCTTATTATATATAGATTTTTAACCTGAAAAAATATTTTGGAGATTATTTTGAAAAATTGGATCAACCCGAACCGGACCCGCAAGAGTCAAAACCCAATCCGAACCCGACCCGCAGCAAAAAAGTACAAGTCAACCCGACCTCGACCCACAACAAAAAAATATAGCTCCAACCCGGGGTCGGGTCGGGTCGGATGCGAGTAAAAGCGGGTAACCCGACCCTATGGAGAACTCTAGGCCGATTTCGTAATATATATTAAAAAAGTGTCCCCGAGCCTGGGCCTGTCTCGAAGCCCGAGTTCGGTAAAATTTTCGTTCATTAAGCTCGGTTAGGGCTTAATTTTTATCTCAAAACTCGGGTCGGGCTGAGACTAAATTTTATTTTTTTAAATGTTGGGCCGGGTAGGAATTTCATTCTTCCAGGGACAAGTCTGGGTCTTGAATTTTTTCTGTAGATTTGGGCCAGACCGGGACTGTATTTTATTCTTTCGGGGCCGTATAGGATGATAATTTTTTTCTCACGAGTAATGTCCCGGTAACGTTCCTCCTTTATTAGTAGAGAAAATGGACGATAAAACAGCATATCTTTGTTTGTTTCTTCTTCTTTCTTTTTTGTTTGCGTTTTTTAAATAAAAGGCGGGGTATTTGGTTAATTTCTAGAGAAATTAATCAAATCCCGGCAATTTCTGAAGAAATTAATCAAATCCCCCTGGGCCAAAAATGCGAAAAAAGCAGACAGACCGTGTCGGCATGGTACGCTTGTAACAGGAAATGCGCAAGTGTTTAGCTTTCATAACGGGCCGGGCAAATAATAGTTCAGCTTGATACTATGTTAATTTAAACAATAACATAAAAAACACTCTTTGTTTACCCATTCAATTTATAAAAATACTCGCCAAACACTTTTTAATAAAGGTTAAAGTGAGCAGATGTATTTTAGCATGTCTTATCTCTTCTTGAACCTTATTTCGTATAGGCGCCTAAAGATTGCGGTCAATCGAATAAACATTAAACAGAAGAGCACAGGAGTTCTAAGACAATCAGTGGCGTGGCGTCCGGTCATCGCTGGATGCGGCGATGACCAAGCAATATTTTAAAACTCTTAATAAGCTTTTAAAACTCTACGATCCCGTTTTAGCAGAACCAGGGGCGTCGCCATGGGGGGGTATGGGGGGGGGGAGCCTCCCCCCCCAATATATGTGAAGTTGGGAAATTTGAGCTTAGAGTTGGGAAATTCTAGATTTTTGAGGCATTTTCTTTTTTAAAAGTAATAGTAAAAAAATTACGAAATTTTTATTGTTTTGTTGATTATTTTGAGTACTGCAAGAGTAAACAAGTTAAGTTATCAAAAGAAATACAAAAAAAAAATCAGCCACACTCAATCTATCATTGTATTTTTCAGTTCTACAAAAATATTGTACATCTACCAGACCTAAATTTCTCTACTCCTGTCCATCAATAACTGACTAACCAGTTGCTTTATTTTCTCCAAAACTTTGTTCCTTTCTCAAAAATTTCACCCTACCCCCCCTTCTCCTCCCAAAAGAGAATCCAGCTATTTTAATCCAAAGGAATTGCAGCTTCTTTTGAAAATTGGAGATCACTTGTAGCACAACAGAAAGGAACGTAGTAACGTACTTGAAACACAGCTATGGGCAAGAAGATTTGATAAGTTTTCACAACCTTTTTGACTAATTTTGCGATTTTTGGACAATATTTTACTCATTCTCATGATTTTTTTGCCGCAAAAATTAGTTAACCCTTCGTTGTCAAGTAAAAAGCGTTATATGAGCAAATGCGGATAAAAGAAGTCGTTACTTTAGATAAATTTGTCACATTTTACTTTTATTTGTGTGTGGAAATATATATGAGTCCTGTTCGTTAATATTCATATGTGTTTATAAAATTTTAAACTAAAAGCCCAGTGTTCTGTGGTTAAAGCTGTTCTAAAAAGTTACTATAAATCTCAGCACGAAGAAACCCTTCATAATAGGAAAAGAGATTTCGTGCAAGATTTTGGAGCATCTAAAAATCCATTCGAGGATGAAAAAGGTAAATAATGGACGATTTTAATTTGAAACAGAAATATGACCATGAAAGCAGTCCATCAACTGAAGAATAAATCGACATGCACTGTAACACTGACACGTTGCACTGGAATAAAATTTTGAAGAAATAAAGATTTCCTTACAGACAAGCTCACAAACAATTATGAATATTAGGATGTGACTGGAGAAGCTGAGTTCCGAAAGCATCGTAGAAAAACGGTTTCACAAAAGGCAATAGATAAAAATAATAGCACAGCAATGGACATTGATACACATAAATTTTACAGTAAAGAATTATAAGAAATACAAGAAAATTTCGGAAATTTAGTAATAGGCTTAAATGACAATGTTCCCTATATCAAGAGAATATTGCAGCAATGCATTCCATATTTAAATTACAATTGTGCAAGGGAAAAGTTAATAATGTTTCCGCCTGGATATGAGAAACCGTATGTACATGACTTGCAGAGTCAAATAGAAATAAACAAAATCCCAACTCACTTAAAAAACCTTTTACTCATGCCATGAAATTCAAAGACTATTCGGGTCACGCCGTCAAACTATATACTCGTACCTTAACATTTCACAGCAGCTTATCTTTATGGCGTTGCATCTAATGAAAGAATCTTTAGTCAAATAAAAATTTAAAAAATATATATTGCAAGCTACAATGAGGGATGACAGACATGACAGCCTAATGCTTTCAAAATATGAAAGTGAAATAGGGAATTTTATTAAACTAAGCAATGTTATTAACAGGTGGGCTTCTTTGAAGACCACAAGAATTAATATTAATTGAAAACTAGTCGGATGTGCCATTCCCAAAATTTTCTTCTACTCCATACATGTTAATGCCTCAAAATTTGCAATCACAGTGCCAAAATTAAATGGCAATTCTTTGCCTATAATAACAAACTCTAAAGGTATAGATTTGTTGAATTGTGTGCATTTAAAAAGGAGATATAAGCATAGCATTTTTCAAACAAATCATTCAATTTTGGCACCCAGCCGCTTAGATGTCTGCAACCAAAATTCCTTACTCAAAGTGCACAAAAACGATAGCTTTGGATAGTATAGACCCAAGCCTAATAAGGATCTATTTATGTGGAAGTGCTACTTATGTGGAATATGAAGTTTGATTAAATTCCGTGCATTAGTTTTTGAGATATAGCTATCGCAAAAGCGCCACCTGCTATATGATATACATCAGCGTTTCTTAAACTTTGGAATCTGGCGGACCCCTTTTGATATGACATAGATTCCGCGGACCCCTAACAAAAGTTTTGTTAATATAAGATTTAAAAAAAAATTCCTTTTATAGTATAGATCTTAAAAATATAAGTTGCATTAATAATGAAAATGACACATATTTTAAGACAGCTAAAATATACACTACTATTTCCCATGAAAAGTATGCTACTGTTTTTTCCTACGAGATGTGCAATGTCTGGTTCAATGTTCGAAAGTATGTATTCGTAAATCTGTTTTGACATTCAATCGATTTGTATATTTGTTTTTTATGTGCACAAAGCTGGAAAAAGACTTTTCACACAAATGTGTTGTACAAAAGGGAAGTAAATGCTGGATAGTAATGCTTCTAGTTCTGCATAAGTATTTCTCACACACAACCAAAAAATAGGAAGGCTGTTCACTTAGAAAGCAATTTTTATGGAACCATCGCATGATAATTCCGCAAGTTGTTTCTGCTCTAAGATTGTTAAGGATTGCATTTCACTAATAACTTGGAAATGAAATGGACCCTTCATCCACTCATTTTCTGACTGTGAGAGAGGAAAATAATGTCGGAAAGATTCTTTTAAGTCCTTCAGGTGTACAACGAAATTTTGAACAATATCAGGGAAAATTGTATCACCAGATTTTGTAAGAAATCAAAAATGTTGTGAATGATACCATATTTTCAAGTCGATTTGTTCATAAATCAATTTTTTTATTGTTGAATCTACTTTGTCCTGTCCTGGAAAATATTCCTTGTAAGCTTAAATTGAGCTCATTCAGAAAATTATAAATATCCATCACATATGCCGCCTTGACAAGCCAGGAGAAATCATTGAATCATGCTTTCAAATGACATTTGGAATCCAATAAAAATAACCCTACTTCATCAAGCAGTACAAAATAGCGATTTAAAACTTGTTCTCGGGACAGCCACCTAATTTCTGTATGCAAAAGTAACTGCTTGTGTTGACACCCAATTTCTTCCCACAAAATTTTAAAAAGTCAGGAATTTAATAACATTACTATATTAGAAGTTCTAGTCCTGCATTTATCCACAACTACATCTACATAAATTTCTGCCGAAAGAAAAAAGGTCTGAATTCAATACTGGGCTTGAGGACCCCCTTCTGAATGCTCGCGGACCCCTGGGGGTCCGCGGACCACAGTTTAAGAAACGCTGATATACATAAAAAGCTAATATGCATCAAATTATGTCAAGGTTTAACATAATATGACGTTTGATCAAATTCCGCGCAATAGTTTTTGAAATATAATTATTGCTAAAATCATGTAAATCGTAAAAAATGCTGCATAGCAGTGCCACCTGTTGGACGATTTACCCCAAAAACAAATCAGCACAAATTTTTATCAAGTTACAGCCAAACCTCGATAACACGAACTGTTTCCGATTGCCTCGTCCAGTTGTATGTAATGTAGTTAAGTTCCTAACACGAACTACTTTTAATACGAACAAAAAAAGTTTCCTCTTGAGTGTTCGCGTTAACGAGGTTCGACTGTATAAGTGAATCTCTAAAGTTTTATTAAATTTCGTGCATTAGTTCTTGTGTTAGAGCGCTCAGAAAATTTGTATCACATATAGACAGACAGATATTTTCTAAAAACAGTCGAATCGTGTTCAGGACTTACTAAAACGTATAAATCAGTCTAAAACCGGAAGTTGAATTTTTCACGAATCCAATACTTTCTTCTTGTAAAGATAGAAGAAAGTAAAAAGCGTATTTATTTTTTTAGTAAACAAACCCATAATTAGAAATTTTATGTTTTCAGTTTCAGAATTTTTCTTTGGAAAAGGAATTTTTTATGCAAAAGTAAAGTATCATTATAATTATTACACACGTTGTGCATATCATTTTAGTCGAAAATTGGAGCAATTTGTTTCAAGTTGGGAAATTTTCGGATTCTCCCCCCCGAAAAAATATCTGTGGCTACGCCCCTGAGCAGAACATTTGGAGTTCATGTATAAGTGAAGGTAAGATTTAAAGTTTCTTTTTTGAACATTCAACCATTGAATTTTAGAGTTAATAATTTTTCACCACAAACTTAAATAATTGCGATGACCACCGAAAATTTTCACGCCACGCCACTGAAGACAATGTATAAGGTATTCGGTAACATCCGGCCGTTCTGACGACTGTGGCTGACTTGTGATTGAATTCTCTCGTCTCAGGCTAAAGAATAAAATTTTAATTTAGAGTAAAGGTCGAAACTAGCCTTTTTTGCACCCGGGGCAAACATGGATTTTGTCGCCCCCCCCCCCCCCCTCTTCCGCAAAATATATTTACAAAGAGAATTTTACTAATTTTCTAATATCCGATTTATTTTAAAAATTAAAATATGTAATACTGAACTATGTAATCTACAATGGCGGATCCAAGGGGGAGGTCTCGGGTCTCACGACTTCCCTCTGAACACCAACAAAAATATTTTTAAGATCATTTTTAATATGAAATATACAGTAGAGTCCCGATTATCCGAATCCAGCTTAACCGAGTTTCCGCTTTCACCGAGTTATTTTCTTCTGATGGACTGATGGCTTCTATTATTATGAAACAGCCATTATAAATGAAGTGTTAGGTGAACATGAAAGAGCATCTGTAAAAAGTTAGAACTCTGATTTTTCTGGTCACAATGGGAAGAAAAATATAGCCATAATCTTAAAAAAAAAAAAAAAAAAAAAAAAAAAAAAAAATATGGCCATTATTTTTCTTTCCATTCTGACCAGAAAATCAGGGTTCTAACTTTTTACGCCTGCTCTTTCATCTTCACCTAACACTTTATTTATAATGGCTGTTTCATAATAATTTTCGGGAGTGCACATTTAGGAGGTCTTACTGTATATAAATGTTTAACCTGAAAAATATTTTGGACATTCTTTTGAATCACCTGGTCAAACAGAACCCGACCTGCAAAAGTTAAGACCCAACCCGAACCCGAAACAATGAAAGTCAACACGACCCGTTGGGAAAAAGTAAGTCATCCCAACTCGAACCCAACCCGCAACAAAAATATATTGCCAACCCGGCCCGAACCGATGGTCGAATCGTGTGCGGATAAAATTGGATAATCCGACCTGATGCAGGACTCTAGTAGATGTTTGCATGGGCCTAAATTTCCAGGCCCGAGAATGCCGGAATATCCCGGTGATTTGAAGAGCTTTTTCTCTTATTTTAAGAAATTTTTTTCTTTTGACCGAAAAATTTTAGAAAATCTTGTGCTTAGGTTCATGATTTTTACTTCTTTTTAGATACAAAGGATTTATAAATTCCGTTTCTAAAATGTAAAAATACTAGGCAGCTGAGCTGCCGGAACACCCATGTAAATTGACGATCATGCTGCTTTATGTGTGAGTATTTCAGGTAGTTACTTGTTTTCTGTATTTTGAGGGGAAATGGGCAAATCAAAGCGCAACTTTTCATGTTTAAATGAAATATAATCAAGAGAAAAAATTGTTCAATTCACAGATTATTTTAAGGATCAATTCACGGATTATTACTGCAGAGTCCTGCGTGGTTTGGGTTATACCCGACCCGAACCCGGAAGTTCTATATCCATTCAACCTGAACCAGTTAAAAAAAAAGTTGACCCGATCCCGACAAACATCGACCCAAAACGACAGGATTCAACCAGAACCCAATACCAACACAAAATGAAAAAAATATATCCATATTGTAATGGAATAATCGAAAAGTAGTCTACAATTATATCTCTAGCATCAATTATATTGTTTATGTAGAAAAAACAATATATCTGTATATGTACTCATTGATACTCAAATAATATAATTTTTCATTTTAAAATATATTGAGAAATCGGGTAGAATCGAACCCATACGCCAGAAAAAAATTAAAGTGAATCCAACTCGAAAAATAGGAGCCCCTCTTAACCGCCGCGGCGAGCGGCCCCTATTCGCCCGCAGCCCTTTATTCTTCCACTTATTCCGACTCTTTTGCGGAAGCAAGGTTCGTAGGTCCGCAGCCACGTCCCGAGTGAACAACACTCTAGCCAATTTGAGAAAAAAAAAGAAAAATCAAAAATTTAAACTGGACAAATTTAAAAGAGAAATTACACAAATTAAAGACACCGAAAAGCGAAGGGAGGGTTCGGGGCGATGAAGCTACCGAACGATTCCCAGCTTCTTCGAGCTCTTTATAAGTCTCGGTCGGCGTTTGGGGTTGGCGAATGGGTCAACCGCCGCGGCCAGCGGCCTCTCTTCGTCCGCAGCCCTTTATTGTTCCACTTATTCCGACTCTTTTGCGGAAGCTAGGTTCATAGGTCCCCGGCCACGTCCCGAGTAAAAGACACTCTAGCGAAAGCCAGGTTGAAAAAAGAGACCCTCTGAAAAAGTATTCTCTCCGGATCCGACTCAAACCACCAACCGGGATGGGTTTAGTTTGCCCAACACGATGCGGGACTCTACCCGAAACGCGATCTGAGCCAGACAAAAATTTTCATCCACCACATTTCGACTTGAACCCGAAATACACGAACCTCAATCAAACCCCAATTCTAAATGATGAAAAGAAAAAAAACACCTGTGTATATATATATATATATATATATATATATATATATATATATATATATATATCCATATTGTAATGCAACTATGTAAAAAGTAGTCTACAGTTATAACTTCTAGTATCAATTTTAACTTTTAAGTGAAAAATTCAATATACATATTCGTTAATATTCAAATATATAATAAGTTTTAGGTAGCTTTCCTTACAAAAAGCTACCTATTGCAGCCGTTCGGAGGAAAGCGATTTCAAAAAATTTTGATATATTTTCATCGATCATGACCCCCAGACCCCGAAACCACCCTCCGTTCAAAATTGACATATATATATACATACACACACACACACACACACACACACACACACACATATATATATATATATATATATATATATCCATATATATATATACATAACCATTAATTAAACATAACCTACCACCATCAAAAACCGTAATATTGTGAATTAAAGCTGTAAGTATATAAAAAAAAGTGCCAAATAATTTATTATAAGAATTATTATGGAAGAAAAAAGAAGAAAGTGGACTCCGACAAGTAATGGAAAAGCTTATATGTTGAATTACGTTATCAAGGGCACAGAATTCAATGATATAAGCAATATGGTTGTTTTCTGTGAGAAAAATAAGCTAAAGCTAATATTATTTTTCCCTGTGCCCAAACAACCATTATAATCAACTGAATAGATTAAAAATGAAAACAGAATAAAAACAAATAATATGAAATGGAAAAATCAATAAAACCTGTTTAAATATTTATAGGATATAAAATAGAAATAATACACAACATACCGATTAATATTTCAGTATTTTTCAATATATCCACACGCACATGGCTCCCAAATTATCGTAAAGATTAAGGTGAATAAAACAGTTAAGAGATCACAGTGATTGAGACCAAAGGATGCAGTTAATACATTTTGAAAACTCATGAAAAATAAAATTAATATAATATAAAATAAAATAAATAGAAAGTAATTACATTATTTAAAATAACGAAAATGCACTATTAAATTAATTAATAACTATATAACAATATCGTCAAAATTTAGCTTAAAAATCCACCTGGTGTAGTAATTTATAACTGAAAAAGAGTTGCAAAAGACAAAAGTTATATCTTATTGTCAAAAGACAAATTTTGGTGGTGCCATCTAGTAGTATTTTTATTATTCAAATGTCACAAGATAAACATTTGAAATCATAAGAATGTAAAAATTTTTTGTTTAACAGCAAAACCAAACAAATCCTTATATATAGATAATTATAAACCTAATATAAACCACACTATATATATATATATTTTAAACTACTGTTAATAAAATTAAAAAAAGGGAAACAAAATATTCTATTATCTTACTCATTTAAACTACACTAAGAATTTAAATAATGCTATAACACTGAGAATATATAGCATATAGCTATATGCTATAAAACAAACTAAATTCAATAATAATTAATAAAAATATATTAAAAATAATAATATAAGAATCGTTAATGAAAACAATTTTATATAAGATGATTATAAAGCGAACAGGAAATAAACATATGGAGGTATATAGAAGATTATTAGATATTTAAATTCCCATTACCCAAAAATCTCAAATAGTGCGTGGATTATTTTCATACAGCCATAAAAATCCTAAAAGTATGAGTGTGGGACATTCAAACACATTAAGCCGATAATAAATTTTATAACACAAAGTGAAAATAGATCAATATTAAAAAGAATAGAGGAATAATAATAAAAATAATTACCCCATTTTAATACATACAGTATAACTTTATGTATATTAAATATACTTATATGTATATTAATCACTATAAAAATGGCAAGCTATTAGTAATTAATATGATATTGTCCCGAGTAAATTAAAATTTAATAACAAATGATTGTAAATAAGATAAAACAATAATTAATCTAAATATAATATTAATGAAAGTCACCAATTACATATAAAATATCAAATCAACATCCTTATAAAATACGTATCAAAAATATAGTAATAATACATAAGCCCCATTTTTTAAAAAATTAACCATTGCGTATTATCCAGACAACACCACCCTCCTCCGTACTCTAACATCTACCCACCCAACCATCCTATAATAATTTTTTTATATCATTTTACAATTTTTAATTTTTTATATATATTTTTTTGTAATTTTGTTTACGCATGTGTTAATTTGTTTTAAAAGATCATGTAAGTAAAGTACTAAGTGTATATTAATGAATATATGAATTTTTTTGAAAAAACCATGATTTAATGCATCATAAATTAGTTATTTAATATTATTGTTAATTAGAGGAGAAGAACATAAATATTTTATTCTATATAAATGATTAAGTATTATGTTTCGAAAAACAAAATGATGTAGACAAGATTTAAAATTTGTAAATGTATTAACTTTGAATTTAAATTCTTTACGTTTGTCATATAAATCTGTGATTGTTTTCTTGTCTTTTATTGTAATTTTAAGATGTATATATATATATATATATGACCTTTGTCACACTGTAACTCTCGTATTTATGAACCGATTTCGATGTAATTCGGTGTGTACATAGTACATACCAATGTCTCGACCGAGCTTATTGGCCAGCTTCATCCGCCATTCTGTTTAAAAATGGCGGCCATTTAAAATTTTTAAAATATATAAAATTTGAAATGTGGCACCAAAAAATTGAAAATTGAAAAATATTTTGTTTTATGTATTTGACCTTTATGCAAAGATTCCGGAGCAGTTTTTGTTTCGTCTATATCTTAAAAAAGTCCTTCCGGCCAGTGCCGGGAGGAAGAGGTAGCTTTCATATTCCTTATTTTAAAAAAGCCAACTTATATTATTCAAACGCACGAAGCTCAATTTAGTGGAAACCGAATATAGGAGATTCAATACTAATTTTTATCAATAATATGAATGAGAATTTCGCGAAATTAGTCAGCTTTATCCAAGCTGCTTTTATTTAAAATAACTTATATTTGGCTGCCAAATTCGGCGATTTCTTAAAGTGCCTGCCATTTTAAGACAACACGGTGGATGAGGCTAACCAGTGAACTTGGTCGAGACCTTAGTAATTGCTGTGCACATGCTCACTCACATCGGAATCGGTTGATATATACGAGTGTTGTCGCAGGCAAAAAATAAGATTTTTCAAAATGTCACCCACATTAGAAATTGAAACTGCTATATCTGAGCCATTTTTTAAGATAAAGACAAACAAAAAATGCTCTTGAACCCTTATATCAAGGTCAAATACTTAAGAAAGAAACCTTTTTCAATTTCTAATTTTTTTGCACCTCACTTTAAATATAATTTATTTTTAATTTAATGGCCGCCATTTTGAAACAAGATGGCTGATGAAGCTGGCCAACGAACTTGGTAGAGATATTGATGCATACTATCCACATGCCTTCTTCCATCGAAATAGGCGAATACGTGTGTTATCGCGTGACAAATGCAAGATCGTTTCAAAGTGTTAGCCATGCTAGAAATTCAAAGTGCTATAATTCAACTATTTTTTAAGATATAAACAAAAGAACAAATTTTCAGAAACAAAAAGTGCTCCAGAATCTTTCTATCAAGGCCAAACACATAAGAAAAATATTTTTCATTTTCCAATTTTTTAATACCTCATTTTGAATTTTAAATTTAATTTATTTTTAAATGGCAACCCTTTTGAAACTAGATGGCGAATGAAGCTGGCCAACGAACTCGGTCGAGACATTGGTATGTACTATGTACAGACCAAGTTACATCGAAATCGGTTCATAAATACGCCTGTTATCGCGTGACAAAAATCAGGTCGTTTTAAAATGTCAGCCACAATAGAAATTCAAAATGCTATAACTCAGCCATTTTTTTTAGATATAGACAAAAGAAAACCTGTTCCGGAATCTTTGTGTTAAGGTCAAACACATACAAAAAAAATCTTTTTCATTTTCCAATTTTTTTGTATCTCATTTTAAATTTTAAAATTTTTAAATTTTTTAAATGGCCGCCATTTTGAAACAATATGGCGGATGAAGCTGGCCAACGAACTCATTCGAGATATTTGTATGTACTATGTACACACCGAGGTACATGGAAATCGGTTCATAAATACGTCTGTTATCACGTGACAAATATCAGGACGTTTCAAAATGTCAGCCACGCTAGAAATTCAAAATGCTATAACTCAGCCATTTTTTAAGATATAGACGAAACAAAAACTGCTCCCGAATCTTTTTATCAAGGTCAAACACATAAGAAAAAAATATTTTTTCAATTTACAATTTTTTGGTACCACATTTGAAATTTAAAATTTTCTTAAAAATTTAAATGGCCGCCATTTTAAAACAAGATGGCGGATGAAGCTGGCCAACGAACTCGGTCGAGACATTGGTACGTACTATAGATAAACTAAGTTACATCCAAATCGGTTCATAAATACTCCTTTTATCGCGTGACAAAATTCAGGACGTTTCAAAATGTCAGCCACGCTAGAAATTCAAAATGCTATAACTCAGCCATTTTTTAAGATATAGACGAAACAAAAACTGCCCCGGAGTCTTTGTATAAAGGTCAATTACATAAGAAAAAAATATTTTTCCATTTTTAATTTTTTGGTACCACATTTCAAATTTTAAATTTTTTAATTTTTTTTAAATGGCCGCCATTTTGAAACAAAATGGCGGATGAAGCTGGCCAACGAACTCGGTTGAGATATTGGTGCGTACTATGTACACACCAAATTACATCCAAATCGGTTCATAAATACGAGAGTTATAGTGTGACATCGGTCAGATATATATATATATATATATATATCAATTTTGAACGGAGGGTGGTTTCGGGGTCTGGGGGTCATGATCGATGAAAATATACCAAAATTTTTTGAAATCGCTTTCCTCCGAACGGCTGCAATAGGTAGCTTTTTGTAATGAAAGCTACCTAAAATGGCTGAGTTATAGCATTTTAGGTAGCTTTCCTTACAAAAAGCTACCTATTGCAGCCGTTCGGAGGAAAGTGATTTCAAAAAATTTTGGTATATTTTCATCGATCATGACCCCGAGACCCCGAAACCTCCCTCCGTTCAAAATTGACACACACATATATATATATATATATATATATATCCATATATATGACCTTTGTCACACTGTAACTCTCGTATTTATGTACCGATTTCGATGTAATTCGGTGTGTACATAGTACATACCAATGTCTCGACCGAGTTCGTTGGCCAGCTTCATCCGCCATTGTGTTTAAAAATGGCGGCCATTTAAAATTTTTAAAAAAATTTAAAATTTGAAATGTGGTACCAAAAAATTGAAAATTGAAAAATATTTTTTTCTTGTATATTTAGCCTTTATACGAAGATTCCGGAGCAGTTTTTGTTTCGTCTATATCTTAAAAAATGCCTGAGTTATAGCATTTTGAATTTCTAGCGTGGCCGACATATTGAAACGTCCTGAATTTTGTCACGTGATAACAGGCGTATTTATGATCCGATTTGGATGCACCTTGGTGTGTAAATATTACATACAAATATCTCGACCGAGTTCGTTGTCCAGCTTCATCCGCCATCTTGTTTCAAAATGGCAGCCATTTAAAATATTTTTAAAAAATTTAAATTTAAAATGAGTTACCAAAAAATTTGAAAATGAAAAAGATTTTTTTCGTATGTGTTTGACCTTAATACAAAGATTCCGGAACAGTTTTTGTTTCGTCTATATCTTAAAAAAGGCCTTCCGGCCAGTGTCGGGAGGAAGAGGTAGCTTTAATATTCCTTATTTTAAAAAAGCCAACTTATATCATTCAAACACACGAAGCTCAGTATAGTGGAAACTGAATATAGGAGATTCAATACTAATTTTTATCAATATAATGAATGAGAATTTCGCGAAATTAGTCAGCTTTATCCAAGCTGCTTTTCTTTAAAGTAACTAATATTTGGTTGCCAAATTCGGCGATTTCTTAAAGTGCCTACCATTTTAAGACAACATGGTGGATGAGGCTAACCAGTGAACTTGGTCGAGACCTTAGTAATTGCTGTTCACATGCTCACTCACATCGGAATCGGTTGATATATACGAGTGCTGTCGCATGCAAAAAATCAGATTTTTCAAAATGTCACCCACAATTGAAATATAAACTGCTATATCTGAGCCATTTTTTAAGGTAAAGACAAACAAAAAATGCTCCTGAATCCTTATATCAAGGTTAAATACTTAAGAAAGAAACCTTTTTCAATTTCTAATTTTTTTGCACTTCACTTTAAATATATATATATTTTTTTATTTAATGGCCGCCATTTTGAAACAAGATGGTTGATGAATCTGGCCAGCGAACTTGGTCGAGGTATTGATGTATACTATCCACATGCCTTCTTACATCGAAATAGGCGAATACGTGTGTTATCGCGTGACAAATACAAGATCGTTTCAAAATGTTAGCCATGCTAGAAATTTAAAGTGCTATAATTCAATCATTTTTTAAGATATAAACAAAAGAACAAATTTTCAGAAACAAAAACTGCTCCGGAATCTTTGTATGAAGGCCAAACACATAAAAAAAATCTTTTAGGTAGCTTTCATTACAAAAAGCTACCTATTGCAGCCGTTCGGAGGAAAGCGATTTCAAAAAATTTTGGTATATTTTCATCGATCATAACCCCCAGACACCGAAACCACCCTCCGTTCAAAATTGATATATATATATATATATATATATATCCATATATATATATATATATATATATATATATATATATCTGACCTATGTCACACTGTAACTCTCGTATTTATGAACCGATTTCGATGTAATTCGGTGTGTACATAGTACATACTAATGTCTCGAATGAGTTCGTTGGCCAGCTTCATCCGCCATTTAAAATTTTTAAAAAAATTTAAAATTTGAAAAGTGGTACCAAAAAATTGAAAATGGAAAAATATTTTTTTCTGACGTATTTGACCTTTATACAAAGATTCCGGAGCAGTTTTTGTTTCGTCTATATCTTAAAAAATGGCTGAGTTATAGCATTTTGAATTTCTAGTGTGGCTGACATTTTGAAACGTCCTGAATTTTCTCACGCGATAAAAGGCGTATTTATGAACCGATTTGGATGTAACTTCGTTTATACATAGTACATACCAATGTCTCTACCAAGTTCGTTGGCCAACTTCATCCTCCATCTTCTTTAAAAATGGCGGCCATTTAAATTTTTAAGAAAAATTTAAATTTGAAATAGGGTACCAAAAAATTGAAAATTTAAAACATATTTTTTCCTTATGTATTTGACCTTTATACAAAGATTTCGGAGCAGTTTTTGTTTCGTCTATATCTTAAAAAATGGCTGAGTTATAGCATTTTGAATTTCTAGCGTGGCTGACATTTTGAAACGTCCTGAATTTTGTTACGCAATAAAAGACGTATTTATCAACCGATTTGGATGTAACTTCGTTTATACATAGTACATACCAATGTTTCGACCGAGTTCGTTGGCCAGCTTCATCCGCCATCTTGTTTCAAAATGGCGGCCATTTTAAAAAAAGTAAAAAATTTAAAATTTAAAATGAGATACCAAAAAATTGGAAAATGTAAAAGATTTTTTCGTATGTGTTTGACCTTAATACAAAGATTCCGGAAGTGTTTTTGTTTCGTCTATATCTAAAAAAATGGCTGAGTTATAGCATTTTGAATTTCTATTGTGGCTGACATTTTAAAACGACCTGATATTTGTCATGCGATAACAGGCGTATTTATGAACCGATTTGGATGTAACTTCGTCTGTACATAGTACATACCAATGTCTTGACCGAATTCGTTGGCCAGCTTCATTCGCCATCTTGTTTCAAAAGGTTTGCCATTAAAAAAATTAAATTTAAAATTTAAAATGAGGTATTAAGAAATTGGAAAATTAAAAAGATTTTTTTTGTGTTTGGCCTTGATTCCGGAGCAGTTTTTGTTTCTGAAAATTTGTTCTTTTGTTTATATCTTAAAAAATGGTTGAATTATAGCACTTTGAATTTCTAGCATGGCTAACATTTTTAAACGATCTTGTATTTGTCACGCGATAACACACGCATTCGCCTATTTCGATGTAAGAAGGCATGTGGATAGTATAGATCAATATGTCGACCAAGTTCGCTGGCCAGATTCATCAGCCATCTTGTTTCAAAATGGCGGCCATTAAATTAAAAAAAATTATATTTAAAGTGAGGAGCAAAAAAATTAGAAATTGAAAAAGGTTTCTTTCTTAAGTATTTGACCTTGATGTAAGGATTCAGGTGCAATTTGTTTGTCTTTATCTTAAAAAATGGCTCAGATATAGCAGTTTCAATTTCTAATGTGGGTGACATTTTGAAAAATCTGATTTTTTGCCTGCGACAGCACTTGTATATATCAACCGATTCCGATGTGAGTGAGCATGTGCACAGCAATTACTAAGGTCTCGACCAAGTTCACTAGTTAGCCTCATCCACCATGTTGTCTTAAAATGGCGGGCACTTTAAGAAATCGCCGAATTTGGCAGCCAAATATAAATTACTTTAAATAAAAGCAGCTTGGATAAACTTACTAATTAAGCGCGAAATTAATAACTAATTTCGCGAAATTCTCATTCATAATGATTTAGTATTGATAAAAATTAGTATTGAATCTCCTATATTCGGTTTCCACTAAATTGAGCTTCGTGTGTTTGAATAATATAAGTTGACTTTTTTAAAATAAGGAATATGAAAGCTACCTCTTCCTTCCGGCACTGGCCGGAAGGACTTTTTCATTTTCCAATCTTTTAATACCTCGTTTTAAATTTTAAATTTAATTTTTTTAAATGGCAACCCTTTTGAAACAAGATGGCGAATGAAGCTGGCCAACGAACTCGGTCGAGACATTAGTATGTACTATGTACAGACCAAGTTACATCCAAATCGGTTCATAAGTACGCCTGTTATCGCATGACAAAAATCAGGTCTTTTTAAAATGTCAGAAACAATAGAAATTCAAAATGCTATTACTCAGCCATTTTTTTAGATATAGACGAAACAAAAACTGTTCCGGAATCTTTGTATTAAGGTCAAACACATACGAAAAATATCTTTTTCATTTTCCAATATTTTGGTATCTCATTTTAATTTTTTAATTTTTTTAAATGGCCGCCATTTTGAAACAAGATGGCGGATGAAGCTGGCCAACGAACTCGGTCGAGATATTTGTATGTACTATGTAGACACCAACGTACATCCAAATCGGTTCAAAAATATGCCTGTTATTACGTGACAAATATCAGGACGTTTCAAAATGTCAGCCACGCTAGAGATTCAAAATGCTATAACTCAGAAATTTCTTAAGATATAGACGAAACAAAAACTGCTCTCGAAACTTTTTATCAAGGTCAAACACATAAGAAGAAAATATTTTTTCAATTTTCAATTTTTTGGTACCACATTTCAAATTTAAATTTTTCTTAAAAATTTAAATGGCCGCCATTTTAAACAAGATGGCGGATGAAGCTGGACAACGAACCCGGTCGAGACATTGGTATGTACTATGTATAAACTAAGTTACATCCAAACCGGTTCATAAATACGCCTTTTATTGTGTAACAAAATTCTGGACGTTTCAAAATGTCAGTCACGCTAGAAATTTAAAATGCTGCAACTCAGCCATTTTTTAAGATATAGACGAAACAAAAACTGCTCCGAAATATTTGTATAAAGGTCAAATATATAAGAAAAAAATATTTTTCCATTTTCAATTTTTTGGTACCACATTTCAAATTTTAAATTTTTTTAAAAAATTTAAATGGCCACCATTTTGAAACAAAATGGCGGATGAAGCTGGCCAACGAACTCGGTCAAGACATTGGTATGTACTATGTACACACCGAATTACATCGAAATCGGTTCATAAAAAGTCCTTCCGGCCAGTGCCGGGAGGAAGAGGTAGCTTTCATAATCTTTATTTAAAAAAAGCCAAATTATATCATTCAAACACACGAAGCTCAATTTAGTGGAAACCGAATATAGGAGATTCAATACTAATTTTTGTCAATATAATGAATGAGAATTTCGCGAAATTAGTCAGCTTTATCCAAGCTGCTTTTATTTAATGTAACATATATTTGGCTGCCAAATTCGGCAATTTCTTAAAGTGCCTGTCATTTTAAGACAACATGGTGGATGAGGTTAAGCAGTGAACTTGGTCGAGACCTTAGTAATTGCTGTGCACATGCTCACTCACATCGGAATCGGTTAATATATAGGAGTGCTGTCGTATGCAAAAAATCAGATTTTTCAAAATGTCACCCACAATAGAAATTGAAACTGCTATATCTGAGCCATTTTTTAAGGTAAAGACAAACAAAAAATGCTCCTGAATCCTTATATCAAGGTCAAATACTTAAGAAAGAAACCTTTTTCAATTTCTAATTTTTTTGCACCTCATTTTAAATAAATATATATATATTTTTTTTAATTTAATGGTCGCCATTTTGAAACAAGATGGCTGATGAATCTGGCCAGCGAACTTGGTCGAGGTGTTGATGTATACTATCCACATGCCTTCTTACATCGAAATAGGCGAATACATGTGTTATCGCGTGACAAATACAAGATCGTTTCAAAATGTTAGCCATGCTAGAAATTCAAAGTGCTATAAATCAACCAGTTTTTAAGATATAAACAAAAGAACAAATTTTCAGAAACAAAAACTGCTCCGGAATCTTTGTATCAAGGCCAAACACATAAAAATATCTTTTTCATTTTCCAATTGTTTAATACCTCATTTTGAATTTTAAATTTAATTTTTTTTAATGGCAACCCTTTTGAAACAAGATGACGAATGATGGTGGTCAACGAACTCGGTCGAGACATTGGTATGTACTATGTACAGACCAAGTTACATCCAAATAGGTTCATAATTACGCCTGTTATCGCGTGACAAAAATCAGGTCGTTTTAAAATGTCAGCCACAAGAGAAATTCAAAATGCTATTACTCAGCCATTTTTTTTAGATATAGACGAAAGAAAAACTGTTCCGGAATCTTTGTATTAAGGTCAAACACATACAAAAAAAATCTTTTTCACTTTCCAATTTTTTGGTATCTCATTTAAATTTTAAATTTAATTTTTTTTAAATGGACGCCATTTTGAAACAAGATGACGGATGAAGCCGGCCAACGAACCGGTCGAGATATTTGTATGTATTATGTACACACCAAGGTACATCCAAGTCGGTTCATAAATACGCCTGTTATTACGTGAGAAAAATCAGGACGTTCAAAATGTCAGCCACGCTAGAAATTCAAAATGCTATAACTCAACCATTTCTTAAGATATAGACAAAACAAAAAATGCTCCCGAATCTTTTTATCAAGGTCAAACACATAAGAAGAAAATATTTTTTCAATTTTTAATTTTTTGGTACCACATTTCAAATTTATATTTTTCTTAAAAATTTAAATGGCCACCATTATTAAACAAGATGGCGGATGAAGCTGACCAACGAACCCGGTCGAGACATTGGTATGTACTCTGTATAAACGAAGATACATCCAAATCGGTTCATAAATACGCCTTTTATCGCGTGACAAAATTCAGGACGTTTCAAAATGTCAGCCACGCTAGAAATTCAAAATGCTATAACTCAGCCATTTTTTAAGATATAGACGAAACAAAAACTGCTCCGGAATCTTTGTATAAAGGTCAAATACATAAGAAAAAAATATTTTTCCATTTTTAATTTTTTGGTACCACATTTAAAATTTTAAATTTTTTAAAAAATTTTAAATGGCCGCCATTTTGAAACAAAACGGCGGATGAAGCTGGCCAACGAACTCGGTCGAGACATTTGTATGTACTATGTACACACCGAATTACATCGAAATCGGTTCATAATTACGAGAGTTACAGTGTGACATAGGTCAGATATATATATATAAATGGCTGAGTTATAGCATTTTAGGTAGCTTTCATTGCAAAAAGCTACCTATTGCAACATTTCGGAGGAAAGCGATTTCAAAAAATTTTGGTATATTTTCATCGATCATGACCCCCAGACCCCGAAACCACCCTCCGTTCAAAATTGGCATATATATATATATATATCCATATATATATATATATATATATCTGACATTTGTCACACTGTAACTCTCGTATTTATGAACCGATTTCGATGTAATTCGGTGTGTACATAGTACATACCAATGTCTCGACCGAGTTCGTTGGCCAGCTTCATCCGCCATTTAGTTTAAAAATGGCGGTCATTTAAAATTTTTAAAAAATTTTAAAATTTGAAATGTGGTACCAAAAAATTTAAAATTGAAAAATATTTTTTTCTTGTATATTTGACCTTTATACGAAGATTCCGCAGCAGTTTTTGTTTCGTCTATATCTTAAAAAATGGCTGAGTTATAGCATTTTGAATTTCTAGCGTGGCTGACACTTTGAAACGTCCTGAAGTTTGACACGCGATAAAAGGCATATTTATGAACCGATTTGGATGTAACTTCGTTTATACATAGTACATACCAATGTCTCGACCGAGTTCGTTGGCCAGCTTCATCCGCCATCTTGTTTAAAAATGGCGGCCATTTAAATTTTTAAGAAAAATTTAAATTTGAAATGTGGTTCCAAAAAATTGAAAATAGAAAAAATATTTTTTTCTTGTGTGTTTGGCCTTGACAAAAAGATTCGGGAGCAGTTTTTGTTTTGTCCATATCTTAAAAAATGGCTGAGTTATAGCATTTTGAATTTCTAGCGTGGCTGACATTTTGAAACGTCCTGATTTTTGTCACGTGATAACAGGCGTATTTATGAACCGATTTGGATGTGCCTTGGTGTGTACATATTACATACAAAAATCTCGACCGAGTTCGTTGTCCAGCTTCATCCGCCATCTTGTTTCAAAATGGCGGCCATTTAAATAATTTTTTAAAAATTTAAATTTAAAATGAGATACCAAAAAATTAGAAAATTAAAAAGATTTTTTTCGTATGTGTTTGACCTTAATACAAAAATTCCGGAACAGTTTCTGTTTCGTCTATATCTAAAAAAATGGCTGAGTTATAACATTTTGAATTTCTATTGTGGCTGACATTTTAAAACGACCTGATTTCTGTCACGCGATAACAGGCGTATTTATGAACCGATTTGGATGTAAGTTGGTCTGTACACAGTATAAACCAATGTCTCGACCGAGTTCGTTGGCCAGCTTCATTCGCCATCTTGTTTCAAAAGGGTTGCCATTTAAAAAAAATTAAATTTAAAATTTAAAAGTCCTTCCGGCCAGTGCCGGGAGGAAGAGGTAGCTTTCATAATCCTTATTTAAAAAAAGCCAACTTATATCATGCAAACACACGAAGCTCAATTTAGTGGAAACCGAATATAGGAGATTCAATACAAATTTTTATAAATATAATGAATGAGAATTTCGCGAAATTAGTCAGCTTTATCCAAGCTGCTTTTCTTTAAAGTAACTTATATTTGGCTGCCAAATTCGGCAATTTCTTAAAGTTCCTGTCATTTCATTATGGTGGATGAGGCTAAGCAGTGAACTTGGTCGAGACCTTAGTAATTGTTGTGCACATGCTCACTCACATCGGCATCGGTTAATATATAGGAGTGCTGTCGCATACAAAAAATCAGATTTTTCAAAACGTCACCCACAATAGAAATTGAAACTGCTATATCTGAGCCATTTTTTAAGGTAAAGACAAACAAAAAATGCTCCTGAATCCTTATATCAAGATCAAATACTTAAGAAAGAAACCTTTTTCAATTTCTAATTTTTTTGCACCTCACTTTAAATATATATATATATATTTAATTTAATGGCCGCCATTTTGAAACAAGATGGCTGATGAATCTAGCCAGCGAACTTGGTCGAGGTGTTGATGTATACTACCCACATGTCTTCTTACATCGAAATAGGCGAATACGTGTGTTATCGCGTGACAAAAACAAGATCGTTTCAAAATGTTAGCCATGCTAGAAATTCAAAGTGCTATAAATCAACCATTTTTTAAGATATCAACAAAAGAACAAATTTTCAGAAACAAAAACTGCTCCGGAATCTTTGTATCAAGGCCAAACACATAAAAAAAAAAAAATTCATTTTCCATTTTTTTAATACCTCATTTTGAATTTTAAATTTAATTTTTTTTTAAATGGAAATTTTTTTAAAATGGAAATCGCCTTTTGAAACAAGATGGCGAATGAAGCTGGCCAACGAACTCGGTCGAGACATTGGTATGTACTATGTACAGACAAAGTTACATCCAAATAGGTTCATAAATACGCCTGTTATCGCGTGACAAAAATCAGGTCGTTTTAAAATATCAGCCACAAGAAAAATTCAAAATGCTATTACTCAGCCATTTTTTTTAGATATAGACGAAAGAAAAACTGTTCCGGAATCTTTGTATTAAGGTCAAACACATACAAAAAAAATCTTTTTCATTTTCCAATTTTTTGGTATCGCATTTAAATTTTTTAATTTTTTAATTTTTTAAATGGCCGCCATTTTGAAACAAGATGGCGGATGAAGTTGGCCAACGAACTCGGTCGAGATATTTGTATGTACTATGTACACACCAAGGTACATCGAAGTCGGTTCATAAATACGCCTGTTATTACGTGAGAAATATCAGGACGTTCCAAAATGTCAGCCACGCTAGAAATTCAAAATGCTATAACTCAGCCATTTCTTAAGATATAGACGAAACAAAAACTGCTCCCGAATCTTTTTATCAAGGTCAAACACATAAGAAGAAAATATTTTTTCAATTTTCAATTTTTGGTACCACATTTCAAATTTAAATTTTTCTTAAAAATTTAAATGGCCGCCATTTTTAAACAAGATGGCGGGTGAAGCTGGCCAACGAACCCGGTCGAGACATTGGTATGTACTATGTATAAACGAAGTTACATCCAAATCGGTTCATAAATACGCCTTTCATCGCGTGACAAACTTCAGGACGTTTCAAAATGTCAGCCACGCTTGAAATTCAAAATGCTATAACTCAGCCATTTTTTAAGATATAGACGAAACAAAAACTGCTCCGAAATCTTTGTATAAAGGTCAAATACATAAGAAAAAAATATTTTTCCATTTTCAGTTTTTTGGTACCACATTTCAAATTTTAAATTAAAAAAAAAATTTAAATGGCCGCCATTTTGAAACAAAACGGCGGATGAAGCTGGCCAACGAACTCGGTCGAGACATTGGTATGTGCTATGTACACACCGAATTACATCGAAATCGGTTCATAATTACGGGAGTTACAGTGTGACATAGGTCAGATATATATATATATATATAGATATAGATATATTTATATATCAATTTTGAACGGAGGGTGGTTTCGGGGTCTGGGGGTCATGATCGATGAAAATATACCAAAATTTTTTGAAATCGCTTTCCTCCGAACGGCTGCAATAGGTAGCTTTTTTGTAAAGAAAGCTACCTAAAATGCGGTATTAAAAAATTGGAAAATGAAAATTTTTTTTTATGTGTTTGGTCTTGATACAAAGCTTCCGGAGCAGTTTTTGTTTCTGAAAATTTGTTCTTTTGTTTATATCTTAAAAAATGGTTGAATTATAGCACTTTGAATTTCTTTCATGGCTAACATTTTAAAACGATCTTGTATTTGTCACGCGATAACACACGTATTCGCCTATTTCGATGTAAGAAGGCATGTGGATAGTATACGTCAATATCTCGACCAAGTTCGCTGGCCAGCTTCATCAGCCATCTTGTTTCAAAATGGCGGCCATTAAATTAAAAAAAAATTATATTTAAAGTGAGGTGCAAAGAAATTAGAAATTGAAAAAGGTTTCTGTCTTAAGTATTTGACCTTGATATAAGGATTCAGGAGCATTTTTGTTTGTCTTTATCTTAAAAAATGGCTCAGATATAGCAATTTCAATATCTAATGTGAGTGACATTTTGAAAAATCTGATTTTTTGCCTGCGACAGCGCTCGTATATATCAACCGATTCCGATGTGAGTGAGCATGTGCACAGCAGTTACTAAGGTCTCGACCAAGTTCACTGGTTAACCTCATCCACCATGTTGTCTTAAAATGGCAGGCACTTTAAGAAATCGCCGAATTTGGCAACCAAATATAAGTTACTTTAAATAAAAGCAGCTTGGATAAAGCTGACTAATTTCGCAAAATTCTCATTCATAATGATTTAGTATTGATAAAAATTAGTATTGAATATCCTATATTCGGTTTCCACTAAATTGAGCTTGGTGTGTTTGAATAATATAAGTTGGCTTTTTTAAAATAAGGAATGTGAAAGCTACCTCTTCCTCCCGGCACTGGCCGGACTTTTTCTTCTTAAAATGAATTTTGTAAATTCTTTTGACAGATCGATTCATCTCAAATCAAGAACGGTAAGTGAACCCGAACCTGACCGAAACCAACCCGAACCTGAAACAACTAAAGTTAATCCGACTCGAATCCGAGCCGCCACGGCAAAAGATCAGGTCCAACTCGATCCAGTCCAGACCACTAGTCGGGTCAGGTGCAATTTGCCCGACCCGATGCAGCACTCTATTTGCCATCCAACTCGACCCCGACAAAATAATTTTCGCCCTCCGTATTCTTAACCGAACCCGAAATACTTCAAACTTCAAACTAAGCCGACCGTAAATCCACAATGAGTGAAAATTGATCCACAATGTAATGTTATTTATAAAAAAAAATAGCATCTGATCCTAATTTCAGTATAAATTTTACCTTTTATATTGCAAAATAAACATGTAAAGAGTCATCCATGTATCAAATATGTAGATTTTTATCTGAAGGAATTTGGACTTTTTTCTTTTCGAAAAATTGGGTTCACCTGAATCCAACCTCCGAGAATCACAATTCGATCTAGAAAGCGACTCATACCCTGAAGAATTTGTTTAGTCAATCCGACTTACAAAGAAAAATACACAAGCTCCAACTCGACCCAACCCGACCGGGCCGAAATTCAAGTCAAAATATTTTCCCCGACGACATTGAATTTTGACCCCGACGGGGGAACCAGGTATGCCCGACGGGGGGGCATATGCCCCCCCCCCCCCGGAGCCCCTCTGGCGCCGCCCTTGTGCCACACCAATTGCTGACGTCGAAGAACTGAAGACTAGGATACAAGCTGCTGTCTTTACTGTAACAGAAGACATGTTAAAGAACACTTGGCAGGAAATAGAATACCGCTTAGACATTCTCCAAGCTACCAAGGGGGCACACGTTGAAATTTACTTAGGTACGTGGTCTTATATAAAAAAATATAGCAGTACTTACAATGTATCCAAACAAGCATATGTCTAATTATAATAGTTTGAGAATAATAAATATTTATAATCAGGGCAAGACTTTTGGTTCACATTATATTTTGATCGTGCGCGCGCTCACATTTTTGATCATATCTTTCTTAATAATTGAGATATCACTTTAAATCTTTTTGCCCATAATTATACACACTATAAGGATTTAATTTCCGTCAAAAACAAAAAATCTATTTGTTGAAAGTTGAGAACGTATGCAACCCCTTAAAAATTGCTCTAATTTAGAGTTTTTAGAATAAAATGATGCAATCACCGTCTGCTCACAAAGATTTCCAAGATACTGTATATATATATATATATATTCATATATATATAATAGAAACTCAGTATAGTTGGTCGCCAAGTGCAAGAAACAACTCAATGAACAACAAAAGAAATTAATTTCCGCCAATTGTTGTCAAACGACTTTTCAAGATTAATTAGTACGCTGTCTATGAGTTTATTTTGCTGAATGAACAAAATGGGGTTTGGATACTTCTATAGCTCGCGTTCTATTTTTCATAGAAACTAATTACTTGTTCTGTGGAATATAAACATATAAAAACATAGGATAAATAATTACTAAGCAACCAAAAGTAAGTTGGAATACGACTAATAAGTTTTCAGTAAATGTGATTTTAAAAATACACTTTTCACTTTTTAAGTATTCATATTCAGTCCACAACTTTAAACGGGGCTACAGAAACATGTAATTGTCGGATTTTTATGTGTTTTGCATTTTATTTGTTTTTTTATGAGTAGTTCAAATCTTTTAGATTCATGTAAAAATATTAATTAGTTTTTTATGTAAATCAGAGTAAGGTAAAGTGTTAGATTAAAGTATACGAATAAAGTATTTGATTAAAGTATACGATTAAAGTATTTGATTCCTATACTTACTATAGAGTAGAAAAAAAAACTATATGGCCTAACTCTTGTCAAAAAGGTCATATACGCACGATATTAAGATATTTTACTGCAGTTGACCACGGTACTATCCTTATAGTAAAATGGCATTGCAGCATTTATTGTTCCTTTACAAGGTCGCTCAAAAGATATCAAATACATTACACCCTATGGATATTTAGTAAATGAAATACATTTCAATGACTTTATACGATTTCAATCTTTGTAAAGTTTCATTATATCACTTGGAAAGTGAATATGAAATCCGTTTGCCAGTGTGATAGTATGATAGCTCGTCCATCTTGGTTTCAGCGTTAGTGAAGATGTTCCTATTGATATGAGCACGCTCCCTATTGAAAATCCAATGTTTTAGGGACATATTATGGACCAATGTTATAGGGACATATGTTTTTATATATAAATATATATATATATATATATATAATAGAAACTCAGTATAGTTGGTCGCCAAGTGCAAGAAACAACTCAATGAACAACAAAAGAAATTAATTTTCGCCAATTGTTGTCAAACGACTTTTCAAGATTAATTAATACGCTGTCTATGAGTTTATTTTGCTGAATGAACAAAATGGGGTTTGGATACTTCTATAGCTCGCGTTCTATTTTTCATAGAAACTAATTACTTGTTCTGTGGAATATAAACATATAAAAACATAGGATAAATAATTACTAAGCATCCAAAAGTAAGTTGGAATACGACTAATAAGTTTTCAGTAAATGTGATTTTAAAAATACACTTTTCACTTTTTAAGTATTCATATTCAGTCCACAACTTTAAACGGGGCTACAGAAACATGTAATTGTCGGATTTTTATGTGTTATGCATTTTATTTGTTTTTTTTTTTTATGAGTAGTTCAAATCTTTTAGATTGATGTAAAAATATTAATTAGTTTTTTATGTAAATCAGAGTAAGGTAAAGTGTTTGATTAAAGTATACGAATAAAGTATTTGATTAAAGTATACGATTAAAGTATTTGATTCCTATACTTACTATACAGTAGAAAAAAACTATATGGCCTAACTCTTGTCAAAAAGGTCATATACGCACGATATTAAGATATTTTACTGCAGTTGACCACGGTACTATCCTTATAGTAAAATGGCATTGCAGCATTTATTGTTCCTTAACAAGGTCGCTCAAAAGATATCAAATACATTGCACCCTATGGATATTTAGTAAATGAAATACATTTCAATGACTTTATACGATTTCAATCTTTGTAAAGTTTCATTATATCACTTGGAAAGTGAATATGAAATCCGTTTGTCAGTGTGGTAGTATGATAGCTCGTCCATCTAGGCTTCAGCGTTAGTGAAGATATTCCTATTGATATGAGCACGCTCCCTATTGAAAATCCAATGTTTTAGGGACTTTTCAGAAGAAAATTGATATAACAATTAAATTAAATTCCATTTGCATGAAAACGCAATACTCATTGACGGGGATACTACGAACAATAATAACTGCTGAATGTCTATCTTCGAGGGGAATCCCGACTATGGAAAAGTGCCGGTAGATCTCGATTGCGGAAAGAGTGACGGTGGAGCCCGACTACGAAGGACCCACAGAACTTGCTCAGTAAGAGAATGCCAACATTTTCAACGAATGCCAGAGTATTTACAGACGAACAAACAGTTACACAGCACTGCAGGTATGTTACTGAAGTTCACTATAGCCGTTGAAAATTTTTCTTTTAGGGTTTTACAGAGTTACACAAAAGATATCAAATACGTGAATCCTATGGGCGGTTACAAATTAAATCACATCTTAAAGTTTTCTTTTACAAACTCGGCGAAATTTAAGTATTGTCAATGTTTAAAGCATCGTCGTTGGAGACATTCAAGGACTTAAATAATCACTATTAAATCCTACAATATTATTCGAGAATAGTTGTTTAAATAGAGTGTTTCCTAAATACATTTAAAATCCCATGGTTCATTGATTCATATAGCTTTAAAGTAAAATTACTCAATTATTATCATAACAGGATGTTTCGTGAGCCAGTAAAAAAAACCATAGAGAATACAAAGAGATAAATGAAAATAGAATAACTCAATTCGAATTTGTCTCATCTCTGAAAAATATAAGATAAATTATTTAATATTCCATTATATTAACAGTGTTAAACGCAAATTATAAAATAAAACTTATTCAAGCGTTTCCCCATGCATTTGTTTGAAAGATGAGAGAAAAACGGTCATCAAATATACCTCCCTCCCACATCATATATACAGGGTGGTTATAATTAAACTTCCCCTATAAACAGCAACCCACAGCGCAAACGGGTGAACGGAATGCAATGAAATTTCATATATAGACTATACACGAGATGCGCTGACGGAATTTCGAAAAAAAATTTAGTTCCAAAATGTCCACCAGAGGGCGCCTTTTCCAGAAAAACATTATATTGAACACAATAAACGACCAAAACGAAATGCAGAATCAATATTAACAATCCAGATCAAGAATTATGAGTAATAAAATGTAAAACCGACTGTTTTGGTCGTTTATTGAGTTAAATTTATTGTTTTTTCGGAAAGGCGCCCCCTGGTGGCCATTTTGAACATTTTTTTTTATTTTTTGTGAAATTCCGTGAGCACATCTCGAGTATAGTCTATATACCAAATTTCTTTGCATTTCGTTCACCCGTTTGCGCTATAGGATGCTGCTTATGGGGGAAATTTAATTATAACCACCCTGTATGCCCTATATATATATATATATACAGGGTGTTTCAGTTAAACGTTTCAGAACTTGTAAGAGGGGTAGGATACATCCTGACAACTCGAAATCATATAGCAATGTGGGGTCGGAAATGCTTTCATGAAGCGGTGTTGTACACAGAAACACCATAAAGAAAAGAGACCGTAAGTGAGAAATCGTTTTAATAATACATGAAAAGAAGCAAAAGGTACATGGATTAAAGTAAGTGTTCGAAGTTGCTTCCACGGGCTACAATGCACGCCTCACATCTCCGACGCATGGACATCCGAACATTCTGGAATACTACAGGCGAATTTCGAATTTCTCCGGCAGCTACTGCGATTCTTGCAACCAGCTCCTCAGCATTGTCAACAACAGCGATTTCATATGACCCCAGAAATAAAAATCAAGACATGATAGGTCGGGTGACCGAGCAGACCAATGCATGGGACCACCACGTCGAATCCACTGTTGACCAAATGTGACATCCAGGTAGTTACGAACAGCTCCGCTATAATGGGCAGGGGCTGCATCGTGTTGGAACCACATTGTCTGTTGCGTCGATGCAGAACTCTGTTCATCTCTCAAAAGTTGTGGCAATACTTGCAGCAGAAAGAGCAAGTAGTTATCTCCGGTTAGACGACACGGTAACAGGTAAGGTCCGATGAGGTGATTTCCCATAATACCGGCCCATACATTGACCGAAAGTCGAATCTGTGCTGCAGAACGTCGTATTGCATGCGGGTTCTCGACCGCCCAGATATGGTCGTTATGCGAGTTGAAAATTCCTTCCCTTGTGAAGGATGCCTCATCGGAAAACAACACTTCAGCAGGAAAAGTGGGATTTGTAGCACATTTTCCAAGGTACCACTGTGCGAAAGCAATACGAGGTGCATAATCCTCCGGTTGCTGTGCCTGGATACGCTGCACGGGAAACGGATGCATGTCTTGTTCTCGGAGAATCCTCCAGACGCTGCAAGGGGAAACCCCGACTACGTTTGCTAGATTTCGTGTACTCGTTCTTGGATTCCTCTTCGTAAATGCTGCAGCACATTCTGTTCGACGGCTGGAGTCCGTGCTGTTCTTACCCTGACCCTGTCAGCTCTTTCAAATGAACCTGTCTCAGCTAACCTCTGGTGCAGTCTTGCAAATAAATTATGACTG
Source organism: Maratus speciosus (assembly GCA_963932465.1). Classification (NCBI taxonomy): domain Eukaryota; kingdom Metazoa; phylum Arthropoda; class Arachnida; order Araneae; family Salticidae; genus Maratus; species Maratus speciosus. Next base: position 331,482,932 of record OZ010787.1, read on the forward strand.
GGAACACGCCTCGTCGGATATCGTTCCGCGTACAAACGCTGTGCGGCTGGTCCACTACAATTTGCAGCCCCGTACACCAAATGCATATCGGCTAATTCTGCGTTCGTGTAATGATCCATCCTACTAACTTGGCGTTCTTGTACGAAATGAAGATTCCCTGCACGAAAGCTCGGAACTTTCGCATAACGCCATCTACCGCGTCAGGAAAGCATTTCTGACTGCCCATTGGTATATGATTTTGGTTCGTCAGGATGTACCCCACCCCTCTTAGAAGTTCTGAAACGTTTAACTGAAACACCCTGTATATATATATATATATATATATATATATATATATATATATATCCTTCTATATATAAAAAAAAGTTTTGATTTGGAAAAGGACCAATGAAAATCTGCGTAGATATTCCCGGCAGATCGGCATCCAATTTGAATGCTCAAGCATGACCTTTCTTCGTTAATATTAAAAAAACTGTTGCATACAAAAATATGAAAATCGGCAGTATTATAGAGAAATGTTTGATAAACACGCTGATGCAGACAGTTTTCAAATCGAAGAATTATTTTAAGAGATATTTAATGCCAAATTTGGACAAAATCGTTCCATAAAAAAAGTTTTATAGGAGGAAAACTGGACATAGGAATTTAATCATTTTTAGATCATTTTATGCTTCAGAATTTCCCGGTGTGTAGACTGCATTTAGTTTTATAATTTGACTCATTTTTTGAGGTTTTATTTCTATTTTAAATTCAAATTTTCAGCATTTCGAGAGATATTTTTTACGCATTTTAGAAAATTGTATTAATTTAAACTGTTGCCAACTGTATAAACAGCGCAAGCAATAATGTTTGCTTCAAATTAAAAATTTATTTTACACGTGACTTTTCTTTCACGTGTGGAATAAAGTAAACATCTTTAAATAGGCAGATAATAAACAGAAAATATAAAAAGCAGGAACTCATTGAAAATTACGTCATAAAAACTATAATTACACGTGAATTTTAAAAGAGAAAGAATATTGCAAAATAATAAATTCATTAACAGGCGTTAGAAGTCTTAAATAGGAGAATTTACGTCGCATTTATGCCACATTACACTTATTAAATAAAATGAACAAAAAAAATATTGCAAAACAGTTTAAATTTAAAAATTGCGCGAGACATTTATTTGATGTTTTAAGATGATCATAATATTTCATTTCTAACCAAAATATTTTTACATGAATATTAAAAAGAGAAAGAAAAGTTTGGTAAAAATTACGTCAGATTATAATTGTCAGATTCAAATTATAATTCAATCTTACGAAATCTTTTTAAAGCCGATCAAATTAGCGTGCTGTTAGAGTCTGCGGCGTCTGAACGGGGGTTGACGAGCGTAACTCGTAGGGGGCAGAGCCCCCTAGTATATATATATATATATATATATATATATATATATAACCATTATAGAATATTACAATTCATCATCAATTTCAAATACAAGGGACTATATTTTATACATAGCAGCTTGTATATTCTATGTTTTTGGTATCCATGTTAAGTGCGTTGGGGGAAACGGTGTATTATTGTCATTTCATTCATAATCACAATTTTTGATGGTGGTCGGTAATGTTTATTTAATGGTTATATATGTATATATATATATATATGCATATGACTGAATGACTATGTTCGAGGGGAATCCCGACTATGGAAAAGTGCCGGTAGATCTCGATTGGGGGAAGAGTGACTGTGGACCCACACAGCTTGCTCAGTAAGAGAATGCCAGCTTTTTGAATTTGTATATATTTCCAATTTTACTGTTCCAGGTGGAAATAAAACCTGGAAATACTTTTTTCAACTCTTTCTCATCTCTACTGTTCTACGCTTAGCTTTCCAATATCAAAAGAATTCCATTTTGAATATTATTTTTCTTTCATAAACCTAGCTTTTATTTTTTGTGACGTGTTTTTAAGTGTTTTCTGTGCTTAATTATAACTTCTTTTTTTCCATAAGCGGTGTATTTTATGTCTTCGGGTTAGCTGGTTGGCTGGGGATCCGATTCGTACTAGTTTTTAGACTTGTCTCTGTATTCATAGCTCTTAATTAAAGTTTTGTAAAAATTTGTCTCTCTGTGTACGATTCTCCCCATACAGAAAATCCCAAAAATGGGTTAATTCAATTTATTCGCTAATAACTTACATGTTCATTTATTCCTTTCAGGTTTAACTAACTTGAAATAATTGCTTAAACTAGACCAAGCTTTGATAAAAGGAAATTTAATCTAAAGTGTTATTGGAAGTTTGGAAACGTAACTGAAGTGCAGAGACAATCAGACAGAGAGTTTCAAATCAATCCCCCTACGTCACTTAAAATAGCTATAATTAGACATAAGTCTGAGGAAGATGAAGCTACTCAAAATGTTCACAATCAAAGTTCGGGAAGGCCTTGGTCATCTACAAACACCGCAGAAATCCTGGTAGATACCTATGGCGAAAATTCAAGGAAATCTATAAGGAAAGTTGCTCGCAAGGTAGAAGCTTAAAAATGAAGCGCTTACATTGGAAAAATGCCATTCCAAGATCAGTCCACGCTCTTAATGAAGATGATCTGGACTGGATAACGCAGTTGTGTATACATTTATTTTAAACACTTGGAATTTTCATGAAAGATTTACGAGTGCAAATTGATATCAGAAATAAATATGTATTATTAGTGTAATACATAAGTGTATATATGTCATTGAATAAAACGAAAATGTATAATAATTTTATACATTGTTTCATCTATGGCTGTTATTTAAGTGCTAATATACTTAAATAACGTATATTATCATCATTTGATTCTGTTTCGGTTAGTACTTCGATTGCTTGAAACCAGTGCCGGATTATCAAATAATCAAAGGTAGAGTAGATAACTGCTATAGGCCTTGCAATCTTATGCACTCCGTAACCTGAGAAATTCAAACTCCATCTGCAAGGTGCATATACTCTTTACAATCCCCAAAGAGTAAGGCACCACTATTTCATATTTGAAATCTTTGCTTTATTTAATCGTAGAATTCGTAATCATTTTCTACGATTCTATAAAGCGAAGAATTCTATTCGTAATTAATTGTACACAAAAGCAAGGACTCACGAATACCCTGTGTATGATTTCCCTGCTCAGATATTGTTTTATAAGAAAAATATCTAATAGTGAAGTACTGTTTTGGGTAAAAATCGAAACATAATATTTATCAAGCCTCAATGTATTGAAGTACAAGAAATATCTTCAGAATATTTTTAGATGGATGATAATGGTGTGTATGTATAACACTTTTTCTCTAACGATATTTTCAAATTTCATAATGACTTGGAATTAAATTCCTAAACTGATTTTTAATCATTTTTCGTCTTAATATGACATACTTGAGAACATGGTGCGTAAAAATTAAAATCATTGCAATTTAAAATCTGGTTTTGAAAGTCAGGAATCCTGGTTGTCAGGAATCCTCGAGACTTGAATTGCCTAAATTTTTCTAGATTGTCCAGATGGCATATTCCGGCACTTCTTGCAAAGTATTTCCCGAGTTAAATGATTTCTTATTGTAAACGGTGATAATACAATGGGGGAAAAGATAAAACATATTATAAATTACTAAATCCAAAGAGCTATATTTTATGTTTTATTCTTTTTTTTAAGGAAGGAAATACATTAAAATTCTTTATTCTTTCAAACATTAGGCAAAAAATTATGTTATTGCCAAAAGGTTGTATGTGTGATCGGGTGTCATCCTGGTATCTCTGTTGATACACCGGGTAGCAATGTAAACCAAAAGTCTTAGGTTCAACTGCCGCCTGGATACCTTTTTTACACAGTTGGAAAAAAAGTTCAACTCGACAAAGAATATGTTAAAAGATATGCTCTAAATAAATTATTCATAGATTTATATACTATTCAAATACTGTAAAATCTTCTTAAGCATAAGGTGTGATCTTCAAAACAAACAAACAAAACCATTTTACAATATTCATCATTAAAAAGGAATATTTAGATATATGTTACAAAATACATTCTCAAATAATCATAAGAAATGTTACAACATGTTGGTAATTTTACGACAAAGCTAAATTAAAAGTTCTAATGTCCTCATAAGTAACATATTAATTGTCAGAGTATTTCTAAAATAAGTTATTAATTCATGTTTTAAAAGCAAACTTATAATGATATTTATTAGCATATCACTTGAATAATCCTAGCAAAATAAGTACTTTCACGGAATTTACACATTTTCAAAACAAGAAAAATGTAAATAAATTTAATATATACGCTATTTTAACTTCGTGGCATTATTTATAGAGAATCTATTAAAATATATATTTCAAATTTTGCATACTGATTTTTAATCATAAATGTAAATAATGAACTTAAATATAATCTACTAAATTTTCTAAAAAAATCTTCATGTTCAATCTCATTAAATGTCGTAATAAACATGAATAGTTTGAAAACTATATGCTCATTTTTAAATTTTGCGCAAATATTAACACAGATTCCCCAAGAAATTTCAAAACTGAGAATTTATATTATAGAATTTTCCATTACTAGTTTTTTTTTCAAGTATGTAAATATTCTTTCTTTCTTTCCTCCCAACGGTTATACTGATTTGTGTATGCATACAAATTACATAAGCATATGAGAAGATATCCTTGAATGATCAATATTCATGCAAAAATTTTATACGAAAAATATAAATTTCTGAAAATTTAAAATTACTCCTTTAAATAAAGAAAAATAATAAATTGAATATTTGAGTTAACATGGTCAAAAGATCAATAATATAGGTTAATTCAAAGTGATTGCTTTGGTTACAGATGGCAATAATTTAACTTTAAACAAACGATAGTAAGAAACAATTTGAACACAATACAGAGTCCTAAATTTTTTTTGCGTACTTTATAACTGTTTTATGGTACTCATTTGATCATCCGGACTATAAACATGCTTTACAATGCCTGGTGTCCAAGCGGTAGTCCGTTTCACACCAGACATCTAAAACATATTCACAGTCATTTGCATCAAGTTGCGGCATGAGTCATACCTGTGAGATATCCAAACAACAGCTACTTGTAATAGCTGCCTCAGCGAAGAAAAAAGACAGCAAAACTTTGTTTTTAACATTGCATAAACATTGTATTTTGAAGACTCTGTAATGATCAAGGGATGTCACATAGAACAGTTATAAAATACGCAAATAAAACTTTTAAAGTCCTTCAGTTTTGTGGTCAAATCCTATCAGGGCCGAAACTAAGGGGGGGGGGGGCAGAGGGGGCATGTGCCCCGGGCGCCAGAACGAAGGTGCGCCAAATGAAGGATTATATCTTTGGAATGGATCATTTTCTTCTGATGGACTGATGGCTTCTATTATTATGAAACAGGCATTATAAATGAAGTGTTAGGTGAAGATAAAAGCGCAGTCGTAAAAAGTTAGAACTCTGATTTTCTGGTCAGAATAGAAAGAAAAAAATGGCCATATTTTTTTTTTTTTTTTAAATTATGGCCATTTTTTTCTTCCCATTCTGACCCGAAAATCAGAGTTCTAACTTTTTACGACTGCTCTTACATCTTCACCTAACACTTCATTTATAATGGCTGTTTCATAATAATAGAAGCCATCAGTCCATCAGAAGAAAATAACTCGCTGAAAGCGGAGACTCGGTTAAGCAGGACTCGGATAATCGGGACTCTAACTGTATATTTGATTTTTAAAAAAATGATCTTTAGAATATTTTTGTTGGTGTTCAGAGGGGACTCGTGAGACCCCCGTGACTTCCCCCTTGGATCCGCCATTGTAGATTACGTAGTTCAGTATTACATATTTTAAGATTACATATTTTAAATTTAAAAATAAGTCGGCTATTAGAAAACTAATAAAATTCTCTTTGTAAATATACTTTGCGGAAGAGGGGGGGGGGGGGGGGGAGCCAAAATCCATGCTTGCCCCGGGTGCAAAAAAGGCTAGTTTCGGCCCTGAGTCCTATCGTTACTAATGTAGTTATTGTCATTTGTAATAAGGGCCATAATTATTAATCACCCTGTATATCATACTTTCGTGTGAAAAATGCTTACAAATATTACTTATCTAAATTAAAGCCAGTGCTGTAGTCATAAAGAAACCAGAAAGTATGCGCTAGAGACTACACGTGATAGCTTCACATGAGAAACAGCGTCAATACGGAATTTCCTAAAAAAAATCTCGAGGGTATACGGCATATACTACCGCATACCTTCCACTACATCAGGGGTGTAGTGGAGGCTATACGCAAGTATACGCCGTATACCTTCTGGATTTTTTTAAGAAGCAGTCAGTATACCCTCTCCTCTGTTCCTCAAATAAAGCTATAGCATATACCCTAGGCATGACGTTCATGACTGTAGCGTATACCCTGTGCCTATATCGTATAACCTCTGGTTTTTTTACGACTACATCATTGCACTACATTCTTGGTTAAAACTAGATGGTCGTTGTGTGTTGCTTTAGTCATAATCCACACTGGCAAATTTTCGGAAGAACGTCAATGTTTAAGATGATCTGCAAGTATGGCTGCTGTTTATGTCTAAATTTCGTTAGACTCTTAATACAAAATGGGCAATAGTGTTGTAACACTAACATCATGTAAAAGATCTCATTACGAATATGATATTATCAATGGATAATGAATAATATGTTAATGATTTTAGATGGTACCATTTCAATATAAGATGGTGCGTTAGTAATTTACCAGTGACACACAAAACGGTGGGAAACAAGAGTTGCATGGGTATTTAAATTTTGTTGGTTGAAAATGTGTCAAATATCCAATGAAAAGCATTGTATCAAGATATAACTGCTACTAAATCTGTGAGTGGATATTATAATGGATCAATTAGAAAGCTTTTTACAAATCTTCAAAAAAGAAACTCCTACTATTAGAAAAAAAATCAGTATGTTCAGATTAATTTTGTTATATCAATCTCAGTTTAATTCTCCAGGCTCATTAATTGAGGTATGTAGTCCATTTATTTTTGTTTTATGTAAATAAATATATTTTTCTTTTTTAAAAAATAACGCTTCATATAATTATTAGGGACTAGAAAACTACTAGATCATTAAAATATCAACTTTGATGTAATTAATCGCAAAGGAGAAATAACGAATTTTTGTTTAATTTTCAAAATTACATTTGAAAACTGAAATAACATTGGGAATTCTTATTATATTGCAATATATTATTTTAGTTTTTTTATTATGCAAGTATATTGAATATTTGATGATTTTTTAAAAATATTCTTTTAAATATTTAAAACGATTTTTTCTCAGATTTTTGGTTTTGTAGCTGTTGTCTAATTAATAGCTATTTTTAGCAATTTAATAGGCATTTTGTACGATAACAGACCACAAACTTTTGCTGGTTTTAAAATTTATTTACTATTATTTACATAAATAATATACTATTTTTCATAATGAAATAAATTAAAATACGTGATATAAAATTATAACTTGCTTCTTTCAATATATTTTAAATTGTAACTTTTCTATTATCATGATAATATTTCAAAATAAAGATGGCATGTAATAATATTATACATTAATTGTTATAGTGTAGGTACAAATTACAATTTCTTAGATACTGAATGAACTTAAATTTAGATGTTAAATAGAAGCATTTTGAATTTACAAAGGAATGAAAAATGTTGCATTGATACTGAAAACAATAATGATATTGTAAAAAAATACATAAATAATTAAATACACAATAAAATGCGCAAAAGCAACTATATTTATCATGTATTTTCAAACAAATCAAATCATTTAATATTTAAGAGCCAAGAATATATCCCAATATCAAGTGCAAAATGCAATCAAAATAGCCATAGACTAATATATACAGGGTGTTTCACCACAGCGATTTCAAGCTTTCAGGAGTGATACAGTGGTCTCAGACGATGGAAAATCACATAGCAATGCGTGGTCGAAAACGCTTTCCTTGCGCAGTAGTGACGACACACAGGGTTCGCATTGTATAGGGAAATTTTTATTGTTCCTACCAGAACCCCTACTCAGTAATCTTCATGATCATTTTATTTCAAATATGCTATAGAAAGGTACGATGAAGATATTATTTTCAAAATAGTGGTAGGAACAATAAAATTTCCCCTATAGAATACGAACCCTGGACACCAAACACAAGAAAGGAAGAACACTAACTGAATGAGAAAACATGTTTATTATTCTTAGTACCGCAAAAATGCTGGGACATTGCTAAACAGTGCTGAGGAACTTGTTGCGAGCATTTGTGGTAGCTGCTGAGGAAGTCCAAGACATATCCGGTATTTTCGAGAAATTTAGAACTTCCATGCATCAGAGATGTGAGGCCTGCATCACGGCTCTGGGTCGTAATTTTGAACAACGTCTTTAATGACAATCGCTGTCTCTCTTTTTGAACTTATTTCGTAGTTTTTTGCTATGCTAAAAATAATAAACATGTTTCCTCACCTTGTTCGTGTCCTTCCTTTCTTGTGTTTTGTGTCGTCACTAGTGTTTCTAGCGAGGCTAACGAAAAAGAAAGGCTACCGCGGTGCTTTACGCTTACTTTTTTTTTTACAGACCACTGGAGTCACGTGATGCTCGAATGCACCAATGCAGTTGTACGAAAAGAGCATGGCGTCACTCTAGCGATCTGTAAAAAAAAGATACGAGGAATGCACCGCGGTAGCCTGTCTTTTTCGTTAGCCTCGCTAGAAACACTAGTGACGACACAAAACGTTCTAGGTTTCTAGGTGTTCCGTGTAAACCGCTGCTCCAAATGCTCCAGATACCAGTATTTTAAAGTAATTTTCTCCTCCGTATCTAATGGCAGAATTATTGGCGATTAAAGGGGGCGAAATAAACTGTAAGAATTTTGTGGTTTCCAGAGCATTTAGAGCATTGATTTACGCGGGAACCTGTCAACACTAGTCGTCAATACTGCGAAAGGAAAGAGTTTCCGACCATGCATTGCTGTGCGATTTCTCATCGTGTAGATATACTCTATGACTCTATCTCTCCTGAAATTTAGTAACCACTGTGCTGAAACACCTTGTATATATATTACATCGAAAATGAAATTTCCGCGCTATACTGAAAATAAACTATAATTTTTTCTATCTGACGTAATTTTATAACCTTAGTTTATCTAATTCTTCCCTGTCTTAAAAATATTTCAATCATTCATTTTACTTTTATTTCATTTCTATCTAAATACGTACATTAATATTTTAATTCTTTCAAAAAAATTTTTTCAAAAAACTGTTCACGTATTATTATTTTTGTTTCAAGGTCTTTTCATTTTTATTTCAATCTTAAATTCCAATAAGAATTCTATTAAAATTGTCTGGTCTGCAATATTCATTTTTTACACCTTTTTTTCTGCTATTCTAAAAACCTTTTTCTGGCGCTTTAGGGAAAGAACGCTTCACTTCATTTTTCTTCCGTGATCAGTAAATAGAGTGCGCAGCTTTATGCAGTGATAGAACAGTAGCGCAGCAGTTGAGCGATTGTCACCACTAAATTTTCATAGTATCCTTCGCCTTCAAAAATCTCAGAAATTCTGTCCTGAAATTAGATGAAGAATACTAATAAAAATTTTTGCGGTGTCAATTGATTCTCTGCTGCTACACTGTTCCATCACTGCTTTATGTGATCCGGTTGACCTTTGGTATCTTTCCATTGCCGTAGAAATCCCTTCGCCGGCTGGTATTTATTGACAGACATGAGATTTGGAGCCAAGATTTTTGTGTTTTGAGATGTTTAAAATCCACATACGTCGCAAGGAAGTGGGATCATCTTTAATAACATGGAAGAGCTTATTTTTTATCGTTTAGTAATGTATAGTATGGTGGAGTGTTAACTAAAAAAATAAAGCGGTGGAATGCTATAATTATTCTTATTGCAATAAGATGGGTTCGTAGTTTGTGGTGGATGTTCTACTTATGTACAATTTTTGAGTGATCTAATAAATATGTTTCCATGACGAATAACTCTCTCCTAGTCATTTTACTGGGAAACAAAACACCAAAATTCTTCCATCCTGTGCCAAATGTAGCAGTGGTGGCTGCAAAATTTTAAAATAAAGTGTTTCACTCTATTTAATGGAATGGTGCGATAATCTTGGGTGGAGCCTTCGTTAATAAAATCAATAGAGAGCAAGCTGTTGTGATAAATAGAGAGCCGTAAATCTTTCCACAAGTGAAAACCCGGAGCTTATCCAACAACATAAATGTATATTATGTACAGAACTGGCGCTGCGAAGTGTGCGAAGAATATTTTGACGCCTTTAAAAGAAGAAAAGCCAAAAATGTACTAATTTTATTATGGGATTTTAAGGGAATTATGGGATAATTTCCAATTTTAGGTGCATACATTACGTTATGTTACTTTTCAACGCGCTTCGTTAAGTTTCCGTCTATTTTAAGCAGGGCCGGCGCAATGTCGCCCCGCTCAGTGTAAGATTTTGCAAATCTAGATGGAAAAAAGTCCAAAAATCGACTTGCAGTAATTTCACTTATAAAGAAATTTTTCTTATATTCCAGCAATGTTTGAAAGATTAAGGAGAATTTTTAATAGATTCAGAATTCTTCTTGTTGCCTCCCCCTCAAAAAATCTGTTTGCAGCTATTACCAGAAAGCAAGATCCTGTACCAATTTTATTTCATTCTGGTGTTTACGAAATCCCTATTCAACTCAATACTGGTCTATTAACTTCATATGTTGGAATGACAAAACGATGCCTGTTTGAAAGAATTAAAGAACATAAAAGAGATTTAAAATTCAATAGACAATCTACAGCTTTATCTAGATTAGCATTTAAAGGCAGTGTCAAGGCAGTTCATTTTGACGATATAAAAATTATCTCTAAATATTCCAACCCACTTAAGGCCCTTATATATGAATCCATAGAAATTAGTCTGAGAAAAAACGGAGTATGCAATGACAATATTTCATTTCAGATTTCTAATGTTTGGTTGAATATTTTAAAAGAAGTACATTCGTAATGTTTATTTCGGATTTTCCTAGTTTCTGATAATAGTGTTTTAGCCTACCAACAGATGGCGCCATATCCGATGCAGTATTGATTTTAGATGTTTCATGATCAGTTACCGAAATGTTTTCAGTTTGATGTTGTGAAAGTGACTGTGCTGTTTGTAACTTTGCTTCATGGAGGTCAAGAACCCTCTCCCCTGATGATGGCTCATTAGAAAGAGCATGAAACGTTGGGATTAATTTTTAATGTGTTTTTAATATGGTTTTTATTTATATGTACGCTGCTGAGTATCATAAGAGTTTTTAATTATTAAATTTTGACAGCGTAAGTCCAAGTTTTCTTAAAATTTACTAAATTTGCATAAATTGAAATATGCAAATATCTCTCAAATTTGACGTGCTGGAGTAAATCTAAAACTAGATTCGGAATCAGCACACAGAAAAAAAAATAAAAAAAAATAAAAAAATAATTTCTGTTTTAGGACAGAGCAAAAGTTCAAATTTGTTGACCAGTGTTTTTTAAGTCAATATAAAAATTATTTGAAAATTTAATAGCATATGATAAATTTTAAAAAGCTGCCAAAAATTTTGTACAAGTTGGTAAATTGTAATATAATTTTTTTTTTGTAATTATGTATGCATATAGATATAAAATAAATCAATTTCAGCTGCAACTATTTTCAACTCTTGAATATAAGTAATTTTTTTCAGGTACAGAAGTGTAAATTTCGAAAAGAGAATTATATCAGATTTTGCAAAATTATATTACTGGACATGAAACATTCCCTGTTAATTCTAAAAATATCCTGATAGACTATGTATCACACAAATATAATCTTCGACATTTCTCATATGTTATGTTAGACCAGATTAAGCGGTTGATCCATTCATTTATAATTGGCAGTAATCAAAGATGGAGAAACTGACATCGCTTAAAGAACGTTTTTTGAAGTAAAATAAGAGGTGGTCAGATTGGAATATTAACAATAAATGTATTTACAGGGTTGAAGTAATAATGACTACCAGAAACAGGTTGGACGACCAAAGAAATTTTTTTACTTAAGTGGACCGAAATCAAAAGACAAAAGGTGCATTCGCTATTCCCGGAACACAAATGAATTAACACGTGCCACGTGTTTAAAACTGAGACGATCTGGGCGAAAGGATGCTGCGGATGTGTTAAAAAATATATCTGAAAGCCCTAAAATAACAACGACATTTAAAAAAATCGTTCAAAAAGCCGGATACTGCGTCATATAAAAAAGGGCTGTAGTGAAGAAAATCAAAATTTTACAACGGCTAAATCCACACACACCATCTACTTCTTACTCTAGATCTATAAAGTTTAAATTCATCATGGAAACTGATCAGTCACAGAAGAATTTGAAATTGTGAGAAATTAAATATTTACAGCTCTTATTGCACTAACTATAGTAGAATTAAATGTTCATACGCATGACATATAGCACAAATTTAAAGACACAGTGATAGATAGCATAATGTGCAGCATTCTATCTTCAAATAAAGCAACTTAAAAATGCAATGTCTGTAATGGAAAATCCAAGGTGATGAATAACTTAAAAATGATTCGATAATATACGAATAATACTCGCAAGTTTTCTTGGGGCTTATCGGCACTACATGCACAATTAAGATTTGTGGAATGCCTCTTATATATTGGTTATATAATTTGATGTAAAGAAATAGCAGTTCCGAAAACCTGAAGAAAAATGAAGTATCACAGTAAGAAAAAAATATAATTGAAAGGATTTAGACCTAAAAGAGAATTATTATTTACAAACTCCAAAACGGGGACAAGATATTAGTAATGTAGGAAATAGCAAAAGAAGATTTTTTAAGGATGCTGCTGTGGCCGCTAGCATAACAGGTGTTGATACAGGGGCGGATCCAGAGAATCGTTTTTTTTTTGGGGGGGGGGGAGGGGGCGATACCGAGTGACATATAATCAACGTAGTCATAATTTCTGTTGCTCAAATCCTTCCTTACAGTTATTTATTAAATGAATATGAAATAATTAATGCGATTTGAAAATATTGCAGATTTTCAATTATCCGACGTCCGATTAACCGAAACACTCGGTTATCCAATACTCTTATTATACAGGGTGGTTATAATTAAACTTCCCCTATACACAGCATCCTACAGCGCAAACGGGAGAACGGAATGCAATGAAATTTGGTATATAGACTATACACGAGATGCGCTCACGGAATTAAAAAAAAAAAATCAGTCCCGAAATGTCCACCAGATGGCGCTTTTCCGGAAAAAAACATTAAATTTAACACAATAAACAGCCAAAACAACCGGTTTTACATTTTATTACTCATAATTCTTGTTTTGGATTGTTAATATTGTTTTTGTATTCCGTTTTGGTCGTTTATTGTGTTAAATTTAATGTTTTTTCCGGGAAAAGCGCCATCTGGTGGACATTTTGGAACTATTTATTTTTTTCGAAATTCCGTGAGCGCATCTCGTGTATAGTCTATATACCAAATTTCATTACATTCCGCTCACCCGTTTGCGCTGTAGGATGCTGTTTATAGGGGAAGTTTAATTAAAACCACCCTGTATAATCCCGTCCTCTCCTCAAAATAAGGTTTATTGTTACTTATTAGGTCTAAAAATTAAAAACGTTATAACAGAATTTATTTATTAAATGTCTTATTTTTTTTTCTTTTCCTTTTTACTCTCGTACTATGGTAATTATGTATCTCATTTTTTGTTCTTTTAGTTATAGTGAAGTTTTAACAACGTTAATAACACAAGACTGCGATGATTGTGTTTTTTAACTTTTGATAATTGATTTTGATGTATTTTTTAGCACTGAATCCGAAAATGACCTTCATTTTTAACCACCACTTCACGATTTTCGCAAATCGCAAATTTCAAAGTTAAAAAGTAAAAAAATAACGAAAATCTCTCAAAGCAATTTGTCAAAGCCTTAACAAAAGAAGGTAAATGTTTTAAATACATCTGCGACAAAATTTCCAGCCTTATCAACCGCCAAAATAAAAGAGGATACCGCGATGAACCACATAGAGAGGATTAAAGGAAAAGCGTGAAGCAGAGCATGAGCGGTTCAAAGAAACTTCCACGCATAGGATAAAATTGTAAAGATTTTAAATACACAATATTTTACATGTTTAACTGTAAAAATGCATAGTATAAGCAAAAAATTGAATAAATCATTATGAAAAAAAGTTACGTCTATTTTATAGTAGCAGATTTTCGCAATATTTCGAGTTTTTAAAAATTTGCGATTTGTGAAAAATCCTGGCGTGATGGTATGGTAAAAAATGAAGGTCATTTTTAGATTCAGCACTAAAAAATACATAAGAACCAATTATCGTAAGTTGAAAAACATAACCATCACATCCATTTTTTAATATCAGATTTCTGAAAGAGGATAATCTCTGAAAAAGGATCCCCTTCAGAAATCTGAAGGGGCCTTAACATCCTTAAAAGCCAAAATGTGTGATATAAGTGGTGTGTATACCTCTTCACAAGCGCGGATCCAAGGAAGAGGGGAAATCGCGCCGATCCCCCCCCCCCCTCCTTGCATCAAAAATATAATTCCACCGATTATCGCGAATTTCGACAAATGGTCGCCGAAAAAAATCAATTTCGTCAATCGTTCCCAGGTCAAGGGATCGCAAAAAAAACGCGAATTTCGTCAAAGAATCGCGCAAAAAACGCCAATTTCGTCAAAGAATTGCGCAAAAACGCGAATTTCATCAAAGAAGCGCAGAAAAAACGCAGATTTCGTCAAAGGATCGCAGAAAAAACGCGAATTTCGCCAAACAATTGCGGAAAAACGCTAATTTCGCGAAATAATCGCACAAAAAACGCTAATTTTGGCAAAGGATGCGGATCCCTTTAAAGTGTTGAAACTTTTTCGTTCTTTCAAAGAAGCTGCAATTCTAATTTCTGTATAACGATATTTTTTGAGGAGTGCTATATTGTTTGAGAAAAGAATGGGATTCATAGCGATTTCCAAAGAAAGAAAGAAACAAGAAAAAGAAAGGTCCTTTGACAAATTCAAGCATCTTAATGTTTTCTGAAGAAAGCAATTAATGTGTAAAAAATGTACTGTTATTTCCACCCACATTGGTAAATTTCAAGGGGTATTTGATGAATGAACAAAAAAGGATTATGTCCTAATCCTATTCAGAAGCTAAAGGGCGTATGGTGTGTTGATTTCTTAAAAATCAATTTGGTAAATTTGTTCTTCCCTTCTTTGTCCCGGTCGAACCCCCCCCCCCCCCCGTGAATGCGCGCCTTGGGGAATCCCCTCCCGGTGCTAATTGTGCGTTTTTTCCGCGGCCCTTTGATGAAATTCGCGTTTTTTCAGCGATACTTTGGCGAAATTCGCGTATTTTTTCGCGATTCTTTGAAGAAACTCGTATTTTTTCAGAAATCTGTTGACAAAATTAGCGTTTTTGCGCGAATCTTTCGCGAAATTAGCGTTTTTTCCGCAATTGTTTGGCAAAATTCCTCGAGAAAAAAAAAATTTCCTCGATCCTTTGAAGAATTTCGCTTTTTTTTCTGCGATCCTTTGATGAAATTTGCGGTTTTTTTTCGTGGTCCTTTGCCGAAATGCGCGACTTTTTAACGAAACTCGCATTTTTCCGCGCTTCTTTGAAGAAATTCGCGTGTTTTCGCGATCCTTTGACGAAATTGGCGTTTTTTGCGCGATCCTTTCTTGAAATTCGCGTTTCTTTTGCGAATCTTCGGCCTGCGAACGATTGACGAAATTGATTTTTTTCGGCAACCATTTGTCAAAATTCACGATAATTGGTGGATTCATTTTTTTTTTTTTGGGGGGGGGGGGGGGGGCGATCGCCCCGATCGCCTGTGTTGCTAAGCTCTTAGTGAGCGATTTTATATAATTTTACATGACATGTGGATACAAGATAAATATATATACCTTTAAGCATTACAAATCATGACATTAACATTTCAATATAACTACTGAGCGGCTGAAGTTTTAATATTTTTGCGGTCACCGAATATACAAATAATAAAAGAAGCCACGAAAAATGACAACCATTCACTTTATGATAACACAGATAACTATAGCAGTATGTAATTAATTAATTACTATTTTTTTATTACAAAAAAAACTCTTCTTGTGGAAAATAAATATGTACTACATTTTTAAAAATCTTCACTGAATACCATAACACTACGCAAACATCAACGAATGAAAATGACAAAACACCTTTTTATTATGATTATGATGACGAAACAACAATGACGAAAATTGTACAATATAATGCGTAAAGATATATTTTTTTTATAATACAAAACTATTTTACCTCTAGTAAGATCAATTTTTATTACTTTAATATCGATAATTTTCATAAATTAAATTTTGACCCGTTAGATTCCCAAAATGTTACATAGTGGCAAAGCAGTTAGTGGAACCCAACGTATATATATTTTTTATTATGCAAATATTTTGAATGTTTGGTGATCCTTTTAAAATATTCTTTTACATTTTTAACATGATACCAGTGATGGAAAATTGGCGCAGAGGTGGAGCCTATTGACACCACTAAATTTTTATGAAATTATTCAGTTTAATAAAAACTCAGAAATTTGATCATTAGTTAAGAGGCAAAATACTACTATAATTTAGTGGTGTCAATAGGCTCCACCTCTGCGCCAATTTTCCACCACTGATGATACCTTTTTAATTTTCAGATTTTTGATTTTGTAATTATTGTCTTCTTAATAACTATTTTTAACAATTTAAAAGGGAATCGGTACTTTTATAGACTAGAAAATGTTGCTGGTTTTAAAATTTATTTACTGTTATTTACATAAATAAGCAACTATATTTCACAATGAAATTAAAATGCATTGTATATAATTATCACACGCTGCTTTAATGATTTTTTAAATTGTAACCGTTTTATTATCATAATAATATTTCAAAATGTATATCTTTTTTTAGCAACGAACTTTAAAATTTTTAATTTAAATCTTGGATTGTTATGCTTATAATTAGAATAACTATCTATGATGTACTTAAAAAAATAAATTCTAAAAAGATATTGAATTGCTAAAGATAGTTATTACGTAGGCAATATCTACAAAACCAAGAATCTGATATTATAAAAATTCCTATTAAGAATTCAAAAGAATATTTTTAAAAAATCATCAAATATTCGAAATATTTTCATAATGGAACAAAATTAAAATAATATATTTATTCACGTATTTATGTCGTATATTTTAATTTATTTTTCTGTAAAAAATAGTAACTTATTCATTGAAGTAAGTATTAATAATTTAAATACCAGCAAAATTTTCTTGTCTTTAGAAATATAAATTGCATACTTTTAGGTAGATTTCGTATGAAATACAGAATATTACATTCTCCTCCAAGTTGGAATTTCGGAAAAAATTTTGCAGATCTACACCGATCATGACCCCTAGAAACCAAAACCACTCCCAGTAAAAATTTTTATCTATCTAGCTATATCACTTTTTTATGGACACTATAATTTCCATAATTCTGCACAAATCTTTTCCAAACTGATACCTAAAATCAAGGGGCATAAAATCTCCGTCAAGTTCGTTAATGGGCAAAATCGGACCAAGGGAGTACAAATAGGGAAGGGGGGGGGGGGGTTGTGAAAAACGAAAAAAAAAACCCCACAACTTGTTAATTATAATACACATCGACTCAGTTTAAAGTTTTTATTACTTCTAAAAAAAAGCGCTAAAAATTTATGTACGACGGATTTTTGGTAAACTTAAACATGGGCTTAAGGGGCGAAAAAAAATTGGGTTTGGGGCATAAAAAAATTCATAACTTCGTCAATTCTCAAGATATCAAATCCAGTTAAATTTATTATAAATTGTCTTAATATTATCTACAACTTTTATACTGATAAGTTTTTCATAAGACCAATTCTTACCGAAAAAAAAGAAAAAAAAAAAACGAAAAAAAAAAATTCCTGCCGGCCCGGCCTACAGGCGGGGGTAGATTTCGAAGTTAAGTGTACTAATTTCACCAGCAAAAACTAAATCATGATTAGAGATAAATCCACTTCAACAATTTTATCTGGCCGCTTTTGACGAGTTTTTATTTAATTTTTAAATAAGAGATGGTTTTATCAGAATCATGTTAAGGCGGTATTAAAAAAAAAAAATACTTTTCCATGCTCAACAACTCGAAATTTTCTGGCACATTTTCAGATTAATTTTTAATAGAAAAAAATATGAAACTTGCTGATGTGATTTTTAAACAAATTTATAAACGACATGTGTTTTTATTTTTCGTCAGTTAATTAAAACTTGATTCATAAACAATTATTTTCTCAGTAGGACAATATTTTTCGATTCTAACACAAAATTCGGTTCAAAATGCCCACTTTGACATCATTTTTTGAAACATATTCTGCCTCTATCAAAATATCGATCATTACGGTACATTATATAGTTTCTGAATAAGAGAATCTACCAATTGGATGCGTTTGAGAGCAAAAATGAATTTAAAAATGAGTAAGAAAATAAGCAGTTTGGATTTGAATACGCCCTTATTGCGATGATTTTTTTTCTTCAACCGCTATGTATTTTTAATTTGTTTTTGCTGTAAGAACTGGTCCTATCAAAAACTTGTCAATATAAATGCTGTAGATAATAGTAAGAAGATATATGATAAATTCATGCGGATTTTATATCTTGTGAATTGACGAAGTTATGGATTTTTTCTTCTTCACCCCCCCTCCCCTTTTTGTTTTCGCTTTTTTTTTCTTTTTTGTACGAATTAGTCCTATCAAAAACTTGTCAGTATAAAAGTTGTAGATAGTATTAAGAAGATTTATAATAAGTTTAATTGGATTTTTGGATTTGATATCTTGAGAATTGACGAAGTTATGATTTTTTTCTCCCTAAAACCCTATTTTTTGCGCCCCTTGAGACTATTTTTAATTTTATCAAAACTCTGTGATACATAATTTTTTGATCCAATTTTTAGAAGTAATAAAAACTTTAAACTGATTTGATATGTACAAAAATTAAGAAGTTATGGGGTTTTTCCAGTTTTCACAAAACCCCTCCCTATTTCCATTCCCTTGGTCCGATTTTGTCCATTAACGAACTTGACCGAGATTTTATGCCCTTGAGTTCATGTATCAGTTTGGAAGAGATTTGTGCAGAATTACGGAAGTTATCGTGTCCAGAAGAAAGTGATATATATATATATATATATATATATATATATATATATATATAGTTTTTTACTGAGGGTGGTTTTGTGTTCTAGGGGTCATGATCGGTGTAGATCTGCAATTTTTTTTTAGAAATTCCAACCCAGGAGAGAATGTAATAGGTAGTATTTCATACGAAATCTACCTAAAAGGGGGGGGGGGGGGGTTGCAGCAGAAAATAATCCATAACTTTGTCAATTCAGAAAATATCCAATCCGCTTAGATTTATTATACATCTTCTGAATATTATCTAAAAAATTTATATTGACAAGTTTTTGATAGGACCAATCCTTACAGCAAAAACAAATTTAAACTACATAGAGGTTGAAGGGGAAAATATCGTATTACTCAAATCCAAACTGCTTATTTTCTGACTCATTTTTAAATTCATTTTTGCTTTCAAATGCATCCAATTCGTAGGTTCTCTTATTCGGAAATTATTTAATGTGCCGTAAAGGTCGATTTTTTGATAGACGCAGAATATATTCCATAAAATGATGTCAAAGTGGACATTTTTGAACCGAATTTCTCGAAGCGATTGTGTTGGAAACTAAAAATACTGTCCTACTGAGAAAATAGTTGTTTATAAATCAAGTTCTAATTAATTGAACGAAAAATAAAAGCATAGGTGGCTTGTAAATGTCTTTAAAAATCACGTCAGAAAGTTTCATGTTTTTTCTTTTAAAAATTAATCTGAAAATATGTCAGAAAATTTCGAGCTGTTGAGCATAGAGAAATATTTTTTGACAACTGCCTTAACATGGTTCTAATAAAACTAGCTCTTATATAAAACTGAAATTAAAAACTCGTCAAAAGCGGCCAGATAAAACTGTTAAAGAGGGTTTATCTCTAACCATGATTCAGTTTTTGTTGGTGAAATTAATACTTAACTTCAAAATCTACCTGCGCCTGTAGGCCGAGCTGGCAGGGATTTATTTCCTTTTATTTTTTGTTGAATATTTAAACATGCAAAATTTCATAGTTAAAAATGTACTTATAAGCTACAAAAGATATATTTAATTTATATTTTCCGTAAATTTCAATTATTATGCATATTATTTTTCAATTACGGTTCGAAATTAATTGATAAAAATTTCGTTTCGAAAAATAAGTCTGTCTGGGATTCGAACTCAAAAAATTCAATCACTCAAATTTTCGAACCCAACACGCTTCTAACTACGCTACTGAGCCGCTTTCCAATCAGAAAAATTTATCCAATTATAAACTGTAACGCAAACTTCGACACTTATTTTCTCAAGACCCCCTTGAAGGGTATGGCGCTTTATAGCTTTTATATATTTATACAGTGTAATTCATAAATATCGAAACAATAGGCTACCTCCATAAATATTGTCCTTAGGCACATACTTCCAATTGGGCTTAGATGCGTTATATTCCCGGATGGCTGCCATCTTAGATGTTTTGAGATTTCTTGGCGATTTTATGTTGGCGATCTTTATCGATATGTGGAACCACGTATGATGTGTGTGTTTGGCGTGTCGTATTCTGGCAACCCCTGAGAAGGTCATTTTCGGCTAGGATGTTGTGGATGTGGTTTGATTTCGTGTTGTATTGTTCTGTCTTTTTGTTTTTATGTTAAATTTATTGGATTTATTAGATTGACTATGGTTTCTGTAGTCCGTTTTAACGCTCTTGCTGAAGTAATTAAGAAATGTGAGGAAATTTTGACGAAAAAAGAGGTTTATTTACAGTGTGTCAATGCGTATTCATAAGCCGATTTTTGAAAATGACGGTGATGCTATGACAGTATTTCGTGTTTGAGCTTTGAAGAAAGCAGATGTCTGTTAAGCTATGTTGATAATTTATGTATATTTGTTTGTCTTTCAAGTTTTTTACATT
The DNA here is from genome assembly GCA_963932465.1 of Maratus speciosus. Lineage (NCBI taxonomy): Eukaryota > Metazoa > Arthropoda > Arachnida > Araneae > Salticidae > Maratus > Maratus speciosus. The sequence continues at coordinate 331,504,057 of OZ010787.1, forward strand.
TTGAGATGGCTACACAGCGAGAACTGCTGAATTTTGAGAATGCTACACAGCGAGAACTGCTGATTCCAGTGATGGTTTTTTCGGTTAATGAGCGCGTAGCGCTCATACAACGATTACTGACTGCCACTTTAGCGAGTGTCTGTTAAAGTATGTTGATAATTTTATGTATATTTGTTTGCTTTTCGAGTTTTTTTACATTTTGAGATGGCTACACAGCGAGAACTGCTGAATCCAGTGATGTTTTTTTTTCGGTTAATGAGCGCGTAGCGCTCATACAACGATTACTGATTGTCACTTTAGCGAGTTTTGTTTATTATTTACGTTTTTTTTTCGTTAAGCCTAACATGCGTATAAACCGGTGTTTGGCGACATTTACTACTAGGCGGAAAAGGGGTTTTCACGCCAAGAAAAATTCCAAGATGGTGGCCCCGGGAATTTATGACATCTGTTCCTCAAATTGCAAAGTTTCATAAAAAAAGGTGCAAAATTTGATGAGGTAAGTTGTAACTCCATTGGGGGGGGGGGGGGGGTCTATTTCAGAAAATACAAAAATTAAATTTTTATATGGCCCCGTAGAGTAAAATTTCCAATTAGGAATTTATTCTTTATCCATTCCTGAATTACACACACACAAAAAAAAATCATCTCGATATCTCCAGAATTCGCAGAGATATTGAAAACCAAAATTCGTGACTTGCACCATATACCCATGCGCCCATGCCTCTGAGCGACGAGTTATTGACTTATTTTGAGTGCAAGATGGGGATCATCCACAAATTTACGTTATTAAACGTCGATTTAACTAATTATAAGCGAGTTTATTTTTTATTTTAATTTAAACGAATTTAACTTTTAATGGATGATTAGTTCAGAATTTTTAATTGGTTTCAAAGTTATTTTTGTTTTTTAATTGATTCGCATTCTAATATTTGGTCATTTTTATAGAGTCGAGTTTATCCCATGATTTAAAAGTATATTTACAAAGAGTTTATATATATATATATATATATATATATATATATATAACAGAAATAAAGGTGAAAAATAAAATAACATCCATGTGATAAGCACGACAGCTGCAAATAACCACACAAATTATATATAGCACATTATGTTTAAATGTATTTGGCAGACCCAGAATTTCGTACCATAATTAAACTGAATATGAACAACAAAACATCAAAGAAATGTTAACAGATAGAACTGGAATGGGAAAAGCAAAACCAAAAAGCTGTGACCTCATCGGCAGTTGCGGAACCCACCGCCACTACTGCAACAATCTGTTGCGTATAATATTTAGTCTGAAACATTGCTAAGCTTTTATAAAATACCCACTACCGATAGTAGTATGTAGAGCCGGGTGCGGGACAAAAAGGGGCGTGGTCGTTTGATTGACAGGTGGGCGTGTCCGATCACGAACTATAAGACGAGGGGTAAATTTTTTCAACTGCTGCAAGCAAGGGCTGTTTTTTCATTTTGATTGACAGGTGGGCGTGTCCGGTGGATAAGGGACAAAACGGAGTGTTCCCATTTTTGAGTGACAGGTGGGCGTGTCCGAACACATGCTCTTAGACGAGGGGTGATAATATGTAATGGAAAATAAAAATTGTTGTGACTTGTTGTTGTTTCTATGTATAATAAGGATCATTCGAGGCGACAGCCATTGTAGCTATAGGCCCCAAAGCAATCTCCACTTCGGTGGGTTTCAAATGTCAAATGTCAAATGACGTAGTAAGTGGATTTCAATTTAATTTCATGGTATTTATTTTTTATTTAAATGAACTTAATTTTAATTTAACTAATTATAAGCGAGTTTATTTTTTATTTTAATTTAAACGAATTTAACTTTTAATGGATGATTAGCTCAGAATTTTTAATTGGTTTCAAGGCTATTTTTGTTTTTTAATTGATTATTTTTTAATTGGGAACGTTTTTACTGAATGCATTATTTTTATAATGACGTAATCGGTGATTCGAATTTATTTAATTGCATGAATTAATTGAAATTTAAAAAAATTAAGCTGATTATTTTTAAATTGATTTTAACTGAAGTTTTTTAACTAGAACTTTTTAAGAAATTGATTATTTTTTAGAATTAGGAAACTTGTACAGAAGCTTAACCCAAGGATTCGAACCCGCATACTCTTAGTCAGTAGATGAACGCGTTTTCCAACCAAGCTACACTTGTCTTGCTTTTGGAATCTATTCTATTCTTTAAGAAACACCTCTATGTCAGGTTGGGGGGGGGGGGGGGGGGAGGGACGGAATGCATCATGCACAGGCATTTTTCAACAACACTTCAGCGATACTTTTGAGAATAAATATATTTACAAAGACTTATTTGCGCTTTTTGGATACTTTTTTAAACGAATGACTTTAATTTATTTACTACTTAAAAGGTATTTGAGCGCAAGCATGACTTAAGGCTGTTCTTAACTGCTCTGCTCAACAAGCTCAAAACGTTTTGACACATTTACAAATTCATATTTTAACGGAAAGATATAAAATTGGAAGGTCTGACTATGGAAGCGATTCAGAATAGAACTGTGTTTTCCATTTTTTGATCAGTAAATTACCTATTGAATTGTAAACGATTTTGATCACATGACAAACACGTTTTTCGCCCTTCGCTGGCTGGATTTTCTGCATTCTTCTGGAACTTCGGTTCAAAACGTCAACTTTGACACTATTTTCTGAAATATCTATCGTGTTTGCAAAAATAACGGAAAAAAACAGCTCGATGACATAGTTTCTGAACAACAATACTTGCTAGTTTTATGCATTTCCGAACAAAAATAAATTAAATCTTACGTCATAAAGTTGCCCTTTTGGATTTGAGAACACCCTTGAGTTTGCTCTAGATTTGAACATTGTGACTTTTATCGGCATTTAGAATTTTCTAAGGAATATTTTTTACTACCTTTAATATACTTATTTTCTTGTTATAAAACAGGCTTTTTTAACTCTTTTTTAATGTTTTATCTTTGGCGAACTATCTTTTAATCCGTAATGCTTCATTTTGAAAATCGGAACATACTTTATATTTTTTACTAAAAGTATAAAATATTTTTTATTTTACTGAACATAAGAATATATATTTTTGATATTCTGATACGATAAATAATTTTATTTCCTGAACATTGATAATACTCTTCATTTTTCTGAACTTAGAAATATCTTTTCTTTGATATTCTGATTGCGTTTATATTATTTTTTTCTGATCGTATCAATATTTTTTAAACATTACATTATTTTCAATTTATCGAACAAGTTATCATTTTTTCAATTTACTGAACATAAAACAATCTTTTTCATTTTACAGAAGATAAAAGTATTTTATTTTTGTACATAAAAATACATTTTTCTAAACATAGAAATACATTTTTCCATCGAAGCATCTTTTTCTGATATTCTGATTACAATTATATTTTTCATTTTACTGAACAAAGAAATATCTTTTCCTGACATTTATTGCTTACACACAAATCCTATAAGTATTTTTAATTTCCTGATGCTATCTTTTTCATTTTATTAAGCATATCAATGATTCTTTCTTATTTTCTGTACTTAAAAATGCTTTTTAAAAGAAACATAATTTTTTTCCCCCCCATGAATATATTCTTTTTCATTTTACTGATTTTAGAAATATTCTGATAGTATACATATTTTTTAATATCCTTAACCTAAAAATATTTTTTTTTCCTTTAAACAGTATATCTCTATTTATGTTGATTAAAAAAATGAAACAAATGCAAAATTATATAATTTGTTACGAGTAAAAAATGTATTTGTAAAACTTATAATCCCTAAAAATTTGATTAAAGACACTTCTTTTTTCTAAAATCGATCTTTTTTCTCCCTCACAAAATGACAAACCAAAATATACTTTCAATACGTATTATTACTACGTACACATTAATTTTTTTGTATTTCTAACAAAATGGTATTTACTTTTAATACGGAGTTACGATTTTTTTTTAAATTTTTGACAAACTAAATATACTTTGAATTTTTACTGAAACTCATTTTTAACTTATTCCTTAATGTTGAATCAATTTATTTATATCTTGCATATTTTGAATTGAAAAAATTATTTTTAATTTAGTACTACTTTTGCATCTGATCCGTTACAAATTTTAAGAAATAGAAATTATCCAATTTGTCCTCACAAAGCAGTCTTTGTTTCTTTTTAATGCGTATTTAATAAACTTTATGCGTATAAAATAAACTTTAATTGAAGGAATTCAATTAAAGTTTATGGGTTTGAGAAACCTCTATATATTCTACGTTTTGATTAAACACCAGCCTAAATTCTAAACTAAATTTATTAATTTTTTTTCGTATACTCGAAATTTGAAATACTAAAGAACGTAATAACTGACGATTTTTTAGAACAAAGTATAGCTTATTTTTAAGCAAACACTTTTAAAATAATTTAATATATTCATAGCAATTAAAGCAACTAAACGAATAAAATTAATCTTAAAGTAGTGCATAAATATCTATTATGCCATAAAAGATAATTGCTACAATACACAAAATATTGACACGTGATCTCGCATATTTTGAAAAACAGAAGTATAAACTATATAATGTTGAAATGTTCTCTAAACGTATCTAAGTGTTATAAATTCCATGTTATAAGACAAATATATAATATAGATAGTTTTTTATATAAATTATTACTTGGAATGAAAGATTATATTCAAGCATGCTGTGCATAAAGTATAAATATTAAATGTTATACTGAAGTTCATATAAATTTTTTTCTCAAAAGTTTGGGAAATATGTAAAATCAATTATATCGTGTAAAATTATAAAAGAAATAACTAAGATTTTCCTAAAAGTAAAAAATAGTATGTATAAGATACTGTTATGTAAGCTAGGTAATCTTAGACTTATTATAAAATGTACTAAATCGAAATTAAAGAACCAAAACAAAAACATATAGGCTCTCTAAATATTCCCCTAATATTATTATATTCACACACAAACTATATGTAAATTATAAAAATTTAAGATTATACCTGTAATAATAAAAAAAACTAAAAATTTAACATTAATGCACAGAGAAATTTATACTTTCAGAAAATTAGGGGTATTCATAAAACCTCACACAAAAACAAAATCTCAATAATATAACAAAATACGTTAAGAACAAATACAAAATATGAGTTTTCGGTGAAGTGTGTTGTTAATTTACCTGTATAAAAACTTAATCAAGATGACTAGTTAATTAAAATAATTATACTAAAGAATAAAATTTACTAAAAAATTATCCATTACATATTAATAAAAAAATTGGGAAAAACAAAAATCCAAAAATAATTCGAGAAAGGTGTATGAAAATCAACTGGCGTATGGTAAAAAGTCAATTAGAGTATAGTAACAGAATGGTGAACTCCTGTTTCTATATCTAAATTTTTGAAAATCTAATTCTAATTTCATTCGATGAGAAAAAAAAAGTTTTATGTTTAGGGAAAAAATGTTTTGTGATTGGGGAAAAGTTTGCTTCTGAAAAAATGTTTTGTGTCTGGGGAAATTTTTTATGTTTAGGAAAAAGAATCTTGTGTTTAGGAAAAAAAAGTTTTACGTTTAGTATAAAATGTTTTGAGGTGGAAAAAAGTTTTATGTTTAGGGAAAAGTATGAAGTACATTAAAAAAGATTTATGTTTAGGAAAAAATGTTTTGTGATTGGGAAAAATATTATGTTTAGGAAAAAATGTTTTGTGTTTGAGAAAAATTTTTATGTTTAGGTAAAAAAGTCTTGTGTTTAGGAAAAAATGTTTTACGTTTAGGATAAAACGTTTTGAGTAGGAAAAAAGTTTTATGTTTAAGTAGAAAAGTCTTATGTTTAGAAAAAAAATGTTTTAAGTTTAGGAAAAATGTTTTGAGTAGGAAAAAAGTTTTATGTTTAGGAAAAAAGTATGAAGTACAGTAAAAGAGATTTGTGTTTAGGAAAAAAGTTTAAAGTTCAGTAGAAAAGTTTTGTGTTTGGGGAAAATATTTTCAGTTCAGTAGAAAAGTTTTGTGTTTGGGAAAAATGTTTTCAGTTCAGTGAAAAAGTTTTGTGTTTGGAAAAAAGTTTACGTTTAGGAAAAAAAGTCTTTTGTTTAGGAAAAAATTATTTGTGTTTGGAAAAAAAGTTTATGTTTAGGAAAAAAGTTTTTTGTTTAGGAAAAAAATTATTTGTGCTTAGGAAAAAGATATTTTTCTAGGAAAAAAGTTTTGTGATTAGAAAAAAAATATTAAAGGTATCGAAGTATAAAAAAATATATTTCTATTTTCATTTTCTGAAGACTAAAAACTCATTATTATTTTTTTAAAGAAAAGTTTTTTAACTTAAGCAAGATGACTAGTTAATTAAAATAATTATACTAAAGGATAAAAATTACTAAAAAATTATCCATTACATATTAATCAAGAAAAAGCGCGGAAAACAAGGATCCATAAATAAGTCGAGAAAAGTGTATGAAAATCAATAGGTGTGTGGTAAAATGTCAACTTCAGTATACTAACAGTCTGGTAAATTCCAGAGCAAACTATGAATATATTAAATTCTTTTAAATGTGTTTGCTTAAAAATAAACTATACTTTGTTCTAAAAAATCGTCAGTTATTTCGTTCTTTAGTATTTCAGATTTCGAGTATACGAAAAAAATTAATAAATTTAGTCTTAAGAATTTAGTTTAGAATTTAGGCTGGTGTTTAATCAAAACGTAGAATATATACCGGTTTCTCAAACGCATAAACTTTAATTGAATTCCTTCAATTAAAGTTTATTTTATACTCATAAAGCTTATTAAATACGCATTAAAAAGAAACAAAGACTGCTTTGTGAGGACAAATTGGATAATTTCTATTTCTTAAAATTTGTAACAGATCAGATACAAAAGTAGTACTAAATTAAAAATATTTTTTTTCAATTCAAAATATACAAGTCATAAATAAATTGATTCAACATTAAGGAATAGGTTAAAAATGAGTTTCAGTAAAAATTCAAAGTATATTTAGTTTGTCAAAAATTAAAAAAAAAATCGTAACTCCGTATTAAAAGTAAATTCCGTTTTGTTAGAAATACAAAAAACATTAATGTGTACGTAGTAATAATACGTATTGAAAGTATATTTTGGTTTGTCATTTTGTGAGGGAAAAAAAAGGTCGATTTTAAGAAAAAGACGTGTCTTTAATCAAATTTTTAGGGATTATAAGTTTTACAAATACATTTTTTACTCGTAACAAATTATATAATTTTGCATTTGTTTATTTTTTTTACTCAACATAAATAGAGATATACTGTTTAAAGGGAAAAAAATATTTTTATGTTAAGGATAATAAAAAATATGTATACTATCAGAATATTTCTAAAATCAGTAAAATTAAAAAGAATATATTCATGAGGGGAAAAAAGATTACCTTTATTTTAAAAAGCATTTTTAAGTACAGAAAATAAGAAAGAATTATTGATACGTTTAATAAAATGAAAAAGATATCTTCAGGAAATTAAAAATACTTATAGGATTAGTGTGTAAGCAATAAATGTCTGGAAAAGATATTTCTTTGTTCAGTAAAATGAAAAATATAATTGCAATCAGAATATCAGAAAAAGATGCTGCGATGGAAAAATGTATTTCTATGTTTAGAATAATGTATTTTTATGTACAAAAATAAAATACTTGTATCTTCTGTAAAATGAAAAAGATTGTTTTATGTTCAGTAAATTGAAAAAATGATCACTTGTTCGATAAATTGAAAATAATGTAATGTTTAAAATATATTGATACGATCAGAAAAAAATAATATAAATGCAATCAGAATATCAAAGAAAAGATATTTCTAAGTTCAGAAAAAGGAAGAGTATTATAAATGTTCAGGAAATAAAATTATTTATCGTATCAGAATATGAAAAATATATATTCTTATGTTCAGTACAATAAAAAATATTTTATACTTTTAGTAAAAAATATAAAGTATGTTCCGATTTTCAAAATGAAGCAATACGGATTAAAAGATAGTTCGCCAAAGATAAAACATTAAAAAAGAGTTTAAAAAGCCTGTGTTACAACAAGAAAATGAGTATATTAAAGGTAGTAAAAACTATTCCTTAGAAAATTCTAAATGCCGATAAAAGTCACAATGTTCAAATCTACAGCAAACTCAAGGGTGTTCTCAAATCCAAAAGGGCAACTTTATGACGTAAGATTTAATTTATTTTTGTTCGGAAATGCATAAAACTAGCAAGTATTGTTGTTCAGAAACTATGTCATCGAGCTGTTTTTTCCGTTATTTTTGCAAACACGATAGATATTTCAGAAAATAGTGTCAAAGTTGACGTTTTGAACCGAAGTTCCAGAGGAAAGCAGAAAATCCAGCCAGCGAAGGGCGAAAAACGTGTTTTTCATGTGATCAAAATCGCTTATAACTCAATAGGTAATTTACTGATCAAAAAATGGAAAACACAGTTCGATTCTAAATCGCTTCCATAGTCAGGCCTTCTAATTTTATATCTTTCCGTTAAAATATGAATTTGTAAATGTGTCAAAACGTTTTGCGCTTGTTGAGCAGAGCAGTTTAGAACAGCCTTAAGGCTGTTATGCTTGCGCTCAAATACCTTTTGATTAGTAAATAAATTAAAGTAATTCGTCTAAAAAAGTATCCAAAAAGCGCAAATAAGTCTTTGTAAATATATTTATTCTCAAAACTATCGCTGAAGTGTTATTGAAAAATGCCTGTGCATGCATCCCCTTCTTTCCCCCTCAACCTGACAGAGAGGTATTTCTTAAAGAATAGAATAGACTCCAAAGGCAAGACAAGTGTAACTTGGTTGGAAAACGCGTTCATCTACTGACCAAGAGTATGCGGGTTCGAATCCTTGGGTTAAGCTTTTGTACAAGTTTCCTTATTCTAAAAAATAATCAATTTCTTAAAAAGTTCTATTTAAAAAACTTCAGTTAAAATTCAATTCAAAAATGTTAAAATCAATTTCAAAATAATCAGCTTAAAAATTTGTTAATTTTAATTAATTCATGCAATTAAATAAATTGGAATCACCGATTACGTCATTATGAAAATAATGCATTCAGTAAAAAGGTTCCCAATTAAAAAAATAATCAATTAAAAAACTAAAATAACTTTGAAACCAAATAAAAATTCTGAATTAATCATCCATTAAAAGTTAAATTCGTTTAAATTAAAATAAAAAATAAACTCGCTTATAATTAGTTCAATTAAAATTAAGTTCATTTAAATAAAAAATAAATACCATGAAGTTAAATTGAAATCCACTGACTACGTCATACTTTCAGAAACCGAAACTAAACTTCCTGCCAACAGTCGTCAAAAAATCACCCCTCGTCTAAGAGCATGTGTTCGGACACGCACACCTGTCACTCAAAAATGCGAACACTCCGTTTTGTCCCTTATCCACCGGACACGCCCACCTGTCAATCAAAATGAAAAAACAGCCCTTGCCTCCAGCAGTTGAAAAAATTTACCCCTCGTCTTATAGTTCGTGATCGGACACGCCCACCTGTCAATCAAACGACCCCGCCCCTTTTTATCCCACACCCGGCTCTACATGCTACTACGAAAATAATGCATTCAGTAAAAAGGTTCCCAATTAAAAAATAATCAATTAAAAAACAAAAATAACTTTGAAACCAATTAAAAATTCTGAACTAATCATCCATTAAAAGTTAAATTCGTTTAAATTAAAATAAAAAATAAACTCGCTTATAATTAGTTAAATTAAAATTAAGTTCATTTAAATAAAAAATAAATACCATGAAATTAAATTGAAATCCACTGACTACGTCATACTTTCAGAAACCGAAACTAAACTTCCTGCCAACAGTCGTCAAAAAATCACCCCTCGTCTAAGAGCATGTGTTCGGACACGCTCACCTGTCACTCAAAAATGGGAACACTCCGTTTTGTCCCTTATCCACCGGACACGCCCACCTGTCAATCAAAATGAAAAAACAGCCCTTGCCTCCATCAGTTGAAAAAATTTACCCCTCGTCTTATAGTTTGTGATCGGACACGCCCACCTGTCAATCAAACGACCCCACCCTTTTTGTCCCACACCCGGCTCTACACACTACTATCGGCAGTGGGTATTTTATAAAAACTTAGCAATGTTTCAGACTAAATATTATACGCAACAGATTGTTGCAGTAATGGCGGTGGGTTCCGCCACTGCCGATGAGGCCACAGCTTTTTGGTTTTGCTTTTCCCGTTCCAGTTCTATATGTTAACATTTCTTTGATGTTTTGTTGTTCATATTCAGTTTAATTATGGTACGAAATTCTGGGTCTGCCAAATACATTTAAACATAATGTGCTATATATAATTTGTGTGGTTATTTGCAGCTGTCGCGCTTATCACATGGATGTTATTTTATTTTTCACCTTTATTTCTGTTATATATATATATATATATAAAACTTTTTGTAAATAGGCTTTTAAATCATGAGATAAACTCGACTCTATAAAAATGACCAAATATTAGAATACGTTAGAAATAAATTTATTCCAAAAATGCTAAATGCACTGTATAACCTCCTCCCCCCCCCCCTATATATATATAGGAAAGAGCAATGCAATACAAAAAATGGAACCTTAAATCGTGAAACATGTTATCCAGGACGCGATTCCACAATACAAGGAAGTCTCAATGATTTCTGTGCAAAAGGGTGCTCTGAAATCCAAAAGGGCAACTTTCTGACATGTTTTAAATTATTTTTGTTCGGAAATGCATGAAGCTAACAGGTGTTGTTGTTCAGAAACTATGTAATCGAGCTTTTTTTTCCGTTTGTTTGCAAACGCAATAGATCTTTCAGAAAATCGTGTCAAAGTTGACGTTTTGAACCGAAGTTCCCGAAGAAAGCAGAAAAACCAGTCCGTGTAGGGCAAAAATCGTGTTTGTCACGTGATCAAAGACGTTTATAACTCAATAGGTAATTGATTGATCAAAACATGGAAAAAACAGTTCAGTTCCAAATCGCTTCCATGGCCAGTCTTTCCAATTTTATATCTTTCCGCTAAAAAATGAATTTGTAAATGTGTCAAAACATTTTGCTATTATTGAGCAGAGCAGTTAAGAACATCCTTAAGCAGAATTGTTTGTTCCACACTGCCTGGTAGTATTACTCAAACTATATCAAAGTAAAAGAAGTTAAGATTGGATAAAACCTCAATGAGATATTAGGAAAAAAAAGTAGAAATGAAATACTAAGATGAAAACATACACATTAAAAATATGTGCATATTATGAATGGAAAGAAACCCATTAAAAATTATACTAATATGAGAAAAGAAACAACAGAAAATCATCACTTACCCACACGTCCTCTGCGAAATGAACTGGAATACTGAGTGTTACAATCATATAGAAAAATTTTGCCTAACTATGTAGACTAAAATATACCTAACTATATAGACAGTAACTACATCTAAACTATGAAATTACCATTAACACAAATAAATTACCCAAAGATAAAATATTATGTTGACTGAATATTCTGTTGTTGAGCTGTTGACTGAGATGACGTACTTAAATAAGTAAAGAAAAATATGTTTAAATGTTTTATCTAAATAAAAACTAAGAAGAAATTTGTAATGGGTAGGTAAAAAAGAATAATTACTAAATAATGAAACAATTACAGCATAATAGAATTTTGTCTATATTAACAGCACACAAACAAAAGGAAACAGTCAGTATCAGCGGGATAAAAATACGCTCCATAATTTACTATTTTAAGGTACAACAAATTGAAGTGCTGTCACCTGCTGACTGAAATGTTATAAAAAAGTAAACAAAAATAAATTAAATAATTTACCTAAAGTTAAAATAATAAGAATTTTGTAATGGATAAGATGAAACGAATAATTATTAAATAGTTAATAAAATTAGTAATAATTGTCTATTTTAACAAATCACAAAAAGTTCAATTATCGTGAGAGGAATAAAAAATATTTATTATTTACAATTTAAGATAAAAATGCATAATTACTGTCCTCTGTAGACTGAAATGATACAATCTCTCTATTCTAAAAAAAAAAGTAACTACCGCTGTCACCGCCGCCGCCGCCGGTTTTGAATTTTTTGTGACCGGAGGTCTTTCTTCGTTAATATTAAGAAAAATAATGCATACAAAAATATGAAAATCGGTGGTTTTAAACAGAAATGTTTGATAAACACGCTGATGCAGACAGTTTTCAAATCGAAGAATTATTTTAAGATATATTTAATGCTAAAGTTGGACAAAATCGTTCCACTAAAAAAGTTTTATAGCAGCAAAAACTATACATGGCAGTGTAATAATTTTTAGATCATTTTATGCGTTAGAATTTGCCGGATTGCAGATTACATTATTTTTTTTATTTTGACTCATTTTTTGAGGTTTTATTTCTATTTTAAATTCAAATTTTCAGCATTTCTAGAGATATTTTTTACATTATTTTAGAAAATGGTATTAATTTATACTGTTGCCAAATGTATAAACAGTGCAAACAATAATGTTTACTTCAAATTAAAAATTTATTTACACGTGACTATTATAAACAGAAAAAATCATTTGGAATTAGAATTAAATAATTATGTACAAAAAGCAGGAACTTATTAAAATTACGTCATAGAAAACATACACGTGAATTTTAAAAGAGAAAGGATATTGTAAAATAATAAATTCATTAACATGCGTTAGAAGTCTTAAATAGGAGAAATTACGTCATATTTACGTCACATTATAGTTATTACATAAAATGAACACAAAATAATATTGCAAAAGAGTTTAAATTTAGAAATTGCGCTAGACATTTATTTGATATTTTGAGAGGATCTTTTCAACTATTTTTGTTAGGAAAGCGCAAATATTTCATTTCTAACAAAAGTCTTTTCACGTGAATATTTAAAAGAGAAAGAATAGCTTGGTCAAAATTACGTCAGATTAAAAACGATTAATTTAAAATGTCTCATTTAAAAGAACTTTCTTTTCGCTTTGTTAAAAAATACCAGGAGACAAAGACTCTGTTTACTTAATTCCTTTTATATTAGCTTATTTTGAAATGTTGTATTATACTATATAGTATGGCGTATCTATATAGTATGTATATAGTATGACGTTTTATTTGTATTTTTATTAATGTTGTACTAATTTATTTGTTCTTTCGTTATTTAAAATAAAAATTATTTCAATTTGTATAATTTGGCAAGTGGTTTGGCGATTTATATAATTTGGCGAAATTGGTCGGTGGGATAATCAAGTAGTAGTGCAGTGGATTTGGCGTTAAAATTCCCCAATCAAAGAGAAATGAATAGAAATTCGTTTATAGGGAGATCGCCACTGTTTTTTAAATTATAATTCAATCTTCTGAAATCTTTTTAAAGCCGATCAAATTTGCGTGCATTTAGAGTCTGCGGTGTCTGGACGGGGGTTGGCGAGCGTAGCTCGTAGGGGGCCGAGCCCCCTAGTAAAAAAAAAATAAAATAAATAAACAAGAATAAATGCGATAGATTTATAAATGGGATAGGAAAAAATAAAATAAATTAACATTAAAACGCATTTTAAAATTAAATTATAATTTAAAATAAAATAAATTAAGCTAAAATAGGTTTTTAATTACAAACAATTACAAATGAATAACACCAGTTAAAATAAAAGGATGATAAAAAAATTAATAAAATAGAACTTTCGTGTGTATATATATATAACCATTAAAAACAATTACAAATTACCACAAAGAAACATAGTTAAAAAAAAAAAGAATTAAAGAACACAATGGAAATTCGTAGAACCTAGGTAGAATCCCCAGGCCCTAAATACCTAGGTACTACAAATAAAGTGTGTGGTTTCATCTTCGTATTAGCCATAAAAAAGCTAAATAATACGAAATTAGCGCTACCATAAAACAATAAAACCAGAAAAAAATTGGAAAAACAATTATGTGAATAAATAAATACGGATGCAAATGGATTGAAAAAAAAAGACATATTGCCACATTGAGATTCCCTCTAACCAGCAATGAGGTTTAAAAAAAAACAAGGGTAAGATTATATGCAACTGTTGCCAAAAAATTTAAGATAATGGTCCAAGGAGTAATAATACACAGTATAGTCAGGTACAAACTAAAATATATTGGACCAGTTCCCTCTATAGTACATCTAAAAATGAATTCCACTTTGACCAAGGAATTACTGAAGTGCTGCCATCTATTGAGTTCATTATTAAACTAAATGTTTTGGAATAAAAAGTAACATATGTAATTTATTAAATATTTATAACTGTTATTGGATGATGCTTTAAAGCATATAATTTATAGAGATATATAAGTGATAATTAAAAATACTTTAATAAATTTATAACATTATAAGAAAAAAATATGCAAATGATTTATTAAATATTAATAATATGTAAAATATGACACGGATGATTCATTAATTAATGTTACACATAATTAAATGTACCAGGCTATAAAATATCAATATTTAAATCACCGTTACGTCACATCCTAATCAATTAAATAAATATATAATATAATTATAATAAAATAAATAACCAAAAGTATAATTCCTAGGTATTTAAATATATATATATATATATATATATATATATATATATATATATATATAAATTTTGATATTACTTATATTTAATGCGTCCACAAACGTTCTTAAAATTTAACATAAATAATATTGTAGGAGAGAATAAAACCAAGAATAAATTTTATAATTAATACATGCACTTTATGCACTTAGAATATGATATATGAGATATTGTCCTCATTGGACTAAAAGTTAAATACAGGTTAAAGATTAACGTTATTAATAATCAAAGAAATAAAATAGATTTAATTTAAATTATTAAATATAACTATACAATTATTCATACATGTGTGCCAATTCAACATCCATTATAAAATGTATTGCAGTGTAATACTAATCAGATGCTCCCCTTTTTTTATAATTAACCATTGCGTATTATAAGACAACGTCACCCTCCTCTGTACTCTAACATCTGCCCACCCATCCGTCCTATTATTTTTTTTTAATTAATATTTTATGTTTTTATATTTTTTATACATTTTTTACGCAATGCGTTAATTGTGTTTTTATAAACTATATAACTATATTATATAATTGTGGTTTTATTTGTGTTTTTATATTTGTGTTTAATTGTGGTTTAAAATATAGTTTTCAGAAAATCGCGTTTAAATTTTTAGAATTTCAATATATTTTGATCGTGCGCTCACTCACATTTTTTCTTATCTTTCTTAATAATTGTGATATAACTTTAAATTATTTTGCCCATAATTATACACATTATAAAGATGTAATTTCCCTTAAAAACAAAAAATCGATTTTTGAATGTTGCTAACGTATGTAACCCTTTAACGATTAATCAATTTTAGAAACTTAATAAGAGTATCCTTACAATGCATGTCGGTTACATTTAAACATACATTACACATATTCAATATATGTAATATAAATGAAAATAAATATAAATAGGGCATAAATGTTATTCCTTGGTTGTTTTATTTTAATTCTTTAAGAGGCAAAAAAAAAAAGTTTCGAAAATGTTGAAATGATACAATGTTATCAGAATTTACGCAAAAATTGATATAAAAACGAATATTTATTTTTTATCGTGTACATTATAAAATAAAAATTTTGTTAAATTCTGGATGCAATTTGGATGTTGGGAATTACATGTAATTGTTGTAAACAATATACTAGTCCTGCAAATTATTACTTAGGTAATGTAGTGAGGGTCGACTAAGGAATGAGAAATTCTTGAAGGAGTTAATGGCCAAAAACATTTGCAACCCATACCTTAGAACGAACCTTTTATAGTATTTTAATAAAGTATCATAATACAGGGTGTCCATAAATTATTATCTGGTTTCTTTAGCTCATAACTTTTGACATAAGAATATGACGAAAAATATTTTTACATAGGCTTAAAGTAAAACTCGAAAAGTTGTTTTTAATAATACAAAGTTACATATGTGTGAAGATGCAACTCAGAATATTATTAATCAAAAAACGATTATAACAAAATAATAATTAATATTAAAATTTTATCAAATTTATCAAAAAGTCATTTATAAATTAGAAGCACAGTGTTAGACGATATTAGACGATTCATTAAAAATTATTAATTATTACTTGATTATAATTGTTATTTATTAATAACGTTTTGATTTTCAACTTTGGGCAAATGTAACTTTGTGCTATTAAAAAACTTTTTTAGTTGCACTTTATGAAAACATAATAATATTTTTCGCCATGTTCTAAAATCAAAAGTTAGGAACTAAGAAAACACCGACAATAATTTATGGACACTTGGTATTACATGCATAACATATTGTGTTAAGAGCTTTGCAGTAAAGCAAATTGTTTAAAACCTGATTTTGAGTAAAAGCTAAATATATTCGATCCCATATTCTATCTATTAAATTAGTAATATTCAAATGCCTGTAACTCACATTCTAAGAATGATAAGAACAAAACTAGAGTAAACTAAAAAATCAGTCTTTAATATTGATCACAAATAGAAAATAAATCTTTTGACTCAAAATTGCGTTTAAAAAAAAAGTTTAATACTTTGGCATTTGCTTTAGATGATTTAGTTTTCAATAAAAACTTTTGCAATTGCAAAAGCTGTTATAAAACTGGCCGGATTTGAATAAAATTACAATGGCTTTCAGTTCATCGTTTAGTTTAAGATTTCTTTTAACCCTTTCAATGGCGACTGTATATTATATATACCACTTCATTTTAATATATAAATGCCGCAATTGCACCAGAATTTTGGAATACAATTTTGGGATATTTTTAATGTATGTGAAGAAAAGCTTTTACTTTTTTTTCAAATAAATTAGTTCGTAAATTCTGGTACATTTAGTCTTTTCAATATTTTAGCAACAGAAGTGTTTTGCCCTTGAAAGTGTTAAAACGGCTTTTTAATAAACACCTTAAGTCTGCTAGTCACTCAACTTCCTAATTCCCCTCATTAATGTTAAGTCTATGGGTTTTGATGCATTCGTGAGTAAAAACTAAATATATTCGATCCCATATTCTATCTATTAAATTAGTAATATTCAAATGCCTGTAACTCACATTCTAAGAATGATAAGAACAAAACTAGAGTAAACTAAAAAATCAGTCTTTAATATTGATCACAAATAGAAAATAAATCTTTTGACTCAAAATTGCGTTTAAAAAAAAAGTTTAATACTTTGGCATTTGCTTTAGATGATTTAGTTTTCAATAAAAACTTTTGCAATTGCAAAAGCTGTTATAAAACTGGCCGGATTTGAATAAAATTACAATGGCTTTCAGTTCATCGTTTAGTTTAAGATTTCTTTTAACCCTTTCAATGGCGACTGTATATTATATATACCACTTCATTTTAATATATAAATGCCGCAATTGCACCAGAATTTTGGAATACAATTTTGGGATATTTTTAATGTATGTGAAGAAAAGCTTTTACTTTTTTTTCAAATAAATTAGTTCGTAAATTCTGGTACATTTAGTCTTTTCAATATTTTAGCAACAGAAGTGTTTTGCCCTTGAAAGTGTTAAAACGGCTTTTTAATAAACACCTTAAGTCTGCTAGTCACTCAACTTCCTAATTCCCCTCATTAATGTTAAGTCTATGGGTTTTGATGCATTCGTATATTTAAAATATCTCCTCGGGAAATTAATATTTTTAACTCCTGTTTTCTGTGTACTCTTCTCAAAAAATGTTTCTTTTTTTTCTTATTTCTCAAAATGTTTGTAAAATATATACTTAATTTTATATGAAGTGTTATAACTTTACTCACAGTTCGTCAGCTATTAACACATAAAATATAAAATTAAGCATAAATTTCAGAAATATTTTGAGAACTAAGAAAAAAAGGAGACACCTTTTAATCCTTTACTGCACGAATTTTTCTATTTTTCTGAAAAATATTATTTGAAATCTATATATCGGTCTAATAATGGGAAAAATAGTAAAAAAAAAAAATTCAAAATTTCAGCTAAACTTTGACATTTTGTGTTGCGTGCCATATGTACACAATTAGGGATTTAAAATATTGTATGGCTATATTTTGCAACTAAATGAGCTTAAATTAATTAATTTTATCTGCTTAACCCTCTGCAACTTTTTTTATATTAAAATTTTTAAGTATTCAGTAAAAATAATGAAAGTAAGTCTTGCCTTAATAGCTTGATCGAAATTCCTTTTGTTTCCAAAGGACAAATTCTAATTTTTTGTCTAGTGCAGCCATCTGACATGGACAAAATAAAAGTTATTCTATTTTTTTTATTCTTCCTGATCAGGGACAGAGATCATAATGGCCAAATTCATGGCACATAAGGAAAATTATAATGTTTTTAGGTATGTACCAGATATGGCACATTGTGCAGTAAAGGGCTAAAAAAGAGTACACAGAAAAAAGGAGTTAAAAATATTAATTTCCCGAGGAGATATTTTAAATATAAGAATGAATCAAACGCCCATAGACTTAGCATTAGGGAGGGGAATTCGGAAGCTGGGTGACTAGCAGCCTTAACCCTTTGACTACAGGGCGGGTAATATATGTCATAATGGATTACTTTTTTATTCTATTCGTACAATTTATTAAAAAATAATCTTTGCCAAACACTTATACTAAGATATTTTCAAGAAAAATCTACCACAAACAAATCTTTTTCTAAATTGTAGTCCGATTAAATATAAAAATAGCCACCAGTATTGACCCATAATTAAAGGGTTAATTAACATCAACCACACACTTAAAAATATTTTTGAATAAGCAAAACGGCGACGACGTAAGTTTTACCACTTACTACAGCACGCAGATTTTCTTTGTAATTTAAATAAATTTAGAAAAAATATATAAAATTGATATGCTACATGTTTTTTTTAAATAAACTACATTAATTAACAATAAAATTACCTTTGCTGAACTTCTCTGAATTAGTTCCTATTTAAAAATTCACCATATATACCAAAATGTGATTTGGCAACGAGACGAGAACTACATTTGAGCTCTGCCAATGTTATGAAAATATTTAATGGAATCTTCAATAAGATTACAGCCGGAGTAATGTCACGTGATACTGAAAAATAGTGGACAGCTTATTTTCTCATTAAAGTTCTTCGTGGTTTTTTATCCTTGTTCTTTTTCTTTTTTACTCACATTAAACCATTGCGCAGAATTGGCTCAGACAAGCCTGTCTGACTGTTTGGAATGTGTTTTTTAAACTATATCATTTTTCATAGATAAAAAGAATAAACCTGAAAGATACGTACAGTCGCAGAAAAAAAAATTAAACATCCCTTACTAACTCTGCAAAAAATTATCATAGAAGAAAGTTACTGGTACCACAGGATTGGTAATAAAGTCTACTTTTAAATGATGTATACAAAATTTGCTTAGGGGGCCATCTACATATTAAAACGAACTATAACTTTGTTTTTTTTTCAATAGCAGTACATAATTCTGTCAGCATAAATGAACTCTACAAACTTCAATTAGCCAAGAAACAAATTTTTATGCAATTCATACGATAAGTTTCCGAGAAATTAATAATTTTAAAACGAGCGTATTTTAGGGACTGTATCCAAACTGAACTTCGGTACTCAACTGTTGGCCGACAGAGCCCCGTTCTTGATCAAGGCATCTTAAGCGTATCTCAATCGGTCATTGAAGACGGCTAGATTACAGAATAGCATAAGAAATTTCAAAATATCTAGTCACTTCTATCATAGACCATTAAACCATCATTTTGCCGTTTTTTAAGCATAATTTGAAAACTACTTTGATGAAAAATGTGAAATTTTGGATTTCCATAAAGCAGGACTTAATAAATCTAAATCCATCAAAAAATTCTAGGTTGCAAATTCATAATTTTTTCGAATATTAATTTCATAAATCATATCATAAAATTATAAGACTTGCAAATTCAGCGTGTTTGTGTTTGGGTATTTTAGTATTATTGCTACACAAAAAATTAGCACATTAGGAGTATAATTTCAGGAGATATTAAGGAAAATATGAAAATGTAATTTAACATTAGAAGCACTAAATTTTGAATGTTTATAATTCAAAAACTTATCATTCAAATGACTTGAAATTTACTGTCTAGGCATAGTTTGAAAATTTGAAATATCTTGTTAAAATTGGGTATTGCCATTAAAAATATGAAGTTTGGATTCGTTTTACTTTGTAGATGGCTCCCTAAGCGAATTTTATATACATCATTTAAAAGTAAACTTTATTTCCAATCGTTCGCTACCAGTAACTTTCTTCTACGATAATTTGTTGAGGAGTTAGTGGGGGGGGGGGGAGGGGATGTTAACTTTTTTTTCCACGACTGTACAACTCATGCTTTATATATTGTGACTAAATATTTCAAAGCAATATAAGGGTCGACGCAAAAATGAGTAAAAGTTCATTATAGTGTATCAGACAACACAATAATGGGTCGGAACATGAAGAGACTCGAATTAAAATCCAATTAAAGAAATTTAAATTTTATTTCGTCATCTTGAAAAATAGTTTTTTGTTTAACTTTTTAATCAAAGCCACACGGAAAAATATTTTAAAAAAATGACATAGCTTTGTGTTTATAGAGAAATGTATACAGTGTGTATTTCGAAAATTTTTATTTAATTGGACAGATATTGTTGTTAACTTAAAAACCAAATGTACCATTTAAAAGAATTCTAGAAATTAGCTCAATTAAACCCTTGACTAAATCGAGAGTTAAATTGAGCATATTTATGTTTTTTTTTATGATTTTAACGACGTACACCATTTGTATACACAGTCAAGGTGTAAAAATGCTATTAATGGAAGCTTTAAACCTAAAAAAAAAAATCTTTGAAAAGGTTATTGAATTTTAATTAAGTAACGAATATGAGGAAGATTTTGAAATATGTGTTGGAATGGGATAAAGGTTATATTAGCTTTATTTTAAATGATAAATATGAAAGCTTATAGGTTCTCAAAGCATAGCTGATAGAGTTTGCTGTCCAGGTTTCGGGGCTAAATAATTAAAAATAATCTCTCTTCTAAAACATTTCACTTTGGTTTGGTGCAAAGCACACTTAAAATGTAGCGACAGAAAAAATATGAAGACGGTGTATAAATAGCCTTGAAATAATAATGCTAACTAGAGATAGTTCCGCGTTTAGAGCCAGTTGAAATAATAAGTTTAAATAGACGATTTTAATCTCTTTTGAAGCGAGAACTTTACTGACTTCAGGATTTAGAAAAAATGCTGTTTCGTCGGTGTTAAATATTCTGCTTGAATCTTAATACGTCAAGTAAAAACACTTTTCTGACACTAAGCTGTAGATCGCCTCGGATCGTTTAAACAGATTTACCTCATTGACACACCTCTTGGTGCTGTTAAATTCTCGAGGCGAAATTGTCGGATTCCTTCGCAAAAATTCACTAAATCATTGGCTTTCTAGACGGTAATCCAAAAGTAGGTTCTATCGATACAGTTCCGTCCTTAGCTGTCGCATGCTGATCACAACACCATCCTTTGTCACCAAGATTTTAGCTTTTGACAGGTCTGTGGTCTGTCCATTACTGGTTACGGAGAAATATCGCGATATCAGCAGTGGACGCTAGTAGTAGAAAAAGGAGAGTTCTACCCCAGCAGGCGGAGGGGGGAGGAGGAGCAGATGAGCAACTCCTCCTCCTCCGCCTGCTCCTCCTCCTCCACCACCTGCTCCGCCTGCGGAGAATGTGTGTTCTTAGAGGAGGGGTCAGAAAGGAATTTTGATCTCTAAGAAGAGGGTAGAGTTAAAAAAAAATTAGATTTTTTTTTTTTTTGAGAATAAAATTTTATAGTGAACTATAGAACGAGGGGTCATTTTGGAGATCGAAATTTTTTAGCGAACTATAGTATGAGGGGTCATTTTAGAGATTGAAATTTTTTTAGCGATCTATAGAACGAGGGGTAATTTTGGAGATTGAAATTTTTATGGTGAACTATAGAACGAGGGTCAAATATACATTTTTTGGAAGAATTAATTTTTAGAAAATTAATTTTTGGAGAAGTAATTTTATTTTTACTTAGTTACAAAAGATTTTTTTTTTTAGATTGAAATTTTTTAGCGACGTGTTGTATGAGGTTATTTCCAATTATACATTTTAATGCAGAATTAATTTCAAGAAAATTAATTTTTGGGAGGGAATTTTATGTTACGTAATTACAAATTAATTTTTATTTATTTATTTTGGAGATTTAAATTTTTTAGCAAACTATAGTATGTGGTGTAATTTTCAGTTATACATGGAGAATTAAATTTAAAATATTTAATTTCGAAACTAAAAAAAAAATTTTAAATGTTTTTTTTTTTTTTTGGATTGAATGTAGTAATGGAATTTTTTTTAGAGAGGTTTAGAATTTTGAATTATGCTGTTAGACGATAGGTCGATAAGAATTTTTTAGGGGATTTTAATGAAGTACAAGATTTATTTTGTGGTCCCCTCTAGCGGACAAAAAATGAAATAATTTTGAATTTATTTTTTAAAAAAAGTTTAAAAGTTGAGATGAGGTTTGAACCCTCAAAAATGAAGGATGGGTCAGTGATTTTAGCTGTCGCCTTGACCACGTAGCCATGCTTGCATGTTTTGGAAAGAATTTATTAAGAAAAGGTGTGTGACTCTCCACCTGCTCCCACCTCCTGCTCCTCCACCTCCTGCTCCGCCTGCGGAGAGCTTGTTGTTTTAGAGGAGGGCTCAATTTAGGAACTTTTTGGGGCACGCTATAGGTTGAGGTGGAATTTTCAATTATACATGAAGAATTAATTTTTAAATATTTCATTTTGGAACTTAAGAAAAATTTTGGGATTTTTTTTTTAATTTTCTAATGGAATATTATACCGAATTTGAAAATTTTAGAATTTTCTCTAGTAAGTTTTGGTAATATTACACCAGCCACCTAACTTTAATTTTTATTTACTCAATAATTGATAAAGTTAATAAATTATTTTCATTCAATACGAATTGTTCTTTCGTAATTTTTAATTTAAAAATAAATAAATAGTTTCTATTTAATATTCGTAGTCACGCGACATCCCCCTTTTTTTTCTACTTGTGTAATAAACCATTGAGATTTCAATTTTAAACCTAGAATTAGCTATACAGCAAATAATTATTCGAATTTCCTATAAGGTATGAATACTACAAATATTTTTCCAGCTGAGTTAAATATTTATAAGATGTTTATTGAAATATATTAATCGTTATTAATACATGATCGTTATACATTTACAGGGCCGTACAAACATACGTTCTCTTTTGACATGTACCAAAAATTTAATCCCCCCCCCCATAGTGGGTGTTTTATACTTTTTAAAAATGAATGCCCGGTTTAATTAAAATATACGCCCTTCTTCCATTATGCTTCTATTATGTTAATGAGTCAGTTAGTAAATTTTGCTAATGATGTCGTGGGAAGTCTAATTTTTATTCTGTAGTTGGCGAAAATTTTAATAATATTGGCGAAATATATTTATTAATTATAGAAATTTTTAATGTCGTTGGCGAAATATATGAACTCAGTTAGATAATAATTTTAATATTGAATATATTTTTATTGTTATTCGCGAAAATTTTATCGTTTACGTTATCTCAAACATCAAAGGCACCGCATTGAGCGGTCCCTTTCAATAGACAAGAGAGAGAAGCAGATATTATTCGAATAACAATTAGTACGGTCTGTCTGAATTACAATTTAACTTAATTAAGGGATTCTTATATATTTTTAAATATAGGATAGATTGGAGTTTTATTACCTAAATTTAGATTTAATAACAGCACCAATGTACTAATCTGAAAATATATGTATTCATTTTTTTTTAAACATAATGTTAGCCTTTTACCCAGTTTTTAGATGAAATCCCTATTAGGTTTATTGCTTTTTAAATTATTTACAGTTAGGCGGTACTTTCTGTGCATTTTATATTCAAGAATGCCTTTTTTCCAAACATGCCTAAAATTTATACTAAGTTTTAGAGATAAGTATTCTATGTGACTACCTATATCATTTTTAATACATGTGCAAACTATTTAATACAGTTACACTATTCGAAATACATAAATGAACTACACACATCCCCTTTTAATCATAATTGAATCGTAATTCCTATATTTTTAATAGATGATAAGCTGTTTTCTAGGGTGATGTAGAATAACTTTCAATACTACACATATTCTTCTATAAAATATACCTCAGTCATTATATTTTCACTGCGTTAGAGATAATAATAATTAATCGTTTAAACTTATTTCTATCAATATACCCCGAAGTAACTTTTTTAAGTAAGAAGTGTTTACTCATTTGATATTACATTTTTAACTCATATTTTAAATAATCTCACATAGGTTGATCTTACTTTTCAACAACATATAGTAAAGGATTTTCAAAGATTATTATTAAATATGTTTTTTGTTGTTGTTTTTTTTTTTCACTTAAGAGGTTCAGAATGAAAACATAGAAGAATTAACACTTTAGGGCTAATATGTGTTCAGGGCCCGCATAGACTAACTAGCCCGTGACCTTGGGGCACCTGCTGAGGGGGGGTGGGGCTTAATCGCGTATGCGTAACCATAAAGAGGATGAAATGTATCTTATATTACCTAAAGTCTGAGTATGTTATTATTGGATGAAAATCCCTCTTCTGGAATGTTTCTTTTTTCTTTTTTTTTTTTTTTACTTTAGTAAAGGAACCCAAAGAAGACAATTTTACTATTTACACAATTTTTATTATTATTAGTGAAATGAAATTTTATTAATATTTGTAAATTTTTATTGTTATTAGCGACACAAATTTTAAACAAATTCAGAGATGAATTTTTTGAGGAAAATGACATGAAATTTCAATTTCATACAAGGAAAACTTTTTTTTTTAGTCACCTCGTCTGGTTTGAGAGGTTTCAAACTCACATAACCGGACTTTACATTTTAGGTAGAGCCCGATTTAGATTGCACGGGGGCGCAAGGCCCAACACCTTTTAGCTCCCCCCCCCCCCCAATAGGCCCAAGGACCTGGTTGACCTGTGCCGGAATTAGGCCCAGATTTTTGGGCTAATACACTAACCACAACGGTTAGTTGTGTTTTTGACGGCCAATTATCATCACGAGGGATATAGGCCCTAAGGGGGTAGTGTCCTCCGTAGGGGTCTTTCTAAGGGAACCTAAATCTTATTATCGCTTGGAAAACCAAGGTTCGAAGAAAACCATGAAAACTCCGAACGATTAGGCCGACGGGCGCGATTGGGATCGAACGCAGCACAATCCCGTCTATCAGCTTCGAGGGGAGAACCTCTCGGCCACTGGTGGGGCCTAACTACAACGGACCCAGTTGATTAGTCACATGATTTTTCATCTTTTAAGTTTTTGGGCTACTTTCTCACACACTTATACATAGCCTATATTAATTTTAGGAAAGTATTGTTATTTTTCTACTTTTCTTAGTTTAGTGGATTTAAACTTTCATATTAACTCAAATAACCTAGTTCGACCATTCAGATTTTATAATATACACTATGTAACATTCGGTAACTTTCCTATATAGTTTGAAACATTGATCAGATCACGTGACATGAATGTTTTTAGAAACAATAGAAAATAAATTTGATTGCAACTTTTAGTCAAAATTTAATGAACTCCTTTATAGGAAAATCTTTGTTAACTATGTTATTTTTTACATATCAAACTACCACTATACATTTTACCCTCCCCCTAAACCGCCAGAAAATTAACTAGATATTTGAAACTCGCCACAGGAGGAAAATTCCAAACCTCATTTAAAATAATGAATCAATAATTAGCTATAAAAATTAAACAATACACTTAAAATTAACAAATGAATAACCAAAAGTATTTCAACTATCACATAAAAATTTCACTATTGTAAGGAAAAAAATATATTTATTAGTTAGTAAAAGTAAATTATTCATTTTATACCTTCTAGTTTTTGAAAATTATCGTCTCAACATACTAGTGCAGCTTACGTGCATATGCATACTTATAATACATATGCGTTTGTATATGTTGGTCATTTAATGATTTTGAACAATACAGACGTTTTGAAAAATGTTTTGTAAACAGTAAAACTTAACTCAAAAATAAATTTTAGAAGTCAGAACTAAATTAAAAACGTTTTTAAAAAATACATTAATAATAAAAAAGTTTTTAACAAATCGTAACTTGATAAAAAAAAAAAAAAATTGCACGAAGATAAAAAAGTTTTTTAAAGAATACAGACGAAATAAAAAAAATGTTACAAAAATGTTCATGTTAATAAATAAAATTTTAAAAAAAGATACAATTCAATAAAATTTTTTAAAGATAGTAAAAAAT
The DNA here is from genome assembly GCA_963932465.1 of Maratus speciosus. Classification (NCBI taxonomy): domain Eukaryota; kingdom Metazoa; phylum Arthropoda; class Arachnida; order Araneae; family Salticidae; genus Maratus; species Maratus speciosus. Next base: position 331,530,444 of record OZ010787.1, read on the forward strand.
TTCTAATGGTTTTAAGTTATCAAAATAGTTTTTTAATCGTTTGCAAGTTAATAACATGTATACGACAATTTATATGCACATTAATATATGTGTATCTATACCAATATATGTATATCCAGGCACACTATTTACAAGTAATATCCGTGTGTGTGTTAATATACCTGCGTAAAATATTCATTAGTTAATAAAAATATTCGTATAAAATCTACAAGTTACTCAAACTTTCTTTTAAATTGTACTAAACATACCTGTCTTAACTATCGAATAAATGCATCCTAATTGTTTCTCTCGAAATTTAATTAAAAGTTTGGACGAAATTAACAAAAAGTTTTCGAATTATTTACAACTTTAGAAAAATATGCGCATATGCATGTTTGTGTATGTATGCAAAATCTAACCAAAAAGAATAAAAATACCTATAGGTGAGTCGAAGTGTTTAAAAAATTTACTTTATATATATATATATTTATACATGTGTGTTTGTAAAATTTAAATGTTTTGACTAACGACCGAGTACATCCAACCAACCAACCTGGTCTACGCACCTCTTAACCAACTGCTTAACTGATTAGCAACCAAATATTTTAGATCTGCACATGTGCAGAAACTTAATTCAAGATACAATCGAAAAACTCAGTAACGTATTATTTGTTGAAGTAGACTATTATGCATGATTTGATAAATTAAGACTTAAAAAGTACAGAGCTTGGATGAAAATCTGTACATTCTCCACGATAATTCACTTATCTATTATTGGATATCTATAGAAATGAACATAGTGAAAAATTAATAACTAAATTCTCACATTAGTTTTCAATATAAGTAACTTGTAATAGTGATTTGTTAACTAGGGTTAGTACTATTCCCACTTAAAAATTTATTTTATGGATTTACTATGAAAAACAACTTATCTGACCAACCTTTTACTATTAACAGTTCAACTCACTTTCATGAGCTAAACCTACACAGCTTTCAGTTCTACTTTTCAATTAGTTTTCTATTTCAAATTATGGTTCTTTAGTTCTTTTAGTATTTAAAAAAATAATAATTATATACTCTAGCATAATAATTTTTAGGCATTCAAATTCTAACATCTAACAAAATCATATTTCACACTTACCTAACATATATGAACTTCTTCAAAACGCGTGCAGCTCACACAACGACTCGGTGTGAAATGCCAGTTTCTTATCACAAAAACCGGGTATCACGTGGTAGAGGGTTGATCACGTGACTGCTTCCTGATATAGGATTGGCCGATAACGATTCCTTCTAAGTGACGTCACTCGACGATAAGAACATCTAGATAAGCAACATTCACGCCATTTCCATTACTGTTTTCGAATGAGTGGACCTGCTCGGTTGTCTGCATTGTCTAAACTTGTCTGACCTCGTCTGCAGCTTCTTTCTTAGCTAGTCTAAAATATGAGTTTATTCATGAAAATCGTTATAGATGTGTATTTTTAATTACTATACTTGATTAGATAGTTTAAACCACCAATTGTTTATTGTACATAATAACTAAAAAATCATTTTATAATATATTCATATAAATAGTATATTAATCTATTGTTTATTGAAATCAGATCGTTTCCGTTAATTGATTTTTATAATAATTAAAATAATTGATTTATCTATTTATTATTTTATAAAACATAGTGTCGATGTAAGAAATAATATTCTTTTGAAAGCGGAAAATACGTAGATTAATCAATGTCTGTTGTTTTAGCATCAAGTCGATTTCATTTGTGTCCATCTGTGTGTGTGCGTATGTGTGTGCATGTGTGTGTGTGTATCTATATTTGCCTCTAAAATCGTGTAGAGGTATGTATCTGTCTGTATGTACGTGTGTACAAGTGGATAAGTGTCTGTTTGTCTGGCTATGTATTCATAAATTTAAATAATTTTTTAGAAAAAATTACCTAACTTTTAAAAATTTTTAGAAAATTTACAAGACTTCAAAAATTTATACAGAAAATTTACACAGAAAACAAAACAAAACAAATAATAATAAAAAAACTTTTTTTAATTCGTTAAAACTTTCATTTTAATTTGTAATTAAAAAAAATTCTCATTTGTTAAAACTTTTTTATTGGTTAAAATTTTTTTATTTGTTGAAACTTTTTTTAATTTGTTAAAACTTTTTAAATTTTTTAAAACGTTTTTAAAAGTTAGGTAATTTTTTCTAAAAAATTATTTAAATTTATAAATACATAGCCAGACAAACAGACACTTATCCACATATACACACGTACATACAGACAGATACATACCTCTACACGATTTTAGAAGCAAATTTACACACACATGCACACACATACACATACACACGGATAGACACATATGCATAGCTGCCAAACTCAAACTAATCTTCCGTAATACTTGTGCTAATTTGACCCTGGTTTAATACGTTTCAAACCAGAAAATTTTTTAAGAAATGAAAATAAATATGTTCCACGTAGAAACCTGCAATTAAATAAATAAGCTTTCATGAAATAAATTTTCTTGTTTGAAATGTGGTTAACCTGGGTTAAATTAATCCAGGCATTACGGAAGATTAGCGGAAGGTTGGCAGCTACATATGAAATCGATTTGATGCTAAAACAACAGACATTGATTAATCTACCTATTTTCCGCTTTCAAAAGAAAATTATTTCTTAAATCGACACTATGTTTTATAAAATAATAAATAGATAAATCAATTATTTTAATTATTATAAAAATCAATTAACGGAAATGATCTGATTTCAATAAACAATAGATAAGTATACTATTTATATGTATATATTATAAAATGATTTTTTAGTTATTATGTACAATAAACAATTGGTGGTTTAAACTATCTAATCAAGTATAGTAATTAAAAATACACATCTATAACGATTTTCATGAATAAACTCATATTTTAGACTAGGTAAAAAAGAAGCTGCAGACGAGGTCAGACAAGTTTAGACAATGCAGACAACCGAGCAGGTCCACTCATTCGAAAACAGTAATCAAAATGGCGTGAATGTTGCTTATCTAGATGTTATCGTCGAGTGACGTCACTTAGAAGGAATCGCTATCGGCCAATCCTATATCAGGAAGCAGTCACGTGATCAACCCTCTACCTCGTGATATCCGGTTTTTGTGATAAGAAACTAGCATTTCAAACTAAGTCGTTGTGTGAGCTGGACGCGTTTTGAAGAAGTTCATATATATTAGGTAAGTGTGAAATATGATTTTGTTAGATGTTAGAATTTGAATGCCTAAAAATTATTATGCTAGAATATATAATTATTATTTTTTTAAATATTAAAAGACTAAAGAACCATAATTTGAAATAGAAAACTAATTGAAAAAGACGGGTTACCATCTCCCGGTCCCAGGCCCTTAGAAGGCCCATCTGTCAACGCAAGGAACCACCCGCGAAACGAGCCCCGCGGCCCGTCCCGAAGGTCGCCGCAAGACAAGCTCCAACAGAGTGGAACTCCACGCAAACTCCGGTCAAGCCGGCGCACTGCCCAGCGCACGTCACGCCGGCTATTCCCAAGTTGGTGAACAATCGCTACGATAGTCCTCACCACCCAGCTAGAAAAACCAAGTGGTCCCTAAACTTGGTTACTCGAGCCGGTAGACCCCGCAAGCCATCGCAGGAACCAGACGCCTATAAAGACGCTGGGCCCACGGACTGAACCGAGGCTTCCCGACCCGAATTTAATTTACGGAAGGCCCCCAAGATCAGATACCATTTTCCGGCAGAGACAATTTTGTGGGCCAGCCGATAGGAAAGTTATTGAAGAGCCCCTAACTTGAAGACCAGGGAGGACGAGGAAAGTCCCTCCGGCCGTAAAGCGACCCAGCTCCTGGCTTTTCGCCCAAGCCACCCGGCTCAACCGATGGAACCCCTCGTGGATCACGCCGGGAACCAGTTGGCCCAGACTAGGTGCCGTTAGCGACCCCAGGCGGGCACGGAAAGCTCCACCTTGACGGAATAGACTCCGCCTCGCTAGGGGGTCGGACGGAACGGATTCCCGCCAGCCCCCACCGACTCGACCCCATCCTAAAACAGAGAAGCCAGTGGAGGCCGACAGAAGCCCGCCTGCCACTACCTTACCTCACGGCCGTCGAGGGTACCCAGGCCCGAAGGCCCCTGCCCCCGTGCAGTGACCGACCGCTACCTTTGTTAGTGCGTTCGAAAGTTAGGTGGAGACACCTCTAGGTCCTCATCACCAGGCGAGGAAAACTCCGGTACCGCATAGACACGGAGGACCTGGATCGGACCAAGAGTTCACCCGAGGCACGATGAGCCGCCGCGTTACCGGCGAGCCTCCGGCCCGTTTCCCTGCGGGAATAGTGTTCGATGGTGGACCTGCCGGCCGACCCCCTCCCACGGGTCACGGCACGACATGGAGCAACCAGAACCATACTGGGCTCCCCACGCGACCGCTCCTTGATCAACGGGGGCACCGCCAAACCCTATCACCCTTAGGGTCGGCTCCCAACTGCTCCAGCTGAGGTCCTCGGAGGGATGAGCCACCCAAGTCATAAAGTAACCTGGGCGCTGTCCGAAACCCTCGCCCTTCGGTTGCTCCGGGAGTCCCTGCATGGCGTTCCCGCGAGCCCCGTCGTCACTAGCGAGCACCGAGGACTTTCCACTACAAAGCCCTCACTCGTACTTCAGGCTCCCTCTTAGTCAATTGGTAGATGGGGTCCTATCGCCTTAGCTATCCTTTGCCCAGAGTCACCACCCGGTCACAACCGGCTCTGGGATCAGACTATGGAGCGTCGCTATCCGGCTTGGCCAGAGAACCTGGCTGCCGGGGGTGCGTCGGATCAAGGGCGAAACGCACCCATGCACAACGTCCGTTAACCGTGGCCACCGGGCCCAACGCCTGTCGGAATTGGGCCTCTCGAGCAGGTGGCGATTTGTCCCCATCCGGCCCCCTCGCATTCGTAGACAACGAACTCGGCCGAGCTTCCGGTCACCTCACCCACTCAAGGGGTCGGATCGGAACCACCCGGAGGGTTGAAAGCTGTGTAGGTTTAGCTCATGAAAGTGAGTTGAACTGTTAATAGTAAAAGGTTAGTCAGATAAGTTGTTTTTCATAGTAAATCCATAAAATAAATTTTTAAGTGGGAATGGTACTAACCCTAATTAACAAAGCACTATTACAAGTTACTTATATTAAAAACTAATGTGAGAATTTAGTTATTAATTTTTCACTATGTTGATTTCTATAGATATCCAATAATAGATAAGTGAATTATCGTGGAGAATGTACAGATTTTCATCCAAGCTCTGTACTTTTTAAGTCTTAATTTATCAAATCATGCATAATAGTCTACTTCAACAAATAATACGTTACTGGTTTTTTTTATTGTATCTTGAATTAAGTTTCTGCGCATGTGCAGATCTAAAATATTTGGTTGCTAATCAGTTAAGCAGTTGGTTAGGAGGTGCGTAGACCAGGTTGGTTGGTTGGATGTACTCGGTCGTTAGTCAAAACATTTAAATTTTACAAACACACATGTATAAATATATATATATATAAAGTAAATTTTTTAAACACTTCGACTCACCTATAGGTATTTTTATTCTTTTTGGTTAGATTTTGCATACATACACAAACATGCATATACGCATGTTTTTCTAAAGTTGTAAATAATTCGAAAACTTTTTGTTAATTTCGTCCAAACTTTTAATTAAATTTCGAGAGAAACAATTAGGATGCATTTATTCGATAGTTAAGACAGGTATGTTTAGTACAATTTAAAAGAAAGTTTGAGTAACTTGTAGATTTTATACGAATATTTTTATTAACTAATGAATATTTTACGCAGGTATATTAACACACACACGGATATTACTTGTAAATAGCCTGGATATATATATATTGGTATAGATACACATATATGAATGTGCATATAAATTGTCGTATACATGTTATTAACTTGCAAACGATTAAAAAACTATTTTGATAACTTATAACCATTAGAATTTTTTTATTATCTTTAAAAAATTTATTGACTTGTAATTTTTTTAAAACTTTTATTTATTAACATGATCATTTTTGTAACATTTTTTTATTTCGTTTGTATTCTTTAAAAAACGTTTTTATCTTCGTGCAATTTTTTTTTTTTTATCAAGTTGCGATTTGTTAAAAACTTTTTTATTATTAATGTATTTTTTAAAAACGTTTTTAATTTAGTTGTAATTTCTAAAATTTATTTTTGAGTTAAGTTTTACTGTTTACAAAACATTTTTCAAAACGTGTGTATTGTTCAAAATCATTAAATGACCAACATATACAAAAGCATATGTATTATAAGTATGCATATGCACATAAGCTGCACTAGTATGTTGAGACGATAATTTTCAAAAACTAGAAGGTATAAAATGAATAATTTACTTTTACTAACAAATAAATATAAATTTTTTCTTACAATAGCGAAATTTGTATGTGACAGTTGAAATTCTTTTGGTTATTCATTTGTTAATTTTAAGTGTATTGTTTAATTTTTATAGCTAATTATTGATTCATTATTTTAAATGAGGTTTGGAATTTTCCTCCTGTGGCGAGTTTCAAATATCTAGTTAATTTTCTGGGGGTTTAAAAGGAGGGTGAAATGTATAGTGGTAGTTTGATGTGTAAAAAATAACATGGTTAACAAAGATTTTCCTATAAAGGAGTTCATTAAATTTTGACTAAAAGTTGCAATCAAATTAATTTTCTATTGTTTCTAAAAAACATTAATGTCACGTGATCTGATCGATGTTTCAAACTATATAGGAAAGTTACCGAATGTTACGTAGTGTATATTATAAAATCTGAATGGTCGAACTAGGTTATTTGAGTTAATATGAATGTTTAAATCCACTAAACTAAGAAAAGTAGAAAAATAACAATAATTTCCTAAAATTAATATAGGCTATGTATAAGTGTGTGAGAAAGTAGCCCAAAAACTTAAAAGATGAAAAATCATGTGACTAATCAACTGAGTCCGTTGTAGTTAGGCCCCACCAGTGGCCGAGAGGTTCTCCCCTCGAAGCTGGTAGACGGGAGGTGTTGCGTTCGATCCCAATCGCTCCCGTCGGCCTAATCGTTCGGAGTTTTCATGGTTTTTTTCGAACCTTGGTTTTCCAAGCGATAATACGTGTTAGGTTCCCTTAGAAAGACCCCCACGGAGGACACTACCCCCCTTAGGGCCTAGGTTCAGTTTCGTTAGAGCCGAAAAGATCATTAGGTGTAGCAGGTGGCATGTAGAGGACACGTCTCTTCGTCAGAATTTAGAAAAAGCACAAGCAACGCCATTTTGTTGCTTTATATACTTTCTGAACGACTTAGGTTTGGTCAACAATATCTCATTTACAGAATGATCGATTACTTCTTCGAAAAGGACGCGATTTCTCTAAAGCGTTTACTTTTTTCATTAAAGGGACAGTCCCTCAAGACACCTTGTCAACACATATGGTTTCCAGATGTTGACAAAGGTTTTACGTTCAGTTTAAGGAGATTCTGAAAAAAAATACTTTTCCCAGTTCAACAACTCGAAACTTTTGGAACTTTTTTGTTTCATTTTTAAGTGTAAAAGCAATTTAAACGTAAATTCAATTATTGAAGTGATTTGTCATCGAATAGTTTTTTTTTCACAATTTTCAGAAGCATAATTTTAGTTATGAATAATAAGCATATTTTTAAAGCGGTTCCCAAAAAAGTATATTTTTCCCCCGCTCAGTGATGTAAAATTTTGTTTTTTTTTAAGTTAAAAAAAGTAACAACTTTATGTAATTTTTGTAATATTTGAAACAACAATTTGATGTTAATTAATAAAACAAGTCTTCTACTAAATTAAAATTACTAATAGAATGATTTTATCTGTATATATATGTAATAATATAATTCATATACATTTTAGCTAAAATAGGAACCCATTATACGTACTTTATAAATTTAGTTTTTTTTTTTTTTTACTCTTACATCAGGATGGTATGTTATTTCCATTAAAATATAAATAATATTCTTCATTTCTACTATCCATTCAAATTTTAATCCTTTCTTACAATCAAATTTTCTTTGCCACATAATCAATGAGATGTCTCCTAAAATACGCATGGTGAAATAAAATTTGTTGCTGGGAGTTAGTGTGTTAAAAAATCACTCCAATTTAAAACAAGAAATGCGGTATGTATATTATGCGTTTTATCAATTAAAGTTATAATGCCTCTTTAAATACGTAATGTAAAACTGAAGTAAAAAAAAAAAAAATACTTATGTAACATCATTATTTGCACTTATTTCATACTTAATCAAACTAACAATGCGACTTATATACGATTTAAAATTGAAGTAGTATTAAGAAATTACTTAATATACTAAATTATTATTCTGCAACATTTTGAATTAAATATATATTTAAGGCTGTGAAAAAGAAAAAAAAACATAATAGTAATACAGCTGAACAGTGTGAATCTTCTTGGCACATTAACAAAGTTCATGAAATTTGCACACACTGTTCGTGATCGTATTAAAATTATTTAAAATTGCACAGTATTTTTTATTTTATTGTAAATGTATTTCATCTGTAATCAGTTGTTTACCAATACTTTTGTTTTTAACATCATTCAGAATCTACAACTTTGGCAACATTTTCTAAAACTTTCTTAGCCTTTAATGGAAACAGATAAAGGCTATTCGACTTCTTACTACATAAATAAGTATACCTGCAAATGTTTTGCATTTAATCATCATTTGAATGCATCAAAAAATATCAAGTTTTGATCTGAGATTTGAAAAAAAAAAAAAAAAAAAGAAAAAGAAAGAAAGAAAGAAAAAGCTGTAAATTCAAGATCCAAAAATCTTTCATCCAAAATCCATTCCGTTAAACATCCAAAGTATCCGGCAAACCGAATATTAGTCAAAAGGGCCACTCGTAGGATCACTCCGTCAAAAATGTCAGTTTTGGAGGTTTATAGCAGTATCTTTCATTATTTTTTAATTTTAGGGGTAGCAATATTACTTGTAATGATCAAATTAAATGGATCAAAATTTTTTCCAGTTTTTCAAACTATTACACAAAAACATATGCACCCTTCATTATACATAATTGTGTTGGTCTTTTATGCTTCATTTATATCCGGGCCTTTTTTTACATTTGCGGTTTTTTAGCCCATTCTTTCGCCTTCCAGAAAAATGACTAGTATATAAAGGAAACTTTGTGTAGCATGTATAAAGAAACACTCTTTTTTATCAATTGTTAGGAACTTTTTTTGACCCTACTTATATTTATTGATATATAGTAAAACTTCCGAAAACCGAACATGTTTATAGCTAATTCTGAATTATCACATTTTACTAAACGAGTATTCGGACACCATATACATATAAATATAGTTTTCTCTCAAACAGTTTCAGCAGTGCTGCCTGCCTTTTGGTTTACAAAATAGCACTCTTCTTGCCTTTCAGTTAAAAAAAAAAATCCCTTTCTTTTTATATATTAAACAATTTGCTTGCGTAGTAAAAACTGATTCAATGTTGTCTTGAAAAGAGAGCCCTGAGTTTTAAATATTAAAAGGGGCTTTAAAAGAAATGCTTTTAAGAATCTGAAAAGTGCCTTTGTGAATCTGAAAAGTATCCTTAAGAATCCGAAACGCGTCCTTAAGAATAAAAAATTACCGTTTCTCACAAGCAACCCCCCCCCCCCCATTTTTTTTAAAAATATGTGAGATATCCTGTGTCTCTCGGTGTGTGTTTAAATATATAATATTTAATATACATGTATATACATTTGCAATATACCATCGAAACTCGTTAAGATGAACATAGAATATATTCATATAAGTATTAAGCTTAACGCGAAATACTTTTAACATAAACTGTGTCTATATCCCCTGTCAAAATTACACAAAGATTTAATTACTGATAATGTGAACTACTTACACCATAAACAAAATTTCAATCCGCCCGTCAGATTCACGTTAACGAGATTCGGCTATATTTGTATATAAAAAACAAAACTTGCTAAAATTAAATCGGAAATGAATGAAAAGGATTCCTTTTAGAAGGACTTCCGTCTTAGCAGATAAACGTATTCCATCTTCTATGGAATAAAAATTGTTACGGCGGAATCATTATAGGTATTCAAATAATTTTCCTTTTTACCAGATATAATTGTTACATATTATGTTCAAGGTTGAAAATAGCACACTTGTATCGTCTAGTTGCAAAACTGGCCATCTCCAAAAAATAAAATTTTGAGAAAAAGCTGATTTTTTACCACACTTAGCCAAATAAAGTTTGGAACCAAAACTCTTCAGTTTTATAGTCATTAGGGCAGTATATTTGAAAACACGAAATAAGGTGTCAGGGGCACATGAAGGGAAGGGGTTATTTAGATCTTTGTTTTGGATTTGGCCGCCTTTGCCACTTACTTTGGAGTTGGCCGGTTTTGCAACATGAAAAGCATGATTTAATTAGCATCATGATAATTAATTAATCAAAATATGCTAACTATGATGTTATTATGTTATCAATTAATTATGTATTATATTATCCCCAAGGTGGATTACCCATAAGGCAACTTAGGCTGTGGCCAAGGGACGTACGTTAGGTAGGGTTAGCAAAATTAAGAAATTTAAAGTTTTTAAATTTAATGAAATAAGAACAATTTAAAATTTTAACGAAAAGGGTTAAATAAAAAATGAATTTGTAATAATCACATTTAAAAAAAATTTTCTACTTCTCGATACATCAACACAAAATTTTCTCAGATTTTAAATGTAACAAAAGCCCATTCATTTCCAATGTACAATCCTCAAAATACTAAAATTTATAAAGCAAAATTTAAATGTATTATTAATTAATTAAATAGATTAAAAAAATCTTAAATTTGAAAGAAAATTCACTTACAGTTTTATGAAGGGGGGCGGGGGGCGGAAAAGTATTTTGGCCTAGGGCGTCAAAAAATGATTATTCACCTCTGGTTATCAAAAGGTTATCATTACCTTTGAATTTTGGGTTTTCTCCTTTACCACGTCGTAGATCCACTTTGCCGCTTCCTTGGTTGATTAGTAGACACTTCTTCCAGAAACACTTAAAGAGAAAACAGAGATAGTCGGAGAAAACAAGAAGCTAAATTATTAGAAAATTTGTATGCACCAAGGGGGAGCAGCCACGGGCGAGAGAAAACACGATAACGTTAATCTAATCAACAAGTGAGAAGTTATTGTGGGGTCGAGCAGAAGCGTCAGCTAGCGGATATGGAGATGGCCGGTTTTGAAACTCACCGGCTGAAGGAGTTGGCCGCTTTTGCACCACACCATGATTTTCAAACGCATATAACACAGGAATTGAGAGGTTTTTGCATGGTTTAGCGTTTCCAGATGATAGAAACCTTTACTTAGAACTAAAAAAACTGAAAAAACACATTTTCAATTTTTGAGGAGTTGGCCGGTTTTTCAACTAGACGACACAATTGAGGTTTACTCTAACAGAGCGAAAAATGTCCGGACCAGTACTCAAACCTGGATACCTTAGCTTATTGTGCTATTGCTTAACCTATTGAGCTATCCGGACGATACCTGGTTGATATTTTTCACTCTTATTTGTTGGACATGAAAAATTCCTTCATTATATTAGGTATTATTTCGCCTTTACCATGAAATATTTCTATTTAAGGCAGTTTTCACTGTATAATTCACTGTATAACGAACGGTGTCCCTGCTAAGACGTAAAATTTTGAAAAGCATTTTTTCTTATCCCTTGTGATTTTGTGTTAGCGAGTTACACTCCACTCGGATGAAAATGCTATACTTTTAGCATATACGTATGTGAAACATTTACATATTTAAATTAAAAAAATTACAAATCACAGTATTTGTGTTTGATTTCTTTGTAATAATCCGTGGAAATATTTATAAAGAAACTATGTAAAGGGTATTTATTATAAAGGACTGAAAAAAATTGAAATATTTATAATTCTGAAACCACTCGGCAAAGGAAATCGGAATTTGCTGTCTAAAACAACTTTTACCTTAGAATGCATTATATTTTATTAAGATTTCCAAATGCAAACTACCTACTTTCTGATACATTTTTTATTTCGTTTTTGCTTTGAAATGCATGATTATTATGCAGGTGTTATTCTTATTCAGGAACTATATGTAATCAAACCTTTTTTTTCCTTTTTCATAAAGGTAGATGACTTTCAGTAAATTTTGTCAAAGTTGGCTATTTGATTCGGACGCGTCAGTCGAAGAAAGTAAAAAAAAAACTGCCGCTGGTAGGTGATTTACCGATTCTAGATGGCCAAAATTATTTTTGGTGTCAATAATGGTTACGCTCCGGACAATATGAATTTCAGACGTGGGATTATTCGATAGGACATTTTAAAAATCTTTTATGTCGTCGAATTTTGACAGGGACCACCTAGTGGTTAATGATGTTTCAAAATGTTTAGTAAAATATAAATGCTTTCTAAACTTTGAAACTTTTATGGGCCCATTTTTAAACGTAAAAAGCAAAATATCAGTAAGCGTGACAATTGAAGTGATCCAGATTCTAATAGATTTTTCATTTTTCGATAACTGAATTATATTTTAAGTGATATGCGATTTTTGTGACGCTGAATTTCGTTTCAAAACACTAGCTTTGACAGCGTTTTCTAAAAAATCGCAAGCCTTTATGGAAAAAGGAAAAATAATATTCGATTTCATAACTTCTGAATAGAAATACACCTGTCAGTCTCATGATTTTACAATCAGAAATCGATTAGCTTCTGAATAGCGTACCTACCTGTGTGTAGCTGTACCAACACGTACGACATTTACATTAATGTAAAAAAATGCTGTTGGATTCTTTAGCAACTTTATGGAAATATCTGAACAATTCAAGAATGTACCTGAGTACCTACCAGTCCAGCTTTAACAAACCAAAATGGATTTAGGAATTATGCCAGAAATTAGCCAGTTTAGCTTTGAAAACAAGCTTAAATGTCATCTCAGATAGCTACTTTCTAACGTCTTCGTGATTTCTAAACTATACTGAATACAGTGACATATTATTTCTAATGTCAACATCCACTTTTCTAAGCACATACAAAACACAGACGATGTATAAGATATTATTCAAAAAAAATTTAAACAGAGACTTTAAAGAGTGCATTCACATCTCGTTAAAACACGTTGTTTGCTTGAAAATTGCTGTTAACCCATTCGCTGCCAAAACTATAAAGTAAAAAAATTCAAATTTCTTGTTGAAAGTCGTATGCCACCACAAATTCAGAAATGTAAATTTCGCTTTACTAATACACTGAAATTCCTGCCAATAAATAAGGCAATTTTTTAATTCTAAAATAGTGGTGACAAAGTAAGGAATAAATTAAAGCCACGAGCATACTCGTGGTTGGCAGTTAATGGGTTAATTAAAAATCAATGAAAAGACGTATCGGCAAAAAATCTCAACGATTACAGTGAAAAAAAAATTCGCTAGTTTTCATACATTTTTATTAAAATTCTAAATTTTAGTTATTTTTTTCCATTTTTCTATAAAAACACAACGCCTTTTAGAAAATAAATTTGATTTTTTAAAAGATTTTTGAGGCAGGAAAATAACTTAAAACTAATCATCAGGTAACAATCGAATTCAAACAATATGTACGTCATTTACATTAATGTAAAAAAATGCTGTTAGATTCTTCAGCCACCTTATGGAAATATCTGAAGAATTCAAGAATGTAGGTAAGAAACTAATTGCCTAATTATATTTGAAACATTTATGTAGGGGAAAACGAAAATATCTTTATCGAAATAAGAAAGTAAAAAGTACGGAATCTTTGCAATTAAAATTTTAAAATGGAACAAAACCCACTTCAGACATAATTGACTAAAATAAGAAAAATAATGTTTTAAATTAATAAAAAATAAAAGAAATGTCGACCGAAATATTACACTTCTTCACTGTTAAACCCGTTTAAAAAATAATTTTCTTGCACAAAATGTATACATTTTGCTCATAATTTCTCATATATTTATTTCCCAAGTTGCCAATTATTTTTTCTGAAAATTCATCTGAACTTTAATTTTCGATTTCAAAGATATACACATGCAGCTGCTAATAACATAAGTGATTTTTTCTTCTTCTTTTTTCATATAGAATTTTCACTTCAAAATTTTATTAATAATTCAAATTAATTGTAATGTTGATAAAACCTGGCGATGAATAAAATGATTTGTTAAAAACACGATTCTTGAGGTCAGTAGACAGGTTGTATAAACAAACATTAATGTATAAAGTAAGTTATGTACACAAGCTATTTTCAATTCTCAATTTTTCTTCTAATGGATCATTATTACATCCCTAATTTTGTTCTACGGAAATCTAATATTTATTAGAAGATTGCTCCGATTATCATGAAATTTAAATATATTATTTGTGAGATACAGATAGATGCCTCTTGGTCTTGTTGACTAATCAAAATTTTCAAACAATATAACTTTTTGCTTTCTTTTGTGTAATGTTATTGAGTTAGCTCAGTTTCTCAAATAGTAAATAATAATAATTATTATTATTACTGAAAATTAAAAAAATGATTTTAGTAGGGTTTTGATTATTCATGTGAGCTGGAAACATTCTAAATTTTAAGCTTACTATCTGAATGCATTCACATTACATTACACAACACATGTGCTTATACTACGTAAAAAAATAAATATTTTTTTCACAGTTTAAAAATATACTAGCCGGCGTAGTCATCCGATTTGTTGCATTTTCTATAGCATGCGATCTTCCTCTCTTTTGAGTGCAGTAGGGGGGGGGGGGGGATTTAATTCAATTCTACATTAAAAAAAGGTTCAAAATGTTAATTTTGATAAATATTTCAATATAATCAAGTAATCATGCTTAGAATTTATAAAATAGATTAAATAAAAATTACGGAAGTTATATCTTGCAAGTTACCTAATTTTGATGCAATAATAGTAGAATGCCTTTATAGTAAAAGGGTGACACACGGGTAGTAAAATTCGATCGATCTAGATGATTTTGGATACAAATTTAGAGAGCTTGTCACCATTGTCAAGTTAATGTTTGTTTATTTGCCTGATTCATTTAAGATTTTTCTGAAATGCAAACTGGATAGTTTCTGATACATTTTTTAATTCATTTTTGTTTGCAAACGTGTCAAAATGGCAGGTGTACTTATTTAGAAACAACGCAATCGAACAGTTTTCCTTTTCCGGAAAGAAAGAGAAATTTTTAAGATATGCAGTTAAATTTGGTGTTTTGATCCAAATTTCTAGACGTGACAGCGCAAGAAAGGGAAAAAATTGTCTTCCTGAGACGATAATAGCTTCGGCCATCTGACTGTGGTCAAGTTCTATATGTGACTAATCTGCTGTTTATGTTTTGGACAAAACTTTTATTATATTTTCCGTACGTATGTTCAATCCATGCTCAAAATTTCATGTTATTTATATGGTCATGATATTTATTGTTCTACATATGTTATTTACATTTTAAAGAAATTCAGAAAATATTATTTCACACAGATCAATAATATGAAAAAATTTCAGCTTTTTGATGAAATCTTTAATAAATGTAGAAGTCATATTATCCTGCTTTACATAACATTTTTTAAGAAAACGTAAACTAAAAGCCGTTAAATCGATTTATTTAAACAAAACAAAAATAATATTTTTTTTATCATTTCGGATAGCATTATTTTTCCCTTTCCCTCCACAAAAATGAAGTATTTTACTTGTATTTCTGAGAAACTCAGTTAAAAGTTATAATGGTAAAATGTAGTTAATATTTTGGACACTATTTAAAAATTTAAAGTCCTGAGAGTCATTAAGACATTCACGGATTCATGCGAATAATTGGTGTTAATTTCATCGCGCTTCTTTTCATATTCTCTAGGCATTGTGAAACAAATAAACAGGCAAATTTTTATATAAAAGGGTATAAAAAATAGTTTTTAGAAATGTGTCTATAAATGCTGAAATACTAAATGAAATTCATAACTCATACTTATCATTAACGAAAACGTGAAATTTGTTACAATTTTTATACTTTTTAAACATTATTTTATTTCAGCTCTCCAATAATAAGATAAATAACTCTATTTAGAAATAAATTATCTTGGGTCTATCTTAAGATGACTAATATACTGTTTAATAGTTTAATAAATATTAATTTTAAAGAAAAATAACCATATCATAACCGTATTATGGCATACAAGTATGCACGAAATGTTACACGAAGATATGCTAAAAATATTCACTATTTTTTATTTCTAGCATCTTGTTCTGAACAATTTTTAAAAACAGGATAAGGAAGATATGTGACCATGGTCAGGGGGTATATATCAAGTTATTTTTCGTAGCGCCAAAAATCTCAATTAGCAGAAGTCCTAATGGTTTTTTCACGGTGGGTAGCGACTCTTATTTGGACGGAGAAATTTTGCTCCGTATGTGAATGTCAATCCGCTAACGACGAATTTTTTGGTCTGGTTTTTTGGGTTTATTTTGCCGTACGATCATTCATCAACAGTGTGAGTAATTAGGAATGATATATGTCTTTTGGCTCTAAAAGGGAATACCTGTAGGGCCTATATCCCTCATGATGATAATTGGCCGTCAAAAACACAACTAACCGTTGTGGTTAGTGTATTAGCCCAAAAATCGGGGCCTAATTCCCGCACAGGTCAACCAGGTCCTTGGGCCTATAGGGGGGGGGGTAAAAGGTGTTGGGCCTTGGGCCCCCCTGCAATCTAAATCGGGCTCTACCTAAATTGTAAAGTTCGGTTATGTGAGTTTGAAACCTCTCAAACCAGACAAAGGGACTAAAAAAAAAGTTTTCCTTGTATGAAATCGAAATTTCATGTCATTTTCCTTAAAAAAGTCCTCTCTGAAGTCGTTTAAAATTTGTCTCGCTAATAACAATAAAAATTTACAAATAATAATAAAATTGCTTTTCAAATGTTAAAAAATTTCATTTCGCTAATAATAATAAAAAATGTGTAAATAATAAAATTGTTCTTCTTTGGGTTCCTTTGCTAAAGTAAAAAAAAAAAAATAAATAAAATAAAAAATCCAGAAGAGGGATTTTCTTCCAATAACAACATACTCAGACTTTAGATAATATAAGATACATATCATCCTCTTTATAGTTACGCATACGCGATTAAGGCCCCCCCCCCTCAGCAGGGGGCCCAAGGTCACGGGCTAGTTAGTCTATGCGGGCCCTGAACACATATTAGTCCTAATGGGTTAATTCTTCTATGTTTTCATTCTGAACCTCTTAAGTAAAAAAACAACAAAAAAAATATTTAATAATAATCTTTGAAAATCCTTTACTATATGTTGTTGAAAAGTAAGATCAACCTATGTGAGATTATTTAAAATATAAGTTAAAAATGTAATATCAAATGAGTAAATACTTCTTACTTAAAAAAAATTACTTCGGGGTATATCGATAGAAATAAGTTTAAACGATTAATTATTATTATCTCTAACGCAGTAAAATAATGACTGAGGTATATTTTATAGAAGAATATGTGTAGTATTCAAAATTATTCTACATCACCCTAGAAAATAGCTTATCATCTATTATAAATATAGGAATTACGATTCAATTATGATTAAAAGGGGATGTGTGTAGTTCATTTATGTATTTCGAATAGTGTAACTATATTAAATAGTTTGCACATGTATTAAAAATGATATAGGTAGTCACATAGAATACTTATCTCTAAAACTTAGTATAAATTTTAGGCATGTTTGGAAAAAAAGGCATTCTTGAATATAAAATGTACAGAAAGTACCGCCTAACTGTAAATTATTCAAAAAGCAATAAACCTAGTAGGGATTTCATCTAAAAACTGGGTAAAAGGCTAACATTATGTTTTTTAAAAAAATGAATACATAGATTTTCAGATTAGTGCATTTGGTGCTGTTATTAAATCTAAATTTAGGTAATAAAACTCCAATCTATCTTATATTTAAAAATATATAAGAATCCCTTAATTAAGTTAAATTGTAATTGAGACAGGCTGTACTAATAATTGAAAGGGACCGCTCAGTGCGGTGCCTTTGATCTTTGAGATAACGTACCGGTGCAAGCATGTTCCGACAGAAAGTAGATAAACAGTATAGTTGCAGCGAGATTTCTAACATGGCTGATCAGATGAGAAGACATTATGGATTATTAACAGGTACTGTAATTCCTTTTTATATTTCGATTTAATATTAAAAATATAAAACTAAAACTAGGTATTAATAGGTATTTATTTTTTCCATTAAATTCCCTTTTGAGTATAAGTGAAAATGCATATACTTAAAAACAGTATGCTTTTGTTAGGGAATAGCAGGTTCGAAATTTATTATTTAATATTTATCTTTGAGGATATCATTCCTATTTAAATATACTAATATTTATTTTCCAACATAGTATTAGAAATATTAATTTTCGCGATATGAAAATCTCATACATTGTTTTTGCGAAGTAAAATGAACGACATGAAATGTTTTTACCAAAATAATATTGTGTTAGGTAAAGGATTTGTCTAACTTATTTTGTTTTCGAACTCCAAAAATTTCTTAGTTTTGAATTTTAAAAATTAACTTAGTTTAAAAATCTCTGAAGAAATCATTTCAATTGGTCTTAAAATAGCATACACTATGATTTACTTAGATTGTTTTCAAATTATAACTGTTTCAATTAACATACAGTCTTGAAAATGCAGTAGCCTATATCTTGTTTTCAATGAGGCAGTCTAGGACACACACCTTAAAGAAAAATAATGAATCAAAACTATGCTTATTCTCCAAAATTAGTTAATAATTAGTTTAAAAATTAATCAAAAAGGTATTATCCAAAAATAATATAGTCGCAGTCTAAAAAATTAATCGCACACAAAATAAATAATATGTCAGAACATCTTTTACTAAAATTGCTTTCAAAGACAAAATAATATACGCAGTTTAGAAATGAATAGAATTTATCCAAATAATTAATATAAAGGTAGTCTAAAACTTTCTCGTATATGCATTCACTAAATAAATACAGTATACGCATTCTTAAAATTTATCATTTATACATTTTCTCTAGAAATAATTTGTATGCCTTATAAAAATGAATCGTATATGCTTTTTCTAACAGAGTTCACACGAAATTGTAAAACAAAAATTCGAATTTTAATTAAAATTTATTGAAATCTGGCTTTGAATTGTGATTTATATATTATTCGTCGGTTACGAAAAAAAAAGAAAAAAAAGACTCGCTCATCCCAGTATCGCTATTAAAATTCTAATTGCTAAAGGCGGCGAAAACAATCTTGTGTGCGAAATTATTTTTATAAGGTAAATTAAAATAGTTTTGCACTGCCAATAAAATGTATACACTTTTGAAATTTATGTGAATTCTTTTGCACTGTCCTGTATATGTAGGAATTATTGCGTTAGACTCATATTATAAAATTTGAAACGTATCTTTCGCGTTGTTGAAAACTAATAAGAGATTTCGTCTACAGCATTCAAAATGTACTAACACATTTCGTTAAAAGCTTATCAAAAATTTATTCAACTTAATTAAATTCATCAGTATATTATATTCACCACTTTTGAATAATATTCAACATTTATATAATTAAATTTATAAGTTTCGTCAACAACAACAAAATATATTCGACATTAAAATTTTATTGAGTTCAATTAATATATTTCACCAGCAACATTAAAAATTTCACGAATAACAATAAAATATATTTAATATTAAAAATATTATCTAATTGAGTTCATATATCTCGCCAATAACATTAAAATTTTCGCGAATAACAATAAAAATATATTCAATATTAAAATTATTATCTAACTGAGTTCATATATTTCGCCAACGACATTAAAAATTTATATAATTAATAAATATATTTCGCCAATATTATTAAATTTTCGCCAACTACAGCAAAAAAAATTAGACCTCCCATGACATCATTAGCAAAATATACTAACTGACTCATTAACATAATAGAAGCATAATAGAAGAAGGGCGTATATTTTAATTAAACCGGGCATTCATTTTTAAAAAGTATAAAACACCCACTATGGGGGTGGGGGGATTAAAAGCTTTGGTACATGTCAAAAGAGAACGTATCTTTGAACGGCCCTGTAAATGTATAACGATTATGTATTAATAACGATTAATATATTTCAATAAACATCTCATAAATATTTAACTCAGCTGGAAAAATATTTGTAGTATTCATACCTCATAGAAAATTCGATAAATTATTTGCTGTATAGCTAATTCTAGGTTTAAAAATGAAATCTCAATGGTTTATTACACAAGTAGAAAAAAAAGGGGGATGTCGCGTGACTACGAATATTAAATAGAAACTATTTATTTATTTTTAAATTAAAAATTATGAAAGAACAATTCGTATTGAATGAAAATAAATTATTAACTTTATTAATTATTAATTAAAAATTAAAGTTAGGTGGGTGGTGTAATATTACCAAAACTTACTAGAGAAAATTCTAAAATTTTCAAATTCGGTATAATATTCCATTAGCAAATTAAAAAAAAAAAAAAAATCCCAAAATTTTTCTTAAGTTCCAAAATGAAATATTTAAAAATTAATTCTTCATGTATAATTGAAAATTCCACCTCAACCTATAGCGTGCCCCAAAAAGTTCCTAAATTGAGCCCTCCTCTAAAACAACAAGCTCTCCGCAGGCGGAGCAGGAGGTGGAGGAGGAGCAGGAGGTGGGAGCAGGCGGAGGAGCAGCCCGTTACTCGCGCCAGGAGCAGGTGGAGAGTCACACACCTTTTCTTAATAAATTATTTCCAAAACATGCAAGCATGGCTAAGTGGTCAAGGCGACAGCTAAAATCACTGACCCATCCTTCATTTTTGAGGGTTCAAACCTCATCTCAACTTTTAAACTTTTTTTAAAAAATAAATTCAAAATTATTTCAATTTTTGTCCGCTAAAGGACAGCACAAAATAAATCTTGTACTTCATTAAAATCCCCTAAAAATTCTTATCGACCTATCGTCTAACAGCATAATTCAAAATTCTAAACCTCTCGAAAAAAATTTCCATTACTACATTCAATCCAAAAAAAAAAAATTAAATTTTTTTAAGTTTCGAAATTAAATATTTTAAATTTAATTCTCCATGTATAACTGAAAATTACACCACATACTATAGTTTGCTAAAAAATTTAAATCTCCAAAATAAATAAATAAATAAATAAAAATTATTTTGTAATTAAGTAAAATAAAATTCCCTCCCAAAAATTAATTTTCTTGAAATTAATTCTGCATTAAAATGTATAATTGGAAATTACACCTCATGCAACAGTTCGCTAAAAAATTTCAATCTAAAAAAAAAAAATCTTTTGTAACTAAGTAAAAATAAAATTACTTCTCTAAAAATTAATTTTCTAAAAATTAATTCTTCCAAAAAATGTATATTTGTCCCTCGTTCTATAGTTCACCAAAAAAATTTCAATCTCCAAAATTACTCCTCGTTCTATAGATTGCTAAAAAAATTTCAGTCTCCAAAATGACCCTCATTCTATAGTTCGCTAAAAAATTTCAATCTCCAAAATGACCCCTCGTTCTATAGTTCACTATAAAATTTCATTCTCCAAAAAAAAAAAAAAAAAAATCAAAAATATTTAAGCTCCACCCTCTTCTTAGACATCAAAATTCCTTTCTGACCCCTCCTCTAAGAGCATACATTCTCCGCAGGCGGAGCAGGGGGAGGAGGAGGAGCAGGCGGAGGAGGAGGAGGAGTTGCTCCTCTGCTCCTCCTCCGCCCTCCGCCTGCTGGTGTTGAACTCTCCTTTTTCTACTACTGACGCCAGTAAGAAATGCATCAGGTTGATGCAAAAGTAAAAAATAAACACAATAAATGAATTCTGCATACCTATTATAGTCATGTTAAAGCAAAAAGCACAAAATAATTATTTAAATATAGACACAAAAGAAAAAAAGTTGGCTTACCTAATCCCAAACTACAGGAAATCACCATAACATGACTGCACGGTCGCGTTTAGTTTGTGTTGAAATCACCTCACTCCGCAACTGAGAGTTTTTAATCTCTATAGTTGGAGTCTTTAACACTAGAGCAGTGGTCGGAAAAACTAGTTTATTTTTGTGGCGATTTCCAAAATTCTACTGATTTGTCCTTTTTTGATACCGCATTTATTAATTATTGCTTTATAATTTTTGTTTTAGATCTTCAGTTTGTTTCTTCCAACTCTAAACATTGAAAAATTATTAAAATGCTATTAGAAAGCATACAGTCTTTTTTTATCTAGTTGATTCCACCTTGGTAACATTTACAAAAACTTTAAATTTCTTTAGATTATCTTTTTTTCATTATTATTGACATTACTTATTTTACTGCAAATCTAAATTCAAAACTGTTTACTTTCGTTTATAAAACTTCATCTGCCATAAAAATTTTACTTATAAGTAAAAATCTAAAGCAAAATAAATGGTGTAATATGGTGTAAAATAATTTTCGTGAAACTCGGAATTCATAAATACCATGATATTTTTGAAAATATAAAAATATATCCGATATTTTGATACATATTACATATTTTTTTTATATCCGATAGTTGCAAAATAGTCAACTTACTGCTGATTACAAGTGTTTTCAGACTTCATATAAATTAGAAACTATAATTTATAGCGTTTAATATGAAAACTCAATAAAACAATATTATGAGTGTCTTTTTCTTTTTTTTTTCTCCCCACTTACTACAAAACTGAAGATCGTCTAACTGAAAACAGAAGCAATTTGCTTTTTACACCCATCGAAGAACAAAATATAGGATTCAATATCAAAATATTGTGAAAATTTTATGTTTCATACAGCAAAAATATAAATACAAAATACTTTTTTAATTCAAATGTTGAACATAAACGCGCGTTCATTCCTGTGCTTTTTTATTCTGTAACCTGTTGTGTATTTTAAACTGAGCTAAATCAAAAATCAGAAAAAATTCTTTCTAATAAAAG
This sequence comes from Maratus speciosus, assembly GCA_963932465.1. Classification (NCBI taxonomy): domain Eukaryota; kingdom Metazoa; phylum Arthropoda; class Arachnida; order Araneae; family Salticidae; genus Maratus; species Maratus speciosus. Next base: position 331,553,458 of record OZ010787.1, read on the forward strand.
TGTAAATAAATGTTAACTTTAACATTTAACTGATGTAACAGAAATTGTCACATAACTACTGTGAAGCGGTCTGTCGGACCCTCTATCTAAAAATGAATAAAAGGTGAGATTAACTCATAGGATAGTGTTTTTGTACTCAGGGCCGGCGAGGGAGGGGCACAGGGGGCAACTTCTCAGTGGCCCGTGACCAAAGGGGGCCCGGTTTCGGATGGAACAAGCATGGTAATTTTATAATGTTCCAAATCTTAACTTGGTCATACTTTTTTCTTTATAAACTGAAAAACATTTCCCAGAATTGTAGCTTATAATATTTCTAACAAAGGTACAGGAAACGTCCCATTGAGAGGACTATAAAAGCTGTAAAATAGCTGATCCTCTTACAAATATTCCGGAGTTTCCTATCTTCTCAAATCGCCGGCCGCCTTGTATATCCCTTGAGGCAAAAAAGGGTCATCGCTTAAGCTGCGAAAGCACCATCCTTCTAACTGTTATCAGTGTCGGCATCGTTTCTTGTGGTCACGCGGTGTTTTTGATTTTTAATGACTTTAAAAGGAAAGGGACTGATGTCCGGCAAAAGAGGAACCTTTCCTTCAAGTAGAGTTGAGCTCCTTATCTCCTAACCTAATGTTGATTCCCCCTCATTCTTTTGTGACTAAACCGTAGAATGGCCTGAACAAAAGATTTCCATGAAAACTGGAGAAGGATGGCAAAACACGCGTCTGTGTGCAGCCTTATACTTGGGGAACGAGGAACTCGATAGTATTGAATATACTGCGATCGTTATACTTCCGCGACAAGAAGAAGTGCGTTGACTATTTTAATAAAATCTCACTCGATATCTGTTTTTTTTGTTTTTTTTTTTTCCAAAATTTTAATGCAAAAACGATTCATTGACCAAATGAAACTAATTTAAGTTAAAATTTGTCACTATTATGATATGTATATATTAAATTTATATAAAAATGTATTTATTCGCTTTGGCGAAATCTTGGCGCTAATGAACATGTGTTGTACAGAGATTGCAAACCTATTAAAGATAACGTCTCCCGCATCTCCCCAATTTCCGGGGAGTTAAGAGATAATTATTCTAAGTTTGCGGTTTTTAATCTGCAATATATAATTTTTATTTTTGAAACTTTTTAAAATACAGAAACAATTTTTGTGGATTTGAACGTATCGGAAAATTTTATCCCAAATGGATACCAAGCATGACAATAAAATATTTAAAACAATAAAAAATGCAAAATAAAAGGAATAGAAAGGTATTTATTTATAATGCTGAGGTTGTAAATAAAAAAGTTGAAGAAAGTTATTCCGCTCGAATATGAATTTTTCTACCGGCAAATTCGAGTTATTTTTAACAGAAACATAGGCATATGCAAGGGGGGTGGGGGGAGAGAGGGGAGGGCTCTAAATCTTTGAAAAAAGTAAGAACTGTTAAAAACATTACTGTTTAATACTTTTTTGTTTTTTATTTTTTCTCTTTTCTCTTTAAATCCTGATAGAAATTTATTTCTGATTATTAAATATTATTTAATTGTTAAATTCCTAAGTTAGTTTTTATTTTCATATATTTTTAAAATTGTCTTGCACAGGACTTTTTATGGTTATAGGCAATATTAGAAAAAAATTGCATAATCATGCTAATGTAGTATAGAAGTTTTGGCATGAATATGAGATTGGATTACAAATAAAGGGAAAATATTGATAATAAAAATAAGCTTAAAAGTTTATTTTACATATTTTTATAGTGTATACTCATACATACAATAATTTGTTTTCCTTCTTACATTCAAAATTATTAAATACAGTCGAACCTCGTTATCCCGACACTCTAATGACCAGAAAAAAGTGTCGTCATAAGCGGAGTGTCGCGGTAACCGCTGTCGGAGAAAAATATGTTTATAAAAAGCTGGATTTTTAATTAATTTAAGACAATTTTAAATTCATAACTGTTCTTGCAGTTTTAACCCCTGAAGGTCAAGCAATTACGTTTATGTAATGCAGAATTCCCACCGGAAATTTAGAAAAAAAAATATTTCAAAATAAGGAAAAGCAATTTTACAGCTTTTTTCCATCAAAGTTAGAAAAGTAAAATTTCATAAAATTTTTCTGGAGCAAATCTTCATTAATCGTAGGTGTGATAAAATATATCCCACCGCCCCTCAAGGGGTTAAGCAATAAAACATTATTATTATTTAACAAAATAAACGCAAAAACAAAATTGAAAAGAACGAAAATCAGATTTATGACTACTTGTTTTTTTATTGTTACATGAAATATTGATGAATTAAGGTTTGCTTATCCCTATTAAAATATCTAGAAGGGGTGAGTTCGCGATTAGCGTGAAGCTAAAGACCCAGTATAAATATAAAATTGTTATACCAAAAGTTTTTTCATTGATAATGAAAGATAGAAATTTATTTTCTTACCTTTCTGGTAAAGCAGACATACGCTGGTTTACTTCATGTGAAAACGACCTATATATTTTATTTATTGAGTGGATGTGAAAAATATCTTCTTAGAATGATGGAGATGCACTTGTAGAGAAAAAACTATTTAATGCACGACGAATTCTAGGTTACATAGATGAACACACACACACACTAAAAAAAGAATAAAATAAAAGGGTTAAATGTGGGTACTATAGAAGTAATAACATTAAAATCCAGTAGGAGATGCAAGTCTTCCATTGGACAAAGAGTTAACGCACTAAAAAACCGTGCGTCTTGGCCTCACGAAATCGGGCCTAGAAGTGAAAGAAGTAATAGGGGCCCACAAGAGTTAAAACAGAGTAAAAAAAAAAACTTGAAACAATACAGTCTGCTTAATAAGCAAAAAGGTTCTATTTAAAATCAGTTTATCAGAAAATTTCTGTGGTGCTGCGATCTGTTGACGCCTTTTCGAAACACAAGTCTTTTACACAATCCTTCTTTAGTTTGTGACCTTACGCTACGATGACTCAGGGAAGTGTCGCCATCTTGGAACATATTTCACAACTAAAAGAAACGCGTTGCATGTATCACGAGGAGATTGTTATTTCACAAGCGAAGTGATGTTTGACATAAAATTACTTACACTGTGACGTTTTCCAACACCCCCGCTTTTTATGTCAAACCGACGAGCGTAGAATGTTTAACTTGTTTCTCAAACACTCGAAATGAGGCTTAGGCAACGGCTTGGTGAGCACGTCTGCCAGCATTAACTTCGATGGGCAATAGGTTATTTTGATTATGCCATTCTGGCATAGATGTCTGATGTGGTGATACTTAACTTCCACGTGTTTAGTCCTTGTCTGTGCCTTTTCGTTTTCGGTCAATCTTATGGCTGATAAGTTATCTTCGTACAACGTTACGGGTAGTTGTTGACACAGTTCGAGGTCATTTAATAGGTCTAACAACCACGAAATCTCTTGACCTGCATTAGAGGCAGCGATATATTCAGCTTCCGTGGAGGAGAGTGCTGTGCAACTCTGCTTCCTCGATGACCATGCCAATATATTATTTCCTAATTTGAACAAGTTTCCAGTGGTTGATTTCCTGTCTATTCTGTCGTTTCCCCAATCGGCATCGCTATATGCCGTTAGGATTGGAGGTTTTGTTTTATCTATGACGAATTTAAGATCTTTGGTAGTAAGCAGATATCTAATTAATTTCTCGATAGCTTGCCAATCGACTTCCCTTGGGGATTCATTCCTTCTTCCCAGGATGTTAACGACTGATGCTATGTCGGGTCTAGTTAAAGTTGCAATGTATAGAAGCCCTCCTATAGCCTGTCTAAATTTTACGTTATCTCCCATTAGTTTCCCGTTTGGATCTAGATTAAAGTAGTTAGTATTCATGGGTGTATACGTAGGCTTACCATTTAACAAATTGAATTTTTCTGCGATTTGTATTATTTTGTGTTCCTGGTCTAATTCTAGATTACCGTTTGCTTTTTCCTTTATGTTTATGCCTAAATATTGTGTTACTTGACCCAAATTTTTGATTTCGTATTGCTTTGATAATTCAGTGTATATTTCGTGTGTGTCTGTTTTGTCTCCTGCGACTAAGATGTCATCAACATACACTATTATGTATGCGATTTTTCCATCTTGGACTCTTTTGTACAGACATTTGTCTGACGCGCATTCAACGAAATTTAGTTCTTTTAGAGATTTACTTATTTTTTGGTTCCACGCCCTAGCTGCCTGCTTAAGGCCGTAAATCGCTTTGTTTAAACTACAGACTTTATCTTCTTCCCCTTTTGTTATGTATCCCTCTGGCTGATGCATATAAACCTCCTCTTCTAAATCGCCATGTAAGAAAGCAGTTTTGACATCTAGGTGAGTTATTTTAAGATCTTTGTACACCGCTGCGTTTAAGAATGCTCGTAGGGTGGTATGCGCTACAACGGGTGCGTAGGTCTCGTCGAAATCGCTTCCATATTTTTGAGCATATCCCTTAGCGACCAATCTGGCTTTATATCGCTCTATAGACCCGTTCGCTCCCCTTTTTGCCTTAAACGTCCACCTACAACCTATGACGCGTTTTCCCGGGATAGGTTTTATTAATCTCCAAGTATTATTTTGCTTCAGAGAATCTATTTCCTCACTAGTGGCTTTTAGCCATTTATCTTTAGTTTCTGCGTCATTGATATTTTGTAGGTCTGTCCATGACTTTGGCTCCTGAATGTGACACAGGTTTGCGCTTATTCCATAACGGTTAGGTGGTACACCACGATTTTGTCTCTGCGATCTTCTCGGCTCAAGGGATGTGTCGGTCGGGGTGTTATTCTGATCATCGTCGCGCTCTTCTAGATCAATTTCAATATTATCTGCGGGAGTTTGTTCGATGTTTTGATTTTCTTTGGCGGGTATAATTTCCTCATCTTTTATACCTTCTTCGAAGAATTTTACGGTTCTAGATATTATAATTTTATTTTCACCCGTATATATCCTATAGCCCTTGCTTCTGAAATCATATCCCAACATTATTCCCTCGATGGCTTTCTCATCTAATTTATTTCTTTTAGGTTTGTCGACATAGGCAAATGCCTTACATCCGAATGTTTTGATGTTCGAGAGATCGGGTTTTCTTTTATGCCAAAGTTCATAGGGTGTCATGTTATTTTTGTTAGCCTTTGTTGGTAGACGGTTGATGAGGTAGGTGGCGGACATGACAGCTTCCCCCCAGAATTGCTTAGGTAACTTGGCGTCCGACAACATGGTTCTAGCCATTTCCACTATCGTTCTATTCTTTCTTTCTGAAACACCGTTCTGTGGGCTAGAATAGGGAACACTCAATTGACGCTCTATCCCGTTTTCTATCAGGCAGTTTTCAAATTCGTCACTGATATACTCTTTTGCGTTATCGGACCTGATTGCCTTTATCAACTTGCCAAATTTATTTTTTGTTAGCGCTATGTATTCTTTCAGTTTGATAACGGCTTCCGACTTATGCGCGATTAAGTATGTTATTGTGTACCTGCTATAATCATCCGTGAATGTTATAAAGTACCTTTTCCCTCCTATCGTTTCAGTATTCATGGGGCCACATATATCGGAATGTGCGAGGGTACCGATGTCTTTGCTTCTGTTTGTGGCTACTTTAGGGTAGGGCAGAGCGGAAAGTTTCCCTTCAATGCACTTGGTGCATCGCGTGTCATGTTTACATTTGTTAATTGTTATCCCATTGGCTAATTCATGATTAACAAGGTATTTAATATCATCAAAATTTTTGTGTCCGAGTCTTCGGTGCCACAATGAAATACAATTTGTATTGTTACAGAAAGTTTGAGTACTTATAGTATAGCCGTAATCATCTTCAGGGTTTAATACGTAGAGATTATCATTTAATTTAGCTGTCAAGATTATATTATCATCTTTGACAAATAAACATGCATTTTTCTCGAAAATTACCTTTATATTATTTTCAGTGGCTTTCTTAACTGACAATAAATTGCCCTTTAGTTCTGGACAGTATAAGACGTTTCTTAGTGTAATGTAGTGGTTTTTGTCTGTTTTTATTTTTACGTCGCCCATACCTTCCGAATTAAGCCTTTTTCCATTAGCGATTGTTATATTCCCAAAATTCCCGGCTGTGAATGTAGCAAAATTTGTTTTTGCTGATGCAACGTGCCTGGTGCAACCCGAGTCAATGATATATGTGTTTGGATCTGTTGTTTGTGTTTGGTTAATTTTTACTGACTCAATTTCAAAATTGTTTTCCACTGGGAAGAGAGGAATGATCGATTGGTTGACCTCATCCTCTATATTTGATTTGCTGTTAAAGCAAAAATTCGAGGAGTCTGTTTTACTACCATTGTGTTGATTTTTGGGGTTTACCGAATTGGCTTTAAAGTTGGCATGGTTGTTAAATTTATTACTGTTATAATTTTCACTTCTTTGGTAATTGTTTTTCTGTTTGTTTTTCAATTTGTAACACTCTGAACGAGCGTGCCCATCTCGTTGACAGTAGCTGCAATATTTTTTGTTTCCTTTATTTATTATTTTATATGCTGTGTCCCTTGGTCGTGTGCTGGTGTTTTTGTATTCGATTCGATGAGAGTACTCGTCGATGAGTTTGTTTTTCACAAACTCGAGGTCTAGATCCTTTTCGTCTCTAGCCTCCATGCTCGTTATAAGAGGAGCATATGACTGAGGCAAGCTGCAAAGCATAAGAGCCACGATGTGCGAATCATTTATGAGCTCTCCAATGGCAGCGAGTTTGTCGCGGATAGTTAAAATATTGTTGATATGTAGATTTAAGTCTCCGCCCTCATTGAGCCTTTGCGAATATAGTTTCCTCAAAAGGAATAATTTGGATGATAAATTCGCCCTTTGGTGAACACTTTTTAATCTTTCCCAAATTTCTTTCGGAGATGTCAAATGTCTTATGTGCACGATTTGTGTATTTTCAATGCACAAACAAATTATGGCTTTCGCCTTAGCCGCGTTTTTAGTATATGTATCATCGGGTGTGGCAGGTGGAGATTCTGTTATATATTTGAATAAGTCGTCTTTAATTAACAGATTTTCTAATTTGAAACACCAATGATTGTAATTATTATCATTTAGTTTCTCCACTGCCGTAATTTCTTTTGTGGCAGACATAGCGTGTTATTCAAGTTTTATAAATTCTTTGATAACAAATATATTTACTATAAGAAGTTTGTGACTTTCTTAAAATAATTTCTTAGAATATATTCATAAATATAAATAAAATGATCAGTTATTCACAATAATCAATCAATATTTGTTCACAATAATACTCTTTTTGCGATATTATATATATCATTATTTATTCATGCACATTTATTTTTATTTTCATGTATATAGTTCAATATTTCATATCTCATATGTGCATCTTGTTCATCATTTTATCACAATCAGATAAACAAATTTTTATTACTGGGTTTTTTTTTTTTTTTTTTTTTTTTATTTATTTATTTACTTTCCCCTTCAACTCAGTCTCATAATCTATTAAAATATCTAGAAGGGGTGAGTTCGCGATTAGCGTGAAGCTAAAGACCCAGTATAAATATAAAATTGTTATACCAAAAGTTTTTTCATTGATAATGAAAGATAGAAATTTATTTTCTTACCTTTCTGGTAAAGCAGACATACGCTGGTTTACTTCATGTGAAAACGACCTGTATATTTTATTTATTGAGTGGATGTGAAAAATATCTTCTTAGAATGATGGAGATGCACTTGTAGAGAAAAAACTATTTAATGCACGACGAATTCTAGGTTACATAGATGAACACACACACACACTAAAAAAAGAATAAAATAAAAGGGTTAAATGTGGGTACTATAGAAGTAATAACATTAAAATCCAGTAGGAGATGCAAGTCTTCCATTGGACAAAGAGTTAACGCACTAAAAAACCGTGCGTCTTGGCCTCACGAAATCGGGCCTAGAAGTGAAGGAAGTAATAGGGGCCCACAAGAGTTAAAACAGAGTAAAAAAAAAACTTGAAACAATACAGTCTGCTTAATAAGCAAAAAGGTTCTATTTAAAATCAGTTTATCAGAAAATTTCTGTGGTGCTGCGATCTGTTGACGCCTTTTCGAAACACAAGTCTTTTACACAATCCTTCTTTAGTTTGTGACCTTACGCTACGATGACTCAGGGAAGTGTCGCCATCTTGGAACATATTTCACAACTAAAAGAAACGCGTTGCATGTATCACGAGGAGATTGTTATTTCACAAGCGAAGTGATGTTTGACATAAAATTACTTACACTGTGACGTTTTCCAACAATCCCTAAATGCGCTTCTTACAATTCTTCTTTCAATATTATACAATGTATTGTAATAAATATTCGTTGTTTCAGAAATGGATATTAGATGATTTCTGATCATTTCAATGCAATGCAGTGCTTCCGTTTTAGTTGGAGTAAAAACGCCGTGTGACCACAAGAAAGCGTCGCCTGACCAGAATAAAAAGACCTCGAGTAGACTGATACGTCTATCTGGAACTTAAGTGGTTTCATTCATAGTGTGTGCGTTTATTTATTCAAATAAAGGATTGAAGTAAAATTTCTCATTTATTTCAATGGGTATTTTAGACACTTTTGTGAAAAGTATGGCTAAGACGTTTCTTACCGCTTAATTTTCGTGCTTATAAAAGATGGATTATGAAAAATGGACAATTTTCCTAAACCTTCGGGATATAGGGAGTTGTAAATTATTCAATGACGTAAAATCCTGAGTTTACATTAAAATTATATATAGAAAATCGGGACTTGGAAAAACTGACGTGATAAGCAGAGTGACGTGAAAAACCGGGTGTCGGGATAACGAGGTACGACTGTATATCTTAAACGGGGTTTCAGGCAATATTAGAAAAAAATTGCATAATTATGCTAATATAGTACAGAATTTTACGATGAATATGGGATTGAATTACAAATAAAGGAAAAATATGTTGCTTGTTTACGTATGCTGATGCGATAACTTTGTATCGTAATGTGGATAATTCAGAATATTCCAGTGATTTTCATTTTTGGCTGATTAAAGCTAAAAGTTTTTTTAATTTTGTTTTAATAGTTTGTTTTCTCATCTTAATTTAAAATATGAAAAGGCTTGATATAAAATGCAAATGTGAATTCATGTGGTTCTTCAAAATTGCACATTAAGCAATGCTAGATACCTGTTACGTGTTACATACATATAACTTTAAACCTGATTAGAAACACATTTGTATTAGTTCTAAAAAATATTTCTCAACGAAAAAATTATGACTCCCTTACGAAATAGTAAAATTATGGGTGGTAAATAAATTATAGGTGATGTTAAACTGCAACAATATGTTTATTTTTTTCCTTTCAATTTATTTTAATTCTCAAGATTACTGTCAAAGGTGAAATGTTCTTGGAAAATAATGTATGTTATTCTAATTTTAAAAATGTGCCTTGGTGATAAATTGAAAATAACCAATTGTATTTAATCTTTCAAAGAATGACGAAAAAAAAAATCTTTGAAATAAGGTTTTTGCAAACGCAATTCAAAATTAATTTTGTGTCGCCGAAATGAGTGCTACATCGCCCGATGTTGCAACCATATTAAGCCAGGGGATGTAAATAGGCAGCATCAGGCTTTCACCTTACTATCTTCTTGATCCTTCCCCTTCAGTAATTGCCTAGTTGTTTTTTATAAATTGATGGTACAGTCGTGGGAAAAAAAAGTAAACACCCCCTACTAACTCCTCAACAAATTATCGTAGAATAAAGTTACTGGTACCGAACGATTGGAAATAAAGTCTACTTTTAAATGATGTATATAAAATTTGCTTAGGGGCCATCTACATATTAAAACGAACCGTAACTTTGTTTTTTTCAATAGCAGTACACAATTTTGACAGCATAAATGAACTCTACACCCTTCAATTAGTCTAAAAACAAATTTTATGCAATTCGAACCATAAGTTTCTGAGAAATTAATTATTTTAAAACGAGCTTATTTTAAGGGCTGTATCCAAATTAAAGTTCGGTACTCGATTGTTAACCGAGAGAGCTCCCTTCTTGATCAAGGCGCTTTAAGAAGCCAATTAAGCCTGTTAGATTACAAGATAGTATAAGAAATTTCAAAATATTTAGTCACTTCTATCATAGACGGCCCCTTATACCATCATCTTGCCGTTTTTTAAGCATAATTTGAAAACTACTTGGAATAAAAATGTAAAATTTTGGATTTCCATAAAGCAGGATTTAATAAATCTGAATCCATCAAAAAAAATTGTAGGTTGCAATTCATAATTTTTTTTAATATTAATTTCATAATTCATATCAGAAAATTATAAAAATTGCAAATTCAAAGTACTTATATTTGGGTATATTAGTATTATTGCTACACAAAAAATTAGGACATTAGGATCATAATTTCAGAAGTTATAAATAAAAATATGAAAATGTAATTTAACATTAGAAGTACTAAATTTTGAATGTTTATAATTCAAAAACTTATCATTCAAATGACTTGAAATTTGATTTCTAGGCATAGTTTGAACAAAAGCTTTGAAATATCTCGTTAAAATTGGGTATTGCCATTGAAAAAAAATTAAGTTTGGATTCGTTTTAATATGTAGATGGCCCCCTAAGCAAATTTTATATACGTCATTTAAAAGTAGACTTTATTTCCAATAATTTGGTACCAGCAAGTTTCTTCTACGATAATTTGTTGAGGAGTTAGTAGGGGGTGTTTACTTTTTTTTTTCCCACGACTGTACATAAGACTTATTTTACATGTATGCGTATTCTGTACAAACTTTTGTTTCTTTTTTTTCTTTCTTTTTTTTATCCTTACTATATTAACTATATTTGTTACAAAATATAGAGGGAAGCATAAATGAAAAGAAAACAAAAATAAAAAAGTTTGTTTTATTTTTTCATTTTTCCGATAATTATGTATATGAGTACATATAAAGAAAATTACCTAAGAAACATTGTCTGATTACCACACAGGCCAACTAGCCCGTGGCCTTGGGTCCACTGCTGAATGGGGCCCAAATTTAATAAATTGATTTAGAAAAAAATTCTTAAAATTGCAGATTCCTGCAATTATTTTCTGAAAAAACAAAAAACGATTCTGGTTAACTTGTCAACCGAATGATAATATAATGACAACACCTCGAATACTCCCGAGAAAAAAAATAGCTACTATTTTTGTGTGAGGGGGCCCTGAAAATTTGCTGAGCCTTGGGGCCCCTACAACCAGGGATGTAGTGGAGGGTATACGGGATACGGAGGTATACGCCGTGTACTCTCTGGATTTTAAAAAAGCTCCGCATACCCTCTGTCTCAAATGTTTCTCAAATAAAGCATTAGCGTACACCCTATCTAAGAACTTTCAAGACGTCAGCGTATACCCCCTGCTTATACCGTATATTCTCTGCTTTTTTTACGACTACAGTAACCTTCCTCTTAAACCGAACTCCGCTTTAACCGACCGCTTTCTTTCGCAATATCAGGCAAAATTTAGAAAGGAAAATTTCAGTTCTCACTTCTTTATGGTTAATTAACTCAAATTTACATAAAGTTGAATAATTTCAACTTCTTATAAAGGTATGTGACAAGATTTTCAACAATTTAATTTGCATTAAATATTGTTCATTATTTGTTATTAGCGGTAATTTTTATTTCAATTCAGTTAATTACGACAAGTATTCATTTCACAAAATATAGAAAATATGTACTTTTTTAAAACTACGCAACTTAAAAAACTTAAAAGAAAACTACGCATTTAATTAAATATACAGTTACTTATTTCATTTTTTTTTTTTTTTTTTTTTACTTCTCCGGTTCAATCAGTTTTTCGCTTCACCCTCGGTCCCGTTTAGGCCGGTTAAGAGGAAGGTTGCCTACAACATTAATAGGGATCTGCTAAGAATTAAGTAGGAATAAAGATGTTGTGTATTCACAAAATAATAATTCCTATTGCCAAATTAAAGTCAAATCGGCATGGAATTTTAACTAAAAGTCACCAAGATTTGATTTAGAAATTTGAATTAATTAAATTACAAAATATAAACATTCTTGGGGCTCTTTGGATTAGCCATACCTTACGCAATCAATTTACATGACATCGATTAACCTACGAACTACCAAAAAATTATTTTGGCTAAAATATTATTGTACTAATTACTAATAACAGGTACATGCGTTGTGGGCAGCAGGGGCTACAGCTGTATCGGGCCCTAAGCTTAAAAGTGCCCCGTGAGAACTCATTTTGTATTAAGTATATGCATACATTATACACAGGATATGCAGAGGGCCTATCTCACCTCTGCTCCAGCACTCCAATTTCTACTTCATAGCCCTGGCGAGCGAGCTTAAACAAACCATTATTATAAAAGGATAAAAAGAAAGAAAACTCTGAAACCGAAAATACTTTAATATATTTTTATTAGTATCTTTTAAAATATTAAACTCACTCATAACTTCATTATACAGTAGAACCTCGATCCATCGTTTTTCAAGGGGTGCGTGAATAAAAACGATGAATGCGGGAAAACGACGAATGCGGGTTAACGTCAAAACACGAAAAAAAAAAGGTTTATGAACTACTAATACATGCAATGTGTACAGCGTACTAATAAATACTAATTTGTTACTTTGCAAACTGTAAAATAAATAAATCAAAGTTGTGGAAAATTGATATTTATTTTTAAAGAATCAGTAATTTTATTTTGAGTTTTCATTTATTTTTTAAATTAAACAACAAATTTTCAAGATGTACAACATTTTTCTGGTCATTTCCTTTAATTCCATGTGCATCTATAAAAGTTCGTACAGTTTCAAATGCCGTAATTGCATCAGACAGATTAAGCACTGGTTTAGGCTCAGCTTCATCGGCATAAAAATCATCATCTGCTTCTTCGTCATGATTTTCATTTTCTGCATTATTGCACATTTCTTCTAAGCCACATCTCTTGTATGCCACATGTTGCAACATCTTGATCAATGGAAACATAATCGTTAAATTTCACACCAGATACATCCTCGGCTACACGCAACCACTCTTCATCTGCATTTATCGTCACCATCACCATTATTTTCTTCCTCTTCTGTTGAGCATTCGTCATAAATTTTTCGCACAAACCCGCATTTCACGAAACAATTTTGGATGACTGAAGAGGTTAGTTCATGCCATGCTGAAAGTACAAAATGATTAGCATGCAGAAGGACTATTTTTGGAGTGGGTTCTTTTGCTTGTTCCATGAAACATAAAGATCTTTTCACTAGCCATCTCCTGTAAAATTTCTTAAAACAGTTGTTTACCCCGGCATCAAGAGAGACATATGTACAATTAGCTGGAAAAAAACTGACTTTTATATTTTTCAAAGACGACGTATCTGGTGAATGATCTTGAACAATTGTCAATAAATAGAATGATTTTATCTTTTTGAGCGCTGATTGATCTATCAAAATCATGAAGAAATTTTGTAAAAATATTATTTTTCATCCATGCTTTGGCATTTGAATGGTAGACTACTTATAGTTCCTTTACTCTATTGTAGCATTGAAGTCTAGCAGATTTACCAATAAAGAGATGTACTCGTTTGTTAGACCCGTCCTTATTTGTGCATAGTAGCCCTGTAAGTCTTTCTTTGGAATGTTTACCCCCCATGACAAGACTTTTTTTGAACGCTAGAATTCTCTTTGGTAAGCATATATAAAACAGGCCTGTTTCGTCTGCATTATAGATGTCACAATCCTTATAGCCTTCTAGTAACTTCGGAAGTTTTACGAACCACATTTCTATGGTATCAGTATTTACTACTGCGGCACTTTCACCGCATAATTTCTTGGATACCAATCTATGGCGAATTTTAAAACTTGAAATCCACCCATTTGATGCAAAAAAAAGTATCCATGCCATATGAAGCAGCTATTTCAAGTGCCTTTTCTCGAACAAAATTCCCATCCACAGGAATATTTGACGCACGAGACTGCTCCTACTAAGTGAAGAGAAGTATTTTCAAATCACTGTAGGTAGACATTTTGTTAGTTTTTCTCTTTTTTGCAGAAGTTCCATACTTATCAGCCTGCTATCTAATTTCTTTCTTTTTCGAAATTATCGATTTCAGGGTTGAAGGCGATGTACCTAAACGTTTAGCAATGTTAATTTTTTCTCTCAAAAGGATTGTTTCCCACCTTACCTATGATGAGAAGCCTTTCTTCTAAAGTTCGGACTTGTTTTGCCATTCTTAAAATTCCCAGAACGCATTAAATTGAAAGCTCATAATATTGAAATTAAACACGTGTACTGCACACAACAAATTAGCCAAGAATGTGAAAGAATGTGGCAGTTGGAGCTGGCCTGAGTGGCCAAAACCATCCTCCCTTTTATACAGAATAGTTGGAATACCCATTGTCCAGAGATGGGCAGTATCGAAAATGCATGTATTTGAAATACATTTTCAAAATACATTTGTATTTTGTATTTTGTATTTTAAGCTGACTAAACGAAAGTATTTTGGTAATGTATTTTGAAATGATTTTTTCATGTATTTTGTATTTTGAAAATACTCAAAATACATTTCTGTAGATTTCAATCTGCTTCTACAGAAACACAAGAATCGTCGTTTAAACCGGCAAAATAGGCGCCTGTCTGTTTTGTTTTGTCTTATAGGGTTCACTTCTCGAAGTTAATGTAAACATACTTTTTCAGCTGCTGATATGATAAGGATTAGAATGAATGCTTCTGTTTTAATTAAGCATTTTTGCTGAACTGTTACAATTCTAACGTTTTAGTTTTTATAATTATAACGTTGCTATGAGAACGACAAAATCTACTGTGTGATAAAGAGGAAGAATCATTCAGAGTTTTGCTGTGCATAGTACTTTTTAACGAACCATAGAAAGAAATGTAGAGTAGTAGTAGAAAGAAATGTAATGTATTGTTTAAGTCTCGTGAAAGAATGGCTGATATTGTTCCAGTTCCAGATAATAATATATCAAGTGAATTAATGAATTGCGATAGTACACGTTGCGCTATACTAGATGGGAAATTTTTTAAAATAATTTCTGTTAATAATAACGGTAAAGTTAAGGCTGCATGCCAAATATGTAAAACAAGATCTACCGTTATAAGTGGAACTTTTGAAGCAACAACTAACTTTAAAACACATTTCAAGGTAAGATTTTTAATTTTATACCGTTATACATTGATTGAAACATTTTTTCTAGTTCCTTTGTATCCGTTTTATCAAAGTTCGGGTATATTTTAAGCCACCCGTTATATTCATTTAATTGAGAGCGAATTTTATTACATAAATAGTTATATTTATTGATATTGAATTCAGATTTTCATTAATTGAATTTACGATTGAGTATATTAAATGTTGGATTTTTGGTTATAGACCTGCCCTTACTGGAGGTACATGTTTATATAGCGCGACTTCGCAATTAAATTTTTTGACTCATTTCATGTTTTATTTTATAGTGTTTATAAAAAAAAATAGCACAGTGAATAAACTGGTGTTCGACCGAAACGAAAGTTGCTGTCCGAAACCGAAGTTTGATTCTTTTTTGAGTTTAGATCGTAAACGAAAGTTTCTCTGATGAGAATTTTAATATCAATAAGAATATTAATTTGGTTAATTACAAAAACATCCCCCTTTAGAAGAATATTATTTTGAATGTGCAGGTATGTGCATATATTTGTTTAGAATAAAATTAAAAAAAAGATTAATGAAACATTATTTTGTACGGATTCATAAGCATAGAAATTTATACTTTATTAATTGTGTAGTTATTTATGTATCCCGAGATTATTTATGTATCAATCGAGATCAATGTTCATTGTACAGAGAGTTTCAAAATTTTTAGCATTTGGCTTGCAAATTAATCAAAAACAAATATCAATAAAGGATTCTTTAATAGAAGAAGCAGCGTATTCACACCTAAAGAAAATAAATAGCAATATTTAACTTACAATCATTATTACAAGTATAGTATGCATATGTTTAAATGCAGTTTTACAATATAAATGATGGAGAGTACGTTATGAGCATTTAAAGTAATTTTAATACAATGACTTATTCAAGATTGAATGGTCTTTAAAACAGACCATGACGAAGAACGATGCATTGATGGAAGACACTTATTATTTATTAAAAACTAAAAAATATTACTTAAAAAAAGGAAAAAAAAAGTTATTTGGTATTATGATACCCCGAACGTCGTATTTCTACACATTATGATATTCCCAGGATTTAAACGAAAACATTTAACATGTTGTTTATTTAATATTCATTTTTAAATTATTTCTTATTTTTATTCATGGGAAGTATACTCATATTAGCGTTGTAATGATCGAGGCATTAATGAATTATGTATACCTTTTAACCAAATTCCAACGAAGGAGATTATACAATTCTTTTATATATGTGTTTAAAATGTATACGTCTAAGAATAACTATTGAACTAACGCTTCGATTTTCAATCTCTCACTCTTTTTATTTTCCCCTTTCTTTACAAGAAGAAAGTATTCGAATCGTGAGAAAATTCGACTTCAGGTTTTCGACGGATTTATATTTTTGAAGGTCCTGAACACCATTTGACGGTTTTTAGGAAATGTCCTATCTGTGAGTTTGTCTGCATGTGACACAAATTTGTGAGCGCTCTATCTCAAGAACTAATACACAGAGTTTAATAAAACTTTAGATTCAGTTAGACGTTGACATAAGTTGTTTTATATTAGGTTTTAGTATAAATCTTCCAAGAGGTGGCGCTGCTATGCTGTATTTTTCATGATTTCCGCAAAAACTCTATCTCAAGAACTAATGCACGGATTTTCATCGAACTTCAGATTCAGTTAGACGTAGACACAAGTTGTTGCTGATTAAGTTTTGGTGTAAATCGCACACCAGGTGGCGCTGCTATGCTACATTTTTCACGATTTCTGCTATCCTTCTATCTCAAGTACTAATGCACGGATTTTCATAGAACTCAGATTCAGTTGGACGTTGATATAAGTTGTTACTAATTAAGTGTTGGTGTAAATTCCCCAACAGGTAGCGCTTCTATGCTGCATATTTATGCTGCAGTCCGGTATAAAAAGTAAAATCGCAGAATTAGCCCGGCCCGATATAAAAGCTAAAAGTTCGCCATGGCTTTGCTCGTACAAAAACTCGATTAGACCGCACCAACTAATTACCAGGAAACATAAATCTTTGTGAAGATATGGTTAAAAATCGTCTTGTACGAGGAATTCTGACCAAAAATACTTATTTCAGCTTCTTTTCATGTTTATAGACTTCCTTTAAAGGCACCTTTGACTGCGATATTTATTTTTTTAATTAATCTTTATTTTTATGTAAATGTTTTAAGGGGTCTCAGGACTCTTAAAATTGGAAAAAATGAAAAAAAAGGACCATTTTCAACATTTAATATCTTAAAATGTATTTGATATTAAGACAAAATTTTAAATGGGGATGAAAGATATAAGTATGTTCTTTCATTTCAAATATTTGAAAAATTGCAAGATGCAGAATTAGCATTTATAGGGGGCTCAAAACTGTCAGATATTTGACGAGCAGAAAATCGGCATAACAGCTTATGCGCACGATCACAAAATAAATTTTGCAACTAGAATGAAACGTTTGGTGCCTACTTATACCTCAGATTATAATAATTACACTGAACCTAAATAACTTTGTATTTAAAGCATTTTTATATTTTTAATACAAAGTTGTATTTAGCTAATGCAAAATTTAGAAAATTTCAACAATATAAACCGCTAAAAAATATTTTCTTTTTACAATAAAAAGGAAATTTTAGGTTCAGTTTATACAGACTAACATGAAACATATGTTTTGAAAATTTCATGAAAAAATATTCAGAAGTTTTTGAGATATCGTGCGCGTTATGCCCGAAAACGTCATTTGGAGAAAATGACTTCAAAGTTTTGAAAACACCGCTTCAGCTATTGAGCTAGTATAATTCTAAATGCCATAACTTCTGTTCTAATGGGAATTTCAAGATAACAATTATATCAAAATGTTCAGAAAACATAGAAGTTTAACATCTAAAAAAATTAAAATTTTGAAAATTTTAGAGCTTTAAGAGTCCTGAGACCCCTTAATTATAATTAATATCGTTAATCTCTATTCCATGCCTTGGAAACTTAAAAATCTGAAAAATGCTATACTGTAGATTCTTCTAAGACGGATTCGCACAGAATAGGAGAAAAAAATCCATTATAGATAGGTTCCCTTCTTAGCAGGTACATAGTTTGTTCTTTGTTCTATATGTGTTATGTTCTTTTCGCCTGTTATTAAATTCATTTTGCATGAATCAAAACATTTGCCGATTAAGACAGGATTTATTGACAGATTCATTTTCAGAGTTTCTTTTACTGTACTTTAATTTCATTGCCCGTAAATATATTTACTATTCTTTACAAATAATAAAATTAAAATTTTTAATTTTAAAATCATAGCAACATAAAAATGCATACGTTTTTTGGAAACAATTGTTGAGTCGGCCAAATTTTACTGATTTTTGCATAGGCCAGGCCGGGACGGGGTGGGCCAGTGATTTTCATAAGGGCTGGGTCGGGACCAATACTAAAATTTTTGGTTAGTGCAAACGTCTAGGAAGAATGAAGTCCAGTCTCGGTCCGGTCTAGAAGGAATAAGTCAGGCCCGGCCCGAGTCTGCAGAAAAAAAGTAAAGCCCGGAACCCGAAAGAGTGATGACGAGGCCCATCTGAGCCTATCCTTTAAAAAAAATAAACCCGATACCCGGGCCGGACCATACCGGAACAACAGAAGAGCAGGTCCGGCCCGGCCCGAGTGTCGTGAATAAAAAATGGCCCTAAATCAGACAGCTGACCGTGCCGGGCACGGCCCGTGCAAATCTCTAATCTTATACTCAAACTTTTTCAAAATTTCAGATGTATTTTGTATTTTAAATGTATTTTGAAAATACATGTATTTTGTATTTGGAATTTCTTTAATTCGAAAAGTATTTTGTATTTTGTATTTTAGGTTCTAAAACTAATGTATTTTGTATTTTGTATCGAAAATGATTTTTCGATGTATTTTGCCCAACTCAGCCATTGTCCAAACAGAACACCTGTTCCACATTCATTTATTTACATGTTACAATATCAGTGCTAATCCCTATATTTCCGCCCTAAAACAACACAAATGAGTTATTTTAGGATAGTAGTAGGAAAGTGGGTGTTGAACGACCACAGGCGCAGTTGCGCATTCCGCAATCAGTGCGCAATCAGCGTGCGATCGATGATCATACTCATCTTTCTCTCAATCATGACAGTTATTAATATTATGTTGATGCTCCGTTTAACACTTTGCTAGAATGTTGTATGAATATCAAGAATTAAAATATCAAAATGGTTTCGTTTAGAAACACTTGTTTATTTATAACATGCTGTTATTTTCTCTAAAATTTACTTGAAAAGATGTGTGTATACAAATACGTTTTTTAATAAATATACATGTTTTCCACGCTATTAAGAATAAGTGTTCAAAAAATACATGTCTAAGGAAGTATATGTGTTATAAGGTATATATAACTATATATATCCCATTCTATATGTTTGAATGAATCTAAGCATATTTAAAAATTGTGTATTAAGATAAAAATGTTTAATTAAAAGCACTTATCCGTGTCTACACATATCTATATCCATAAAGTTAAATGCTTATATATAGATTCTTGTGTAAATATATATATGTATAAAGTTTACTAGTTTAAAAAAAAAATTGCAAAAAGTTTTACACAGGTAATAAGAATAATAATAAAAAAAATGTTTGACAAAGGTTTAACAAAGTAAAAAAAAAAATAAAAAAAAAAAACTTTTAATAAATTTAAAAAAAAAGTTTTAACAAATTAAAAAAAAAAGTTTTAACAAATTAAAAAAAAGTTTTAGCAAAAAAAAAAAAAAGTTTTAACAAATTTAAAAAAAAAAAGTTTTACAAAAAGTTTTAACAAATGAAAAAAAAATAGTTTTACAAAAAAAAAATTTAAATATGTTTTTAAAAAATTCTGAAAGAATAAAAAAGTTTTACAAAATTAAAAAAAAAAAATTTTTAATATGTTTTTAAAAAATTCTGGAAGATTAGAAAAACTATACATTAAGCAAAATTATTTACAATGAGCATAGCTATATACATATATATATATATATATATATATATTGTATATGTGTGTATATGTGTATCTGTGTATATGTTTGAATATACGTGTTACACATATCTAACAATATGTTAGGAAGGTTTGTGTAGAAGTTATAAATAAGCACTCATATAAAAAATCAATATTTTTTTATTTTAACAAAGCAATTTACAGAAAGTATATTTACAAAAAGATATATTTACATAAAAACATTTTCTTGATAATTCTACATCATATTAACAATTTTCATCACTGATACAATCTTGATTAATTTTATAATGTCCATAGGCAAAACTTGATATTCCATCATCTAGCAGGTAACGCTTATCATCAAAAGGATTTAAGCTAATTTTATTCTTTATTAATGTATATAGGTGATGGTTATCTTGAGCGATCCTTGTCTGCTTCTCCATGCTAGTTTTCACCTGTTGTAGGCATTCTAAATAATCTTGATGCTTGATTTTCAGTCGAACAACATGTGTAGACACACCCTTCGCCCGCTTCTTTTCTTCACTCGAAGATTTCAGGGAGTACATTTTGGATTTTAGACCAACGAACTCAAGGGCTAAATCTCCATTGAGCTCATCCTTGAACTTGCCAATCACCTTCTTATTGATATCCGAGTAGAGTGAATGATGCTTTGGATAGTCTGAGAAATCAAATAGCCCTGCATTATGTTCCATAACATCAAAAATATTTTTTGTTTTAATATGGTAGCACAGTGAGTCCGTATCTGTGAATAATAGCTTTGCATCATCTTTAAATGTTTTCTTTATAAAATTATAGTGAAAATCATACATTAAGAGCTTCGAAAGCTCTAAAATGCAGAAACCTACATAGAGAGGACGATTCATCAAAATAGTAGTTTTAAGCCTTTCTATGGCACTCAGGTCTTCGTTATATGTTTTGAATGCTTTGAATGTTGGCGAGGCAACCAATTTCTTTGCTCTTTTTTCATTATTGCAAAGCACAATATTCCGCCTCTTTATTAAATTTTCCATGGTTTTTCCGAATACAGAGTTGTTCATTAATTTAAAAAACTCTTTTTCAGAAGAGGATTTTGCTTTCTTTCTTTTCTCTGTATTAAAATTAATATAGCTCTGCAGCCAGGGTGCCTGTTTGAATTGAAGAGCTTTATGCACAGCTGTCAGTTTTAATCCAAGTTGCAAATAATAATTCAGATTTCGGTAATGAGTGACATAATTCTGCTTATCTTGAAGATTTGGGATAAGTTTAGGAGTGCCTTTAAATTTTTTATTTCCAAGCATCCTCTTCGCAGTAGGTGACAACATCTCTTCATTCACAGTCAGGCGTTCCGGGGCCAGCGGATATTCGTTATGAAATTTATGAAGCTTCTTAGGGTATTTAAAGTCCACCTCTAAAATATATCCAATTTCAGAATCATCAGATAGAGAAAGAATCCACTCTTCTGTAATATGACTTGTCACACACCATTGAAACCCTCCGTATGGTAGATATTGGGACATATCCCATCCATAAAGATTGTTCGCATCCCAATCCATGATGAAGCTGGGTGCTTCATTTTCCCTAAAATCGGGCGTATTGGGGATGTTCGCTAAGGCGTGTCTATGACTAATCATACTGATACCACCACGTATTCCATTTTCAATCATTAACAACATATCAATGTCCGTTAACAATTCTAGAGGTGTTTCGGACATTTTCAAGGATGCTTGCCATGCGAGCGAAGGTCCTGTATATAAATGGCAAGGATCGATATCATAATACTGTTGGCACAGTTTACGAAAATTTTGGAAAACATCAGCTAGTAATAAAATATCTGTTTTTACATACAGATCGTGATATTCACCTAGATTCCGAATATCAAAGGTTTTCCACACGTTCAAGGCATGTTGATAGTCTTCATCTTTAATAGCTTCATCTGTGAGACTGTTATAAAATGCTGCAGGCGGGGGTAGTTCCTTTTCATCGAATTTTTCAAAAGAGGTGAAGTAGTCATAAGGGTATACCCCTTTTCTTGTAAGCATATGCAAATTAGTATTTTCAGTGAAATTTTCTTCAAGTATGGTGAATTGCTCAGGATTAAGGTTTCTAACAAGCTTTTCTAAGGAGTGAGTCAAAAACTGGAATGAATCTAAAAAGATCATCTGTATAGGACTTGTTGGCTTTCTTAACTTGAAGGTTATATAATTTTCCATAGAGGAAGCAATCACATCAATTTCATGATCTTTAAATTTACCAATCTTACTCATTAGATGATGCCCATCATAGTTTTTTAGATTATGGAATATAACAGGAATTGTTTTACATTGTTTGTAGTTTAGATTGCAGCTTGCATGGTCAGCTCCTCTGAATGCACCCGTCACGTGGTCATGGTCACGAACACGTTCTTCACATAATGCTTGCTTACAAATAAAACAAAATTCCGCTTCCTGAAAAGCTTTTTCTTGTGCAGGTGAAAGCTTCATAGGTTCGATATTTAATAACTTTCGTCCTAATACATCTTCAATCTTCAGCATCTGTTTTAAAAAATGGTCTACACAGTCTTTGCCACGATAAACTTTCGCTTTCCACACACATCTCCCATTAGGTCCAACAACAACATAAGCATACCCACATGGAAAATGATAAGTTGTTTTTTCAGTATAGGATGGTGTGGTAGAGGGTGCAGTCGGCGCAATAGGTATAAGAAGACTCTCAAAGTCAGCATACACAACATATGGTATGGGATGCTGTAGATGTATTCCAGTGAAAGACAATATATTCTCGCCTTCTTCTGGTAAGACTTTGTGCAACATGTCGAGAACAATATTTGATATGCTTATCCAATAGGTCTTGACTTGAAAACCGGTGTAAACATCGATA
Organism: Maratus speciosus; assembly: GCA_963932465.1. Classification (NCBI taxonomy): domain Eukaryota; kingdom Metazoa; phylum Arthropoda; class Arachnida; order Araneae; family Salticidae; genus Maratus; species Maratus speciosus. Next base: position 331,576,440 of record OZ010787.1, read on the forward strand.
ACAATAGTAGGCAGCAGCTCGATGATGTGTCAGATCCCCTAAAAGTCTTGAAAAGCTTCTAATTAAGCAATAGTGTTGCTTTTCACCATCACTAACTAATAATAAGTTGATAACATCAAGATTTTGTTTCTCAGATATATACAGTGGACAAACTTCATCCTCTTCATATCCAAACACATTAATCCGTAAATTGTTGAGCTGTTCGATAATAGGGACCTTCTGAAGGGCAACAGGGCATTCGACATTATCAAGCTGAATATCCCTCTCATAAGGGATATAATGAGAAACACGCTCAGGATGTTTTGAACAATGTAAGTTCAGCTTAAATGCCAAAAGACACCACACTAAGCACTTGTTATCTTCGTTTTTAATATTCAACACTGCTTTTTTATCATTCAATTTCTTAGGTAAAGCAATATATGAACTTGCAGCAAGAGGATGATATTTAGCAATCTTGAGTTCTAAATGTTGAATGTTTCTAAGCTTCCACCCGGGACCTCTTTGCACAAATTCTTCAAAAGATTTTAATATTTTAGAGAATCCCTCTTCAATGTGTTGCATAATAGTTTCTTCAGTAAGTTCTGTAAAACATTGACATCGAAAATACGATTGAATCTCTTCCATCTCCTCGTTATCAGTCATACGTTCAAGTACTATTTTTTCCACCATATACCATTTAATGGCACGTTTCGTCTGAACTTCCTGTGTTAAACGTTCTTGAATTTCAGCTTGTAAGTGGGTATGAAACACAGTTAAATCACTTTCTTCACGTTCATCAGGATAAAGCATGATAGTTTTAAACACATTAAGCACATCTGATTGATTCTGCTTCAGTTTTTTAGACTTTACATTAGATGAAATCCTTTTCCGTTTCACACTCATAAGAGGTACACGGGAGTGTTGGGTGCGTATATGCTGTTTCAGCTCATAATTTCGTCCAAACATTTTATCACATTCACGGCAAGAGAATTTTGAACTCTCATGTGATCTTATATGTTGTGTCAAATTGTCCTTTCGTGTAAAAACTTGATCACATTTGTTGCACTTAAATGTAGATCTTTCATTGTGAGTTTTCAAATGTCTTCTCAAATCAGATCTGCGACTAAAAGACTTCTGACATACTTCACACGTATACACCTTATCATTAAAGTGTATCTTCATATGTTGATTCAGGTTAGAAATAGTTGAAAACATCACATCACAAGTTGAACATGCAAACATCTTCTTGTCAACAGTTAAAGGCATGAAAGGTTCTTCAGATGTTATATCAACATCCAGAGAATTAGACGATTGATTGTTCTTCGATGAAAAAGCTTGAGAATGCTCATCACGCTTAAAAGTTGTTGCTTCATCATTGATATGAGTCTTAGAATATCTTTTCAAATCGGATCTACGGCTAAAAGACTTCTGACATACTTCACATTTGAAAAACTTTCCACCTGAATGTATCTTCAAATGCTGATTCAGGTTAGAAATAGTTGAAAATGTCTTATTACAACTAAGACAAGTAAAATTCTTCTTCACAGGCACAGAACTTTCCAAAGGCATGGCTTCGTCTAAAGGCATAACAGCATCCATGATAAATTAATAAGAAAAAAGATTTAACTCCTAACGGAAAACAACAATCTTCACGAATAAATTACTGTAAAAGCAGAGAGCACTAAAGACACGTCTGATCGCTAGTAGAACAAATCATCAAATGATGCAGATCAAAAATTTCACCGCTATTTATACTCCACAGGTGTTCACCCCGAGGCAACAAAAGTTGCCGACACTTTCCGCATCAACAAACACGAATTGTTTTACCATCAAATCGGTTCTAAGAGTCGTGATTCGTTCGAAACATCGTATCTGGTTTGCAACCACCGATCGCTCAATGATTTCCGAAACCAATCGAGGTTCTTAACATCGACCAGTGATTGGTTCTTGAACTCAATCGTTAAAACTAAATTAAAATCAAGGTTCTAAAAGACAATCATCAACCAGTCATTGCTTCTCAAACTCAAGTATCATCACAGTAGCAAGTCAAGACTGATTATCATGGAATCTACAAATTAAAAAATTATTTTAATTTAGAAATCCATTTCATTAAAAAATTATCTTCATTTAACAACATATTTGTTCTAATTTCCTCTCACGGCTTGGCGAGAACCAGATGAAAGATTGAGAAGGACGCCAACTAGACAAAAAAACTTAACGACAACAAACATTTAAATACGCAACCTTCATTAAAACATTTAAAAAAGACTAATTTTATAAATTATCATGTACAACTACTCGCTAAAAATATTATTATTAAAAAAGTCTCTATCAAAATCATGTTTACATAATTAAAAACGAGCGATTAAAAAGAAAATGTTCAATCCCCTTCAGAAGATTACTTTCAAAATCATCGAGCCCAAATACATTCTAGCAAGTTCCAACAACTTCATACAAGCAACAAAACTGCTGACTAAGCTCACTAATAACAAATCACATGACTGCTAATCACCAATCAGAGATGAGGATGATAACATCTTATGACAATACCTCTACCCAGCGTAATATCCTCCCCCTGTGAACAGGGAGCATGTCGAAGCATGTACCGTCTTGCTGGCGCCAGATGATTGACAGGTGGGTGGGGAAATGTCTGGAATGCAGACACAGCGGTGCCCACCTGCTCCTGACACAGGTCATGTGATCTGCTCAGCCAATCAAAAGCGCGTAGGGGGCGCTCCCGTCGCCTTCGTGCATGACGTCATAACCGGTTTTATACTGAATCATACGCCATTTCTTCGGAGGTTGTGGATGGGAACGGACGTACAAAGACGATGCTCTGCGGTAAGTAGTTTTAAATGTCTAGGTTAAGGATTGTTTTAAGAAACTTTGCTTTTGCATGTTATTTCAAACTACATTTTCAAATAACAAGTGTCTTTAATCACTTTTTAGAAGAATAAGTTTAACTTTCTCATAAAAAGTACTACCACAAAAACTTTTAAGGAATGTCTTTTAAAGACTATCTTGTTAATTCAAGTTCAAATTCAATAAAAATTTTAAAATAATGATTATATCCTAATATATGAACTAATCTCTAATTAAGGAATCTCTCTTCCACAACAAAAAATCTACTTCAAATTTTAAAGTCTAGCTAAAAAAAAATACAATCATCACGTTAAAGAAGTCGGTGAAAATTATATAAAACTTAAAACAAGCTCTATTTGAAATATAATATTAATTGTTGTTAACTCAAAAATCCTATATCAACAAAGATGAACCATTATAAAATTAATAAATCGATCTTACACTTAAAATAGCTACTTCAATTTTTAAGTTTATTTTAGAAAATATAATCATCTTGCTAAAAAACACGTCGCCAATTAAATACAACTGTTTAAACAGACTCATCAGGAAATAAAATAGTAATTGTTACTAACTCATTTAAAGACCAAATCTTATGTCAATGAAAGAAATCTAATAATTAATTATTCTCTAATTAATATAAATAATTCAATCTCTAACATAAAGTATCTACAATTTCAAAGATTATCTTTAAAAAAACAATCATCTTTGTTAAAGTACACGCCAAAAATTAAATAAAACTGTTAAAACAAAATCATTAAAAATATATATATATATATATATTAATTGTTATTTACTCATTAATAAAATTAATCTTACATCAACAAAATCTAAAAAATTAACCATTCTACAATTAATATGATTAACTCAATCAGCTACATTGAAAATACCTACTTCAAATTAAAAAGTCTATCTAAAAAATACATTTATCTTGTTAAAACACAGACATTACACTTGTACTTCAAACAAACAGAGTGCGCAAAAACTCACCACTCCACCCTCAACTCGAACAAGCCTAAGTCCCATCTCGTATAGTGGCTAGCACGCTGGAGTCCTGTCCAGAAGATAGCAGGATCGAACCCCGTCGTGGGAGAGTCGAAAAATGCTTCTTTTTAACCCAAAGTCAGCAAAAATCTCGATAGATGGCGCCTCTGAAAGAAAAAAAACCGAAGCAAAATAATATTTAAAGCTTTAAAAATAAAATGGGGCGAAAATAGGGGGTATGCATTAGTAGAAGGAAAAAGACAGTTCTATTTCAGCAGGATTGTGTTGGGTTGATTTTTGACGGCCAATTATCTACACGAGGGATATAGGCTCGGGGGGAGTGCCCTCCGTGGGGGTCTTTCTAAGGGAACCTAATCCGTATTAACGCATGGAAGATCCATGGCTGGAAGAAAACCACGAAAAACTCCGAACGATTAGGCCGACGGGCGCGATTGGGATCGAACCCAGCACCTCCCGTCTACCAGCTTCGAGAGCAGAACCTCTCGGCCACTGGTGGGGCCTATTTCAGCAGGAGCCAAGAACTGAGGTGGAGGGCGTGGCCAAAGATGATTGACAGGTGGGCGGAGCCGAGTGATTGACAGTGAGATAATCCTATCTCACCTGTCAATCAAATTGGTGACAGCCTGACGGCTGTCGCCACGCCCCCTACACCTGGTGAAGCAGAACCTCCATTTTCCTTCTACTAATGCATACCCCTATTTTCGCCCCATTTTATTTTTAAGACTTTAAATATTATTTTGCTTCGGTTTTTTTTCTTTCAGAGGCGCCATCTATCGAGATTTTTGCTGACTTTGGGTTAAAAAGAAGCATTTTTCGACTTTCCCACGACGGGGTTCGATACTGTTATCTTCTGGACAGGACTCCAGCGTGCTAGCTACTATACGAGATGGGACTTAGGCTTGTTTGAGTTGAGGGTGGAGTGGTGAGTTTTTGCGCACTCTGTTTGTTTGAAGTACAAGTGTAATGTCTGTGTTTTAACAATATAAATGTATTTTTTAGATAGACTTTTTAATTTGAAGTAGGTATTTTCAATGTAGCTGATTGAGTTAATCATATTAATTGTAGAATGGTTAAATTTTTAGATTTTGTTGATGTAAGATTAATTTTATTAATGAGTAAATAACAATTAATATATATATATATATATATATATATATATATATATATATTTAATGATTTTGTTTTAACAGTTTTATTTAATTTTTGGCGTGTACTTTAACAAAGATGATTGTTTTTTTTAAAGATAATCTTTGAAATTGTAGATACTTTATGTTAGAGATTGAATTATTTATATTAATTAGAGAATAATTAATTATTAGATTTCTTTCATTGACATAAGATTTGGTTTTTAAATGAGTTAGTAACAATTACTATTTTATTTCCTGATGAGTCTGTTTAAACAGTTGTATTTAATTGGCGACGTGTTTTTTAGCAAGATGATTGTATTTTCTAAAATAAACTTAAAAATTGAAGTAGCTATTTTAAGTGTAAGATCGATTTATTAATTTTATAATGGTTCATTTTTGTTGATATAGGATTTTTGAGTTAACAACAATTAATATTATATTTCAAATAAAGCTTGTTTTAAGTTTTATATAATTTTCACCGACTTCTTTAACGTGATGATTGTATTTTTTTTTTTAGCTAGACTTTAAAATTTGAAGTAGATGTTTTTGTTGTGGAAGAGAGATTCCTTAATTAGAGATTAGTTCATATATTAGGATATAATCATTATTTTAAAATTTTTATTGAATTTGAACTTGAATTAACAAGATAGTCTTTAAAAGACATTCCTTAAAAGTTTTTGTGGTAGTACTTTTTATGAGAAACTTAAACTTATTCTTCTAAAAAGTGATTAAAGACACTTGTTATTTGAAAATGTAGTTTGAAATAACATGCAAAAGCAAAGTTTCTTAAAACAATCCTTAACCTAGACATTTAAAACTACTTACCGCAGAGCATCGTCTTTGTACGTCCGTTCCCATCCACAACCTCCGAAGAAATGGCGTATGATTCAGTATAAAACCGGTTATGACGTCATGCACGAAGGCGACGGGAGCGCCCCCTACACGCTTTTGATTGGCTGAGCAGATCACATGACCTGTGTCAGGAGCAGGTGGGTACCGCTGTGTCTGCATTCCAGACATTCCCCCACCCACCTGTCAATCATCTGGTGCCAGCAAGACGGTACATGCTTCGACATGCTCCCTGTTCACAGGGGGAGGATATTACGCTGGGTAGAGGTATTGTCATAAGATGTTATGATCCTCATCTCTGATTGGTGATTAGCAGTCATGTGATTTGTTATTAGTGAGCTTAGTTAGCAGTTTTGTTGCTTGTATGAAGTTGTTGGAACTTGCTAGAATGTATTTGGGCTCGATGATTTTGAAAGTAATCTTCTGAAGGGGATTGAACATTTTCTTTTTAATCGCTCGTTTTTAATTATGTAAACATGATTTTGATAGAGACTTTTTTAATAATAATATTTTTAGCGAGTAGTTGTACATGATAATTTATAAAATTAGTCTTTTTTAAATGTTTTAATGAAGGTTGCGTATTTAAATGTTTGTTGTCGTTAAGTTTTTTTGTCTAGTTGGCGTCCTTCTCAATCTTTCATCTGGTTCTCGCCAAGCCGTGAGAGGAAATTAGAACAAATCTGTTGTTAAATGAAGATAATTTTTTAATGAAATGGATTTCCTAAATTAAAATAATTTTTTAATTTGTAGATTCCATGGTAATCAGTCTTGACTTGCTACTGTGATGATACTTGAGTTTGAGAAGCAATGACTGGTTGATGATTGTCTTTTAGAACCTTGATTTTAATTTAGTTTTAACGATTGAGTTCAAGAACCAATCACTGGTCGATGTTAAGAACCTCGATTGGTTTCGGAAATCATTGAGCGATCGGTGGTTGCAAACCAGATACGATGTTTCGAACGAATCACGACTCTTAGAACCGATTTGATGGTAAAACAATTTGTGTTTGTTGATGCGGAAAGTGTCGGCAACTTTTGTTGCCTCGGGGTGAACACCTGTGGAGTATAAATAGCGGTGAAATTTTTGATCTGCATCATTTGATGATTTGTTCTACTAGCGATCAGACGTGTCTTTAGTGCTCTCTGCTTTTACAGTAATTTATTCGTGAAGATTGTTGTTTTCCGTTAGGAGTTAAATCTTTTTTCTTATTAATTTATCATGGATGCTGTTATGCCTTTAGACGAAGCCATGCCTTTGGAAAGTTCTGTGCCTGTGAAGAAGAATTTTACTTGTCTTAGTTGTAATAAGACATTTTCAACTATTTCTAACCTGAATCAGCATTTGAAGATACATTCAGGTGGAAAGTTTTTCAAATGTGAAGTATGTCAGAAGTCTTTTAGCCGTAGATCCGATTTGAAAAGATATTCTAAGACTCATATCAATGATGAAGCAACAACTTTTAAGCGTGATGAGCATTCTCAAGCTTTTTCATCGAAGAACAATCAATCGTCTAATTCGCAGGATGTTGATATAACATCTGAAGAACCTTTCATGCCTTTAACTGTTGACAAGAAGATGTTTGCATGTTCAACTTGTGATGTGATGTTTTCAACTATTTCTAACCTGAATCAACATATGAAGATACACTTTAATGATAAGGTGTATACGTGTGAAGTATGTCAGAAGTCTTTTAGTCGCAGATCTGATTTGAGAAGACATTTGAAAACTCACAATGAAAGATCTACATTTAAGTGCAACAAATGTGATCAAGTTTTTACACGAAAGGACAATTTGACACAACATATAAGATCACATGAGAGTTCAAAATTCTCTTGCCGTGAATGTGATAAAATGTTTGGACAAAATTATGAGCTGAAACAGCATATACGCACCCAACACTCCCGTGTACCTCTTATGAGTGTGAAACGGAATAGGATTTCATCTAATGTAAAGTCTAAAAAACTGAAGCAGAATCAATCAGATGTGCTTAATGTGTTTAAAACTATCATGCTTTATCCTGATGAACGTGAAGAAAGTGATTTAACTGTGTTTCATACCCACTTACAAGCTGAAATTCAAGAACGTTTAACACAGGAAGTTCAGACTAAACGTGCCATTAAATGGTATATGGTGGAAAAAATAGTACTTGAACGTATGACTGATAACAAGGAGATGGAAGAGATTCAATCGTATTTTCGATGTCAATGTTTTACAGAACTTACTGAAGAAAATATTATGCAACACATTGAAGAAGGATTCTATAAAATATTAAAATCCTTTGAAGAATTTGTGCAAAGAGGTCCCGGGTGGAAGCTTTGAAACATTCAACATTTAGAACTCAAGATTGCTAAATATCATCCTCTTGCTGCAAGTTCATATATTGCTTTACCTAAGAAATTGAATGATAAAAAAGCAGTGTTGAATATTAAAAACGAAGATAACAAGTGCTTAGTGTGGTGTCTTTTGGCATTTAAGCTGAAGTTACATTGTTCAAAACATCCTGAGCGTGTTTCTCATTATATCCCTTATGAGAGGGATATTCAGCTTGATAATGTCGAATGCCCTGTTGCCCTTCAGAAGGTCCCTATTATCGAACAGCTCAACAATTTACGGATTAATGTGTTTGGATATGAAGAGGATGAAGTTTGTCCACTGTATATATCTGAGAAACAAAATCTTGATGTTATCAACTTATTATTAGTTAGTGATGGTGAAAAGCAACACTATTGCTTAATTAGAAGCTTTTCAAGACTTTTAGGGGATCTGACACATCATCGAGCTGCTGCCTACTATTGTTATCGATGTTTACACTGGTTTTCAAGTCAAGACCTATTGGATAAGCATATCAAATATTGTTCTCGACATGTTGCACAAAGGATACTCTTACCAGAAGAAGGCGAGAATATATTGTCTTTCACTGGAATACATCTACAGCATCCCATACCATATGTTGTGTATGCTGACTTTGAGAGTCTTCTTATACCTATTGCGCCGACTGCACCCTCTACCACACCATCCTATACTGAAAAAACAACTTATCATTTTCCATGTGGGTATGCTTATGTTGTTGTTGGACCTAATGGGAGATGTGTGTGGAAAGCGAAAGTTTATCGTGGCAAAGACTGTGTAGACCATTTTTTAAAACAGATGCTGAAGATTGAAGATGTATTAGGACGAAAGTTATTAAATATCGAACCTATGAAGCTTTCACCTGCACAAGAAAAAGCTTTTCAGGAAGCGGAATTTTGTTTTATTTGTAAGCAAGCATTATGTGAAGAACGTGTTCGTGACCATGACCACGTGACGGGTGCATTCAGAGGAGCTGACCATGCAAGCTGCAATCTAAACTACAAACAATGTAAAACAATTCCTGTTATATTCCATAATCTAAAAAACTATGATGGGCATCATCTAATGAGTAAGATTGGTAAATTTAAAGATCATGAAATTGATGTGATTGCTTCCTCTATGGAAAATTATATAACCTTCAAGTTAAGAAAGCCAACAAGTCCTATACAGATGATCTTTTTAGATTCATTCCAGTTTTTGACTCACTCCTTAGAAAAGCTTGTTAGAAACCTTAATCCTGAGCAATTCACCATACTTGAAGAAAATTTCCCTGAAAATACTAATTTGCATATGCTTACAAGAAAAGGGGTATACCCTTATGACTACTTCACCTCTTTTGAAAAATTCGATGAAAAGGAACTACCCCCGCCTGCAGCATTTTATAACAGTCTCACAGATGAAGCTATTAAAGATGAAGACTATCAACATGCCTTGAACGTGTGGAAAACCTTTGATATTCGGAATCTAGGTGAATATCACGATCTGTATGTAAAAACAGATATTTTATTACTAGCTGATGTTTTCCAAAATTTTCGTAAACTGTGCCAACAGTATTATGATATCGATCCTTGCCATTTATATACAGGACCTTCGCTCGCATGGCAAGCACCCTTGAAAATGTCTGAAACACCTCTAGAATTGTTAACGGACATTGATATGTTGTTAATGATTGAAAATGGAATACGTGGTGGTATCAGTATGATTAGTCATAGACACGCCTTAGCGAACATCCCCAATACGCCCGATTTTAGGGAAAATGAAGCACCCAGCTTCATCATGGATTGGGATGCGAACAATCTTTATGGATGGGATATGTCCCAATATCTACCATACGGAGGGTTTCAATGGTGTGTGACAAGTCATATTACAGAAGAGTGGATTCTTTCTCTATCTGATGATTCTGAAATTGGATATATTTTAGAGGTGGACTTTAAATACCCTAAGAAGCTTCATAAATTTCATAACGAATATCCGCTGGCCCCGGAACGCCTGACTGTGAATGAAGAGATGTTGTCACCTACTGCGAAGAGGATGCTTGGAATTAAAAAATTTAAAGGCACTCCTAAACTTATCCCAAATCTTCAAGATAAGCAGAATTATGTCACTCGTTACCGAAATCTGAATTATTATTTGCAACTTGGATTAGAACTGGCAGCTATGCATAAAGCTCTTCAATTCAAACAGGCACCCTGGCTGCAGAGCTATATTAATTTTAATACAGAGAAAAGAAAGAAAGCAAAATCCTCTTCTGAAAAAGAGTTTTTTAAATTAATGAACAACTCTGTATTCGGAAAAACCATGGAAAATTTAAGAAAGAGGCGGAATATTGTGCTTTGCAATAATGAAAAAAGAGCAAAGAAATTGGTTGCCTCGCAACATTCAAAGCATTCAAAACATATAACGAAGACCTGAGTGCCATAGAAAGGCTTAAAACTACTATTTTGATGAATCGTCCTCTCTATGTAGATTTCTGCATTTTAGAGCTTTCGAAGATCTTAATGTATGATTTTCACTATAATTTTATAAAGAAAACATTTAAAGATGATGCAAAGCTATTATTCACAGATACGGACTCACTGTGCTACCATATTAAAACAAAAAATATTTTTGATGTTATGGAACATAATGCAGGGCTATTTGATTTCTCAGACTATCCAAAGCATCATTCACTCTACTCGGATATCAATAAGAAGGTGATTGGCAAGTTCAAGGATGAGCTCAATGGAGATTTAGCCCTTGAGTTCGTTGGTCTAAAATCCAAAATGTACTCCCTGAAATCTTCGAGTGAAGAAAAGAAGCGGGCGAAGGGTGTGTCTACACATGTTGTTCGACTGAAAATCAAGCATCAAGATTATTTAGAATGCCTACAACAGGTGAAAACTAGCATGGAGAAGCAGACAAGGATCGCTCAAGATAACCATCACCTATATACATTAATACAGAATAAAATTAGCTTAAATCCTTTTGATGATAAACGTTACTTGCTAGATGATGGAATATCAAGTTTTGCCTATGGACATTATAAAATTAATCAAGATTGTATCAGTGATGAAAATTGTTAATATGATGTAGAATTATCAAGAAAATGTTTTTATGTAAATATATCTTTTTGTAAATATACTTTCTGTAAATTGCTTTGTTAAAATAAAAAAATATTGATTTTTTATATGAGTGCTTATTTATAACTTCTACACAAACCTTCCTAACATATTGTTAGATATGTGTAACACGTATATTCAAACATATACACAGATATACATATACACACATATACAATATATATATATATATATATATATATATATATATATATATATGTATATAGCTATGCTCATTGTAAATAATTTTGCTTAATGTATAGTTTTTCTAATCTTCCAGAATTTTTTAAAAACATATTTAAAACTTTTTTTTTAATTTTGTAAAACTTTTTTATTCTTTCAGAATTTTTTAAAAACATATTTAAATTTTTTTTTGTAAAACTATTTTTTTTTTTTCATTTGTTAAAACTTTTTGTAAAACTTTTTTTTTTAATTTGTTAAAACTTTTTTTTTAATTTGTTAAAACTTTTTTTTTAAATTTATTAAAAGTTTTTTTTTTTTTTTTTACTTTGTTAAACCTTTGTCAAACATTTTTTTTATTATTATTCTTATTACCTGTGTAAAACTTTTTGCAATTTTTTTTTTTAAACTAGTAAACTTTATACATATATATTTTTACACAAGAATATATATATAAGCATTTAACTTTATGGATATAGATATGTGTAGACACGGATAAGTGCTTTTAATTAAACATTTTTATCTTAATACACAATTTTTTAAATATGCTTAGATTCATTCAAACATATAGAGTGGGATATATATAGTTATATATGCCTTATAACACATATACTTCCTTAGACATGTATTTTTTGAACACTTATTCTTAATAGCGTGGAAAACATGTATATTTATTAAAAAACGTATTCGTATACACACATCTTTTCAAGTAAATTTTAGAGAAAATAACAGCATGTTATAAATAAACAAGTGTTTCTAAACGAAACCATTTTGATATTTTAATTCTTGATTTTCATACAACATTCTAGCAAAGTGTTAAACGGAGCAGCAACATAATATTAATAACTGTCATGATTGAGAGAAAGATGAGTATGATCATCGATCGCACGCTGATTGCGCACTGATTGCGGAATGCGCAATTGCGCCTGTGGTCGTTCAACCCCCACTTTCCTACTACTTAGGATAAAAGAAGTAATTCCAGTTTGTATGTCATATGGATCCACCTGATCTTCAATTTCCTTTCGGTGAGGAGAAAAAATTTACAACGATGAATGCGGGAAAACCACTTTTAAGAACGATGTATACGGGTTTCGTTAACATTATTTAAATATAATTTGTGCAGGGACCACACAAATAAAACGATCAATGCGGGAAAACGATGGATGCGGGAACGATAGATCGGGGTTTCACTGTATATGAAATTCACTATCCGCAAAATTTAAAATAACATTCAAAATCTACCACCTTCTCTCAAAATTTCTGGTCTCTTAGTCCTGTACCTACTACCTAATGAAAAATGAAATCTTGGTGGTCATGTTTGCTGCCTGCATAAAAATTGAAGCGTGATATTTAAGTTGCTTCTCACTTGACGACGTGTTTTTGTTGACCCATATTTCTAATCATGAAAAAACGACCCGGAGCCATAATCATGAAAACACGGGCCTCTACATAGAAACAGATTATTCTTCCCCTTCTATTAAAATTATATTAATACGGATGTATAAATTTCTTGCACAAAAACAATTAATTTAGTTGAAAGGATGTTTTAATGTGAGAGTGCGGAGAAGTGTCTAAAATGTCGAAGCAGTATAAGGTGGGTTAGGGGCCTGATTCCCCATCGTTCAAAACAGGTTGAAATGGTCACTCCCGTTGTCTATTAAAGTTTCCAGAAAAAAGTGCTTTCTTGCAGCTTTTTCTATTGTTGAATTCAGAGTCAAAATTTTAAAACGCAATCGACTTAAAACTTTATAATAACCTTAAGTAAACTTCAAATTTGTATACATCTTTAATCTGGTTTTGTAAGAATTCATACTTTTAAAAGAAAGCCTTCCTAAACGAGCCTCGTATCGTCTCCCCCACCTCCGAATATTTATATTTTTTGAAACAGAATGTGTCGTCTGCACGTAAAATGAACGCTCCTTAAGTGACTGTTATATGCTTTCCCATATTTCGACAAAAAATAACGAATTCAAAATTTTAAAGAATGCTGATTTTTTTTTCTTTGTTCACATTGGGCCATTTAATACCGAACCATTCCAAATATGCAATAACGAAAGGCACGATGTAATTTCAGTAACAAACAAAAAATCAAAATAAAAAAGCCTAACCACGCCTGCTTTCATTTTCAACACGAATGCTGCAATTCGATTGAAAAATATTAATATTAACCCTTAGCCGTCCGCTTCCGTAAGTCACTTTCGTGATTTCAGATATCTTTTGTGCGATGATTAAAAATAGGCATCGGCTGCGGAAATCAAAATACGAAAAATACCAACGATACCAAACCATATTTACGTTCATTTTCTCTTTGAAAGCCGTAATCCGTTAAAAATAATATTAATATCAACCCTTTCAAAAAATATTTCCCCTAATTCTCTCTCGTTCTTTCTTTCTGTTTTTCCAAAATATTTAACATTTTCACCAGGAATTTTTAATCTAAATAGGAAAAACAAATAATACACGCATCTTTACAAACTTCTGAAATTAATATACTGTCAAGAATCTCAAAAACATTTATAAAACCAAAGTTTATTTTACTGCCATTGATTTTAAGAAAAATTTCCGAGTAGTTTTATAGTATATTAATCAGTTTTCTAAAACAAGAAAATCCATTTTTAGGATGTTATCAATTCTCAAATAAAAATTTTCATGTTCAACAAACAAGTTTTGCAGACAAATACGGTAAATTTACAACATTAAGAAAAAAATAATGCCAATTTGTTACGTTACATGCATCTAGGTTTAAAAAATACATATTCTGTTTTAAATAATATTAATAATTACCCTTTCAAAAAATTCGTTTCTGGAAGTCACTTCAGGGTTTTTTTCTGATTTTAAATCTGAAATTTTAATTTCTGAACTTAAATCGTAGCCCTTTTGCCACTAAATACCTACATTTTAGCACGAAAATAAAACATGGGACTCGGAAATATTATAAACTCATAAAAATTTCAAAGTGGTTAGATAATGAGAAATATATATTTATATATATATTATAAGTTTGAATGTATTCGAGGAAGGTCCTGGGCAACGGTGGTGCGGAGAGAAGTCAGCTAGTATTTATATGTTGTATATTGTTAAGCATTGTGTAGAATGTATAATTAGTTTTTTAAAAACTTTTCCGCATAGATTTTTATCGGGGAAAAATGAAAATAGTAGTTTAAATGGAAAATGGGCCTTCCTTAAAAGTTTATTAAAAAATAAGTTTTAGAGAGCCGTCTTCATATTGAAATAGTAAAAGAACTTAAAACTTCCAATACTGAAACATGATTTAATTCATATTTTGAATCTACATCCAATTTTAGCTTGGTCATAAAACTAGAAATTATTCGGCCAATAATTTTAGGAATTATAAAGATGTACAGTTATTTTTTAACACTGAATATTCTGTGGCATTAGCTTTAATCATCCCAAGCATACTGCGATTTTTATACATTTTAACAATTTTTATATGTGAAATATAAGTTTTGACATTAATATTCGAAAAAATTATATAATTATGAATAAATACAAGTCAAAATTGGTGTTTGAAATCAATTTTTGGGACATGAAAATTAGGAAATTTGGTTGTCAGATAGCAGACTATACTAATATTATAAAGCCATGGTCGGCAACTGGCGGACCGCGGAAGGTCGAAGCCTGGACCGCCAAAAAATATATTGCAAATGAAGAATTAATTCATTTTCCAGCAATTCTTGAATATAAAAAAAATAATTCTGAAATACAAACTGCAGTGTTTCTAAGTTTTATGTCAGATCTTGTGAAGGAATTTGAAGCAAGATCCCAAGATTTTGCAAATATAGATAAGCTGTCTCAATTGTTTAAATCGCCTTATGAAATTGCTCCAGCTACAAAATGGACTGATGTGGCTGCGAAGTTGTCCAGTCTTGAAAAACCTTTACTTCAAATGGAGACATTTGACTTGCAAGAAGATACTTCCTTGCAAATGTGTAAAACTGGTTCCCCTGAAGAATTTTAAGGTAAACATGTCTCAGAAAAGTAGGAAAATTGCGAAAAACTAGCTATTAACCTGGCTACTATGTTTGGTTCTACATATGTATGTGCAAGAACTTTCTCCAAAATGAATTTTTGAAGAACAAATATAGTTCGAGATTAACGGACGCCGACCTTGAAGACACTTTTGGCATCAGCTGTTCACCACGTGAACCAAACTATAAAAAACTGGCTCAAGACCACAAGTGTAATTTTTCGCATTAATTATTGAACGAATGCCTGTTTTTTCTATTTTATTATGTGTACGTAAAAATTTTCAGAACGTATACCTATGTATGTAGCAATTTTTCAGAACGAAAACCTGATTTTCTATTTTATATTATGTGTATGTAAGAATAACTATTTAAAAGCAATAAGTACAATAGAACCTCGATTATCCGAAGTAATTGAGGCCGACCTTCTTTCGGAAAATCGAAATTTTCGGATAATCGAGGATGCTTCAATTTAGGAGAAATCAAGGAGAAATATATGCAATATTTCGTATTATGGTAACAAGTGCTTAATAAAAAGAAAACAATAGCAAAATACAAACAAGAATGAATTACCGGAATTTTATTTTGAAATTAAGTACCTTTTACATATATCACAAAAGTGCTTTGAAGCTCTATCACGGAGTTTTTTAATATTATTAGTTCACCAGTATCACAGTCTTGCTGCTGCTCCAGCCATGCCAAACCTTTTGCAAAACATTCAAAAGCTTCAGAATTGCTAATTTGTTCGTTTCCTTCGTTCCACTCCTCAGCTTACGGGAGCTGAAATTAAATTCAAAGGAACTCTAAGAAAGGGGATCGAAAATATATATATGTACTCGAAGCTCGGAAAGGACGCTTGCACAAAAGGAATATGGTAGTTACAGAAAGAAAAGACGCTTTCAAAATGGATTTTTCACACGAGGAATGTGATAATAATAATAAAAAAGCTTTACAAATGGATTTCGGTTAATCGGGAGTTTCGGTTAAAAGAGCTTCGGATAAAGAGGTTCTACAGCACTTATATTACTTATGTTTTTTTTTTCTCTGAACCTCGATAAAATTTTTCAAACATATTCGGACCCCACCTAAAATTACTTGCCGACCCCTGTTATAAAGATTTTAAGTAACGTTTGTAGGTTTGTTTGTTTGTAGGGGGGGTAATCTCTGAAACTACCAAACCGATTTGAAAAGTAATGGTGGCAAATTGGTGGTAACACTCTCTGCCTCAAAATAGACTATATTTTATGTCGATACCGCTACGCCCAACGGAGTGCAGGAGCGAAAAACTTCCTAAAATTGCGATTTTGCGATTCTGAAGGGGCTGCAAACATGAAATTTTGCATGGTAGTTACTTATAAGATGTAAATGCTATCAAACACGGTTTTTTAAAAATTCGAAATATAAAAGGATGAAACGAGCAAAAAGCGTTCTAAAACCTACTAAATGCGATTTCTGTGGAATTGTTAAGGAAAGAAACACTAAATTTGACATGGCTGCTACTTTTATAACACACATGCACGCACAAAACGAATTTTAAAAAATCCAAATTTAAAAAGTGCATGAGAAAAAAAGTTCTAGAATTTTGATTTTTGCAATACTGAAGCGGCTAGAAACTTGAAATTTAGCATGGTGTTACTTTTAAGATGCAAATGCTCTCTAAGAACGGTTTTTTAAAAAATCGAAATTTAAAAGGATGAAACGAGAGAAAAATATTCTAAATGCGATTTCTATGGGATTGTTAAGGATAAAACACAGAATAGTTTTTTTTTTAAATCCTAAATTTCAAAGAGTGCAGGGGAAAAAATGTTCTAAACTTACGATTTTTGTGATACTGAAGGGACTAGAAACTATAAATTTGGCATGCCGGTTAATTTTAAGATACAAATTTTCTCTAAAAATTGAAAAAAAAATCATAAAATGATGAAATGAGCAGAAAACGTTTTAAAAACGTTCAAAATTACGATTTCTATGGAATTTTACATAAAATTTGTTAATTAACTAATTTTACATTCATTTCAAATGCACAAATATTACTTGGCATATTTCAACAACTACGCGTGCAAAGCCGCGGATTTTGCTAGTTAATTATAATTAAAGATGCATCACATTTATAACGGAGGGGCTTTTTTAATTATTTAACAACTGATTAAAATCATCCGTTTGTGTTTGTAATTTTTTTGTGTCATAGACATTGGAATTGTCAAGCGGATAAAATGAAAAATTTCAGAATACCCTGAAGTAAATCATTTTATGACAACGTTTAATAACCACCTTTTAAATTAAACATGGTTGTAAAGCTGAATCTGTTTCAATCAGGGGGGAGAGCGTTGATTCGAATAAACGGCAATAAACGTTATGTTCTTAAATCTAAAACTAGTCGGATATACCAATCCCAAAACTTTCTTCTATCCCATGCATGTTAATACTTGAAAATTTGCTATCACATTACTAAAATATAACGGCAATCAATGCCCATCATGAGGATTCTATAGATATGAAATTCCGTGCATTAGTTCTTGAGATATGGCCATCTCCGAAATCGTGTAAATCCAGCAAAATTCAGTCTAGCAGCGCCACCTATTGGGTACTTTACACCAAAACCTATGTTAAACAAAATTACCAAGCAACCACTTACGTCAAAGTCTAACTGAATCTGAAGTTTGGGGAAAATCCGTGCATCAGTTTTTGAGATAGAGCTATTCCGAAAATCATGAAAATGCCAGCATAGCAGCGCCACCTATTGGACGATTAACACCAAAACCTAATCAGCAACAACTTGTGTTAACATTTAACTAAATCTGAAGTTAGATGAAAATTCGTGCATTAGTTTTTGAGATAGAGCTATTGCGGGAATCGTGCAAAATGCAGCACAGCAGCGCCACCTGTTGAGCGATTTACACCAACACGTAATCCGCATTAAGTCATATCAAGGACTAACTAAATCTGAAGTTTGATGAAAATCCGTGCATTAGTTCTTGAGATAGAGCCATTTCGGAAATCATAAAAATGCAGCATAGCAGCGCCACCTATTGAGCGTTTTACACCAACACGTAATCAGCATCAAGTCATATCAAGGACTATCTGAATCTGAAGTTTCATGAAAATCCGTGCATTAGTTCTTGAGATAGAGCCATTTCGGAAATCATAAAAAATGCAGTATAGCAGCGCCACCTGTTGAGCGATTTACACCAACACGTAATCAGCATCAAGTCATATCAAGGACTATCTGAATCTGAAGTTTCATGAAAATCCGTGCATTAGTTCTTGAGATAGAGCTATTTCAAAAATCATAAAAAATGCAGCATAGCAGCGCCACCTGTTGAGCGATTTACACCAACACGTAATCAGCATCAAGTCATATCAAGGACTATCTGAATCTGAAGTTTCATGAAAATCCGTGCATTAGTTCTTGAGATAGAGCCATTTCGGAAACCATAAAAAATGCAGCATAGCAGCGCCACCTGTTGAGCGATTTACACCAACACGTAATTAGCATCAAGTCATATCAAGGACTATCTGAATCTGAAGTTTCATGAAAATCCGTGCATTAGTTCTTGAGATAGAGCCATTGCGGAAATCATAAAAATGCAGCATAGCAGCGCCACCTGTTGAGCGATTTGCACCAAAAACTAATCAGCATCAATTTGTATCAGGGACTAACTGAATATGAATTTTTATTAAATTCCGTGCATTAGTTCTTGAGATAGAGCGCCCACAAAATTTGTGTCACACACAGCCACACAGACAGACGGACAGACAGACAGACAGACAGACAGACAGACTCACAGACAGACATTTTGTAAAAACATGTTTTTCGGGTTCTCTGACCTCTAAAACGTGTAAATCCGTCGAAAACCGGAATTCGAAAATTTTCATGAATCCAATTTTTCCTTCTTGTAAAGATAGAAGAAAGTAAAAAATGCCGGATTCAATTATACAATGATTCGAATAAGTGGTGAATTTCCGTACCTTTTTTTGTAGGGGACCCGTTTTTTCGTCTGCCCAGGGGCCCGTGAAACCTGTCACCGGCCCTGTTTGTACTAACTTTTTGTACAGGACTCTTATAATTAAAATTCATCTGTTCAAATGTTTCTGATGATAGTACTAAAGTTCCAAACAGAACAAAATTTTGGTAGTGTTTGTAGTTAAACTAAAAGTTACGAGTTAAACTATAAAAGTGGAAAAAACAGCGGTCTGTGAGACCGGTAACATCAGTTAAAGGTTAATTACACAGTTTACCTTTCAATGGCAGGTTCTAAAGCGATGCTGTCTCACATAACTATTTGTTCTGGACGTAAAAATTCAGCTTTATACATAAAGCTTAGAAAATACCTCTTTTGGGAGGAGGAGGAGGGGGCATCTAAAGTAATCCCTGACAGAGGCAAAAGTTCTTACTTGCAAACGGATATAGCCAATAAAAGTTGAAAAATTCATTTGAATACTTGTATGTATTGATTGAAAATATAAAATATGCCATAGAGAATGATATTTTAAAAACTAAATTTCAAATATATGAAAATATGGAAAATATCATATATAATGATATCTTGGAAACAGATATAGGATATATATCATGATATATATCAAGAAATACATCCATTGATGAATATCTTCGAACCCTGTTGACCCTATAGTGAAAGGCTATCTTGCGTCGGTAGGTCGCTCACAAAACGGAACTAAAGTGGGAAAAACGAGAAATCTGTGATTTCCTTGGAAGCCAGTGGGGTGACTATAAAGGTCAAGCGCCTCTGTAGGAGAAAATAACTATAGTTTAAGTACATAGTACTCGTTATAGGCTGACCTGGCAAATTCAATTTTAATTTTCTATGTCATAATATCAAAAAATAATAAATCTGCAAATAAAGCATTAAAAAAAAAAAAAAAAATGTTGCATTAAAACATAAAGATCTAATATTGAGTTAGTAGACAAGTTTTTCCAGTAAGAAAATAAATTTTTGATTTGGATGTTGCCACTTAGACTATGCAGCAAGTAGCAATTGAAAAATCCATGACGTCATACGATGAGTTGCTAAACGCTGAGTTATTGACATTTGCAAACTGTTGCGCAGAATAGTTTTACATAAAAGATGCAAGTTACGATCATGTCACTAGAAGATAGGCACATTTTTTTAAGTAGCGTTAAAAGTAGCGTCAGTATTCGCTACAAACTCCTGAGTTTTCGTATCGAGCTATTCGCAACATCGCGCATATTGCTCTGCACTACAAACTACCGAAAAAAGTAGTAACTATTGTAGTTTCGCTGCTTGTAGCGCACTCTTCCAAGCACTGCAGTATAGAGTGTTGTATCAGGAACCTCGCAGGCGTCTCAAACCTCTGCGCGAATTTTAGGGCCTATTTTATTACTTCAAACTTTAAATTGTCAATTTCTAGTACTGTAGCCATGTGCCCTTACTTTAATAGTTCTTTGATTCTAAATCTTGGAACTTTTATCGATGTTAGATTTCTCTCTTACAAGAAAGATGACAATAATTCTCGTATGGTCGATTACGATGGCGATTATACATACTCCAATTCGATTTTCTGTTGCCCGCATTATATGAATACAAAAAAGTAGTAACATATTTGTACAGTAGTGGAAAAAAGGATATACCCCTACTAACTATGCCACAAATCATTGTACGAAGCGTGTTTTTTTTTTTTTTTTCAGTAAATACCGTTTTGATATAAAAAAGTCCTTCCGGCCAGTGCCGGTAGGAAGAAGTAGCTTTCATATTCCTGATTTTTAAAAAGCTAGCTTATATTATTCAAACACACGAAGCTCAATTTAGTGGAAACCGATTATAGAAGATTCAATACTAATTTTTATCAATACTAAATCATTATGAATGAGAATTTCGCGAAATTAGTCAGCTTTATCCAAGCTGATTTTATTTAAAGTAACTTATATTTGGTTTCCAAATTCGGCGATATCTTGAAGTGCCTACCCTTTTAAGACAACGTGGTGGATGAGGCTAACCAGTGAACTTGGTCGAGACCTTAGTAATTCCTGTGCACATGCTCACTCACATAGGAATCGTTGATATATACGAGTGCTGTCGCAGGCAAAAAATTGGATATTTCAAAATGTCACCCACATAAACAAATTCAAACTGCTATATCTGAGCCATTTTTTTAAGATAAAGACAAAACAAAAAATGCTCCGGAATCCTTATATCAATGTTAAATACTTAAGAAAGAAACCTTTTTCAATTTCTAATTTTTTTGCACCTCACTTTAAATATAATTTGTTTTTAATTTAATGGCCGCCATTTTGAAACAAGATGGCGGATGAAACTAGCCAGTGAACTTGGTCAAGACATTGCTATATATTATCCACATGCCTTCTTACAACCAAATAGGTTAATAAATACGTGTATTATCGCGTGACAAATATCAGATCGTTTAACAATGTCAGCCATGCTAGAAATTCAAAGTGCTATAACGCAACCATTTTTTAAGATATAGACGAAACAAAAATTGCCCCGGAATCTTTGTATCAAGGTCAAACACACAAAAAAAACCCTTTTTCATTTTCCAATTTTTTGATACCTCACTTTAAATTTTAAATTAAAAATCTTTTTTAAATGTTCCCTTTTGAAACAAGATGGCGAATGAAGCTTGCCTACAAACTCGGTCGAGACATTGGTATGTACTACGTTCACACCAAGTTACATCCAAATCGGTTCATAAATACGCCTGTTATCGCGTGACAAAAATCTGGTCGTTTCAAACTGTCAGCCACAATAGAAATTCAAAATACTATAGCTCAACCATTTTTTTAGATATAGACAAAACAAGAACTGTTCCGGAATCTTTGTATGAAGGTCAAACACATAAGAAAAAATCTTTTTCATTTTCCAATTTTTTGATACCTCATTTTAAATTAAATTTTTTTTAAATGGCCGCCATTTTGAAACAAGATGGCGGATGAAGCTGGCCAACGAACTCGGTCGAGACATTGGCATATACTATGTACACACCGAGTTTTATCCAAATCGGTGCATGAATACGCCTGTTATCGCGTGACAAAATTCAGGACGTTTCAAAATGTCAGCCACGCTAGAAATGCAAAGTGCTATAACTCAGCCATTTTTTAAGATATAGACAAAACAAAAACTGCTCCGGAATCTTTGTATCAAGGTCAAACACATAAGGAAAAAATATTTTTCAATTTTCAATTTTTTGGTACCACATTTCAAATTTAAAATTTTAAAATTTTTTTTAAATGGCCGCCATTTTGAAACATGATGGCAGATGAAGCTGGCCAACGAACTTGGTCGATACATTGGTATGTACTATGTACACACCGAGTTTCATCCAAATCGGTTCATAAATACGAGAGTTACAGTGTAACAAATGTCATATATATATAGATATATATATATGGATATATATATATATATATATATGTTTGGGGTTTCATGTTCAGTTGTTGGTTTTCGATGGGTCTAGGCAGCTCATTCGATTTGTTAGTTTTTTCTTTTTCGTCTTGACAGGTTGTTTGGGGAGCGTTGTGCACATAAAAACTGGTTTTAACCCCGCAGTTTCATGTCGCAAGTGCATGCCGCCTATCTCCATGGATTCAATTTCTTCTTGTTTTAGTTTGAATGTTTTTAAAGTTTGCCGTTTTTAAAGTATGTTGTTTTTGAAGTTAGTTGTTTTTAGTTATTTTGTTGTTGTCATTTGGTTTAGTTTATTTATTGTTGGATCAGTTCCGTAGTTTCGAATTTTTGGTTTGGTTTTTGGATATATATATGTATATATATATATATATATATATATATATATATATATATATATATATGTCAATTTTGAACGGAGGGTGGTTGCGGGGTCTGGGGGTCATGATCGATGAAAATATACCAAAATTTTTTTTTATCGCTTTCCTCCGAACGGCTGCAATAAGTAGCTTTTTGTAATGAAAGCTACCTAAAAAAGAAAAATATGGATTACGAAAAAAATTGAAAAACTTATATATTGAATTACGTTTTCAAGAGTACAGAATTCAATGATATAAGCAAATCGGGAGTAATTAGAGAAGTAGTAGAGAATTTGTTTAAGTATGGATCCATACTTAAACAAAATTTTAGAATCCATTAGAATTATTAAGCTTGGACAGCACACATGTAATGATAACTTATCCTATAACATACATAAAATTTGGCACAATATGTTATAACCTGGTTTTGAGTCCGTTCCATTTCCCCCCCTCCCTCTTCCATAGCTGGTTTGGTTTTTCTCCTTTTTGTTGCCTTGGCAACTTTGAGACTTTTAGTGCGCCCTCTAGACAAGGTCGTCAGTGACTTTCCATTCTTGAAAGATTTTAGACTTGGGTGTCAGCCTGAAGACGTCCGCAGAAGCGGAACGAAACGTTGTTTTTATTGTATATTTTTAATGTGTGTACCATTTAGCAAAGTGTATTTTATTTTAAATACAGTGATTTTATATAGTTATTTGTCTGTTTTCGTGAAGCATTTTCCCCACAGCAGTAATGTTTTCCTAAGTAATTGACGTTCGGGGGCTTCCCCCTATTTCAGCGTCCTCCGGGGAGAAATTTCTCCTTTGGAATTATCTGTACCATCTGTGTATAGTCATACGATGTGGACAATCATCACCAAGTGCAAGAGTCATTTCTTCTAAGCATTGGTCTATGTTTAAACCAAGCGCAAAGTTATGCCGCAAAACTGTCCTTATCTCACTTCGTGACCAGAATGCCGCACTGGAAGATCTTTACACAATCACAGCTAATGAATAACTGAGCCTACAGACGTATGGTTACATGCAGGTGCATAAGTAGGAACATATGTCAACACGCAGCCACAAGCAGCCAGCTGCGACTTTTTGTTTCATAATATTGCAAAACTCTCCTAGTACCCTTTGTATTTCTCTTACGTAGCGCTAAACAAGGGCTGTATTTGTAGGGTATTTGGCAACACCCAAAACGACGATTCTGAGTGATTAAGTTGCGGTCACATGTCCCAACCCACTCAGCAAATCAAAATCCAGACAGAATCTCTCTTTTAACGCAATCCGCTTGAGCAATACATGAATTACAATTGCTATTGGTCCATTTTACGGTGATGTGAGGAATTCAGCGAATCAGCTTTTTGATCCAAGTTTGTATTTAGACACAGGCGAAAACGTTTTGTTTACAGTTCGATAGCGTGATACATAGCATTTTATAGCAAATTAGTTTAAGCCGTGATTTTCAATACTGTAGGCAAAATGAAAGGAGACGGACCCCCATCGGACACTAACATGTCATTTAAATTTAAACGGCGTCAATTTCCTGTTCGCTCAGCTTTCTCAATGACGATCAACAAGTCACAGCGCCAAACTTTTGATAAATGCATTTTTATTTATATTTTCAATTACTTTTTTATGAATTAAAATATTTGTAAATTTCATATGTTGCTTGCTCGGATCGCATAGCGGCCCAACTAAAAATATTTTTTATTGTGTTTTCACTAAGGTTTTTAATTAATTCTGTTTCCAAGAAACATTTTTATTTACATTTTCAACAAAGTTTGCCATTCCTTTTTTATACATTAAAAATATTTGTAAATTTAATCTAGCGTTGCAATGATTTATGATAGCACTCATTCTGGCTAGAGTTGACATAAATAGTGGCGAGCGAGCGAAGCAAGCTGGGATCGCGTAGTGATCCCAATATGAATTATGTAGCAATTCATGGGGGTTGGCGAGCGTTAGCAAGCAGGTGGTTGAGCCCCCTAGTAAGGTTATATGAGTGAGTTGTCGCCCGGTTTTCTCACTAAGTAAAGCGTTGGCAATTCAAGTCAAAGGTCTTGGGTTCGACTCCCGGCGCGGACATTTTTTTCACTCAGTTGGCAAAATTCACTTCGTATAATAATGAAATACATTATTCTTATTTTTCTTTTTTTCTTTTTCTGCGTAAATGAGTTGTTAAAAAGTTGACAATTTTCTAATAGTTTTACAACTGATTATATTATTAGTATATTATCTTCATGTTTATTTTACATTTTGATAAAATACCTGCGATTCATTAGCTGTAATCACACTGTCATTCCATGTGTTCGTGAAAATCGTTGGAACGGCTTATGTGGTTGACATTGTAATCGTGCGAGTAGATGTTCTATTATTACTCTGATCGTTCACATTTATACCTTTCATTACGATATAATAGGATATTTTAATGTTTTTCTTTTGGCATTGATTTTTGCATCTCTCTAGTATGGATCCTCCACACTTAATCTTCAACTATTTTCACATGCGGCGTCGTAGTTGATCGGGTAATTTGAGTGAGTAAATTATGCTTAATGACTTACTATACTCAAACAGACATCCATTGCGATTTACTAATATTGTGGAATATTGTCTTTACAAAGGGTTTCACACTATAAGCTTTCATTTTCTTATTGTGATATTTTTACATTAATTTATTTTGGGGGATTTTTTTTCACCTCATATTTTTTTTTTCAATGTGCGCATTTGCAATCTTCGATATAAATTTTTCTATCGCATTATAATTATTAGTTAATTTATATTTTGTCGATTTTTCTGTTAGTTAATAGTTATATTAATTTCAAAATGTTCTATAGATAATATATATAGGGGAGACTTGGGGGGGGGGGGGGTTGACCACAGGGGAGGCTTGACCCACCCTTCAGTTTTCATATTTAAAAAGTTTTCAGAGTTTTACCAATAGGTGGCAACCAAAGCTACTGAAATACTCAAACAATAGTCTTTATTTCGTGAAAATTATTGAAACAGGTGTAGAAAAATCAAATGCGAAGAGTTTTCAGCTTAAAAAAGTGTATTTTTTAGAAAACATTTGTAAGATTTTCTCAGATAAAATATATAATAGAAATTTAGGTAAGTAGGTTTTAAGTAATCCAGAAGTATTGAGCTTTGATTCCAGGAATAAAGGTTGTTCAGTAAATTAGGCTAAACATAATTATGTGCTATACTTTAAAAAGTGGCTATGTGGGAAGGGTTGACCAGATGGTCAAAGCTTCTTAATTAAGTGTTTTTGGAAATCTTTTTATTACACACTGTGCATAATGAAGAGTAAATGTTTATACGAACTAAAAGATCTTCTTAAAACACCATCAAAAACTTAAATGCACTAGGCCTTTCGAAAGATCTGAGTATTTCTTTCTTCGTCAGGCGCAAAGAAGACGTGCTTCTACTAAGAAAGCAGCAGCAAGACTGAAATGAGAGATAAGGGAAAGGAAACAAGCTGAAGAAACAGCCAACAGAAAAGTAGAAGTCAACAGCCAACAGGAAAGTAGAAGTCAACTGCCAACAGGAAAGTAGAAGTCAACAGCCAATAGGAAAGCAGAAGTCAACAGCCAATAGGAAAGCAGAAGCCAATAGCCAATCACAGACGAGTATAATCAAAACAAAAGGACACAGTGTCGGAGGGGAATGAGGAAGCAAAAAAAAATTGAAAATAAATTATAATAAAATGAAAACACACATATATTAAAATATGGGAACACATGAAATTTAAAAATAAATAAATAAGATATAAAAAAAAGACTAATATTAATTAATACAAAAAATAAATTATATGGTCGTAGTACTGAAAACGTTTTTCCAAGCTGAAGAGAGCATTGGAGAATCAGATTTATCATTAACAATAACTTCACGATTAAGATAAATTGCTAAATTTTCAAGAAAGTCCAGTTCCGAGATACTATTGGCATTAAAGATAATTTTAGCATTTTGAAAATTAAAACTATGGCCGGAATCCCAAGAGGGCTTGGCAATAGAAGATTTAGAAATTTCTTGATTAATTACATAACGAGAGTGCTCTTTTAAGCGGATTTCAAGATCTTGAAATCCGCTTCCTTATTCTCCTCCTACTTTGTGTTCTTTTGTTTTGATTATGCTCTTCTGTGATTGACTGTTGACTTCTACTTTTCTATTGGCTGTTGATTTCTACGTTCCTATTGGCTGTTTCTTCAGCTTGTTTTCTTTCCCTTATCTCTCATTTCAGTCTTGCTGCTGCTTTCTTAGCAGAAGCACGTCTTCTTTGCGCCTGACGAAGAAAGACTCAGATCTTTCGAAAGGCCTAGCGCATTTAAGTTTTTGATGGTGTTTTAAGAAGATCTTCTAGTTCGAATTAATTCACACCAGTTTCAACTTACTTTCTTTAAATGGCCATATTTCTAAAATAATGTAAATTGATTCTGTAAAGCTACAGTAAAATAAAAGGAAAATGATTAAAACTGATTAAATGAAGATGATAAAAATTGCTATAAGAAGCTAGAAAAAATTTAAATTTAAATATAAATTGGAAAGTTGATAGGAACTTTTATATAATTTAAATAGTACCCATATTGGGTAAATATAAAGAATGGAAAAGACTGAAATGGGTGAAAGCAGCAGACTTAAGAAATGCTTGGTATTCATTCCTCTGCAAAAGAACATAACATTGATTAGAACACTTTAGGAAGGTATGTAGCCAAATTTCACCAAAAGTGGGTGTTTAAAACGGAAATTTTCTCCTGTGCCTTGAATTCCATCTATCAGGTTTGTTTACACATCATATTGTCCCAAATATTTTTTAATAATAATTAAAACTTGTAGCATAAAGTTATTCCGCCTTTTAAAAAACTGATTTTATTTCCCTTAACAAATATTTCAATATAAAATAAAGTGGGCCAAGCCTCCCAGATGTGGGGAGCTTTCACCCATTATTTTCTCCTGTTTAAAATCAATCATTTATCAAGTTTCTTATATAGTAAGTCGCAATTTTATTTTGATAACTTATTGATTGTATAACGAATAAAATGATATATGAAATTTTATTCTAAGTTCAATATTTAAAAAATAAAAAAATCATTTTGTAAAAAATGGGTTAACCCTCCCCAGTCTCCTCTATATTACATACTATAATATATGTTAAAAGTGTATGGATTTTTAAAAAGAAATCATATAACACAAGTAGCCTTTACAAAAAAGCACTAAAATTTTTAACATTGTATAATTTAGAGAAACTATACTGGCATTAAATAAAAAGCACAAATATAAAGAAAATTATCCATATTTGTATATTATTTTTCTTTTGATTCAGTGAAACAAAAATAAAACAAATATTTCAAAATGTTATTCGTCTTTTAATTCTTTGTTAAAAGGTTTTAATAAGGAGAACATTTTTTTTTTTTTTACTTTATTAAAACAAAAACTATTTTGATTAATACAATAATAATTTCCTATTAAAAAAGTCAGTCCTCAACATCATTGGTAGTTGATGACTTGATTGTGAAAAACATCATCTTCAGTATATTAATATCAAACTCTTAATTTGAAAATAAATGTTACAGATCTACTCAATTTTGAATGCTGGGTGAAAAAGTTACTTAGCATGGAAGATAAGCTTATTTTGAAATTCCCTAAACACAGTATAAAATTTAATGCATGCGGTCATTACAAAATCTAAAGGCTGAGTGTGAATTCGTATATTTTGCGCTATGTTAACGATAGTACTGATTACAGTTGCAGCTAAAATTTCTTTATAGTAAACCGGAGATTTTTTAATTTTGAGGATGGTAGTGGTAATGGTGGTTACGATAACAGTTAAATTATTCTTTATACCGTAAGCTATGCGTTGCGTACAGTTTTCAGAAATTCTTGATCTAAATATAAAAATTAAAAGTTGAGATGTGTTTAGTCGTAGCAAAATTTCTGAATATATTACGGTCAATTTAAAGTTATTAAAGTCAATTTAAATATATTGTAGTCGCATCTCATATTATATTAAAATTAAGCATTTCTGAGAATTTTTATGAAAGCTGAAACAGGAGGTGGAATAACTACTTATACATATTTAGCTAATCAAACTCATAAAGCATTATTACCAAATAAAAAATTTTAAAAATCATGTTCTCTCCAACACACACACAGAGAGAGAGAGAGAGAGCAACGATATAAAAGTGTAGTTAAACTGATTCAGTAGATGTGTGTAAAAAATATGAGTTGCAAAATGTTAATAAGGAAAAGAAACAATACAAAAACTTTTGCAGTAAAAGTAGAAAATAAAAATTAACTAAACACTTTGTTAAAATTTAAAAACATCGAAACGAGATTTCGAAATGAAATAACGAAATATTAAAGGGATAAATTTACCTGATATATCAATTTTTTCTTGCATTTTCAATAAATAATAATTATTATTAACTTACCGCGAACAAAATTGCGTCTTTGTATACTACATAAAAACAAAGTGATAGAGCGTACTGATAAAACTCTGTAAAATTAATTGACTGGAACTTGCGCCGGAAATTATTATATTTCATACAATAGCCAACAATTAGCCATTCTGTATCGCTAGACTGTGGTAGAACTTTCTTTTTTTAGGTTTAGATTTCCACTAAATCAATATTCTATACAAGCGGAGAAAATGATCATGCAACGTTTTTACTGTGAAAGTTTGCATTCTGATAACATCCTGTATACATTAAAAAAAATACTTTATTGCCAACTTTACTGCCTTTTCTTTAAAAAATTGCACACACACACACACATGTACAGTCGTGGAAAAAAAAAGTAAACACCCCCTACTAACTCCTCAATAAATTATCGTAGAAGAAAGTTACTGGTACCGAACGATTGGAAATAAAGTCTACTTTTAAATGATATAGATAAAATTTGCTTAGGAGCCATCTACATATTAAAACAAACCGTAACTTTGCTTTTTCAATAGCAGTACACAATTCTGACAGCATAAATGAACTCTACACCCTTCAATTAGCCGAAAAACAAAATTTTATGAAATTCGTACCATAAGTTTCTGAGAAATTAATTATTTTAAAACTAGCGTATTTTAAGGGCTGTATCCAAATTGAAGTTCGGAACTCAATTGTTAACCGAGAGAGCACTCATCTTGATCAAGGCACCTTAAGAAGTCAATGAAACCTGCTAGATTACACCACAGCAAATGAAATTTCAAAATATCTAGTCGCTCCTATTATAGACGGTCCCTTAAACCATCATTTTGCCGTTTTTTAATCATAATTTGAAAACTACTTGGAAGAAAAATGTGAAATTTTGGATTTCCATAAAGCAGGACATAATAAACCTAATTCCACCAAAAAAATTGTAGGTTGCAACTCATAATTTTTTCGAGTATTAATTTCATAAATCATAATTCATATCATAAAGTTATAAAAATTGCAATTTCAGCGTATTTATGTGTGGGTATATTAATATTATTGCTACACAAAAAATTAGCACATTAAGAGCATAATTTCTGGAGATATAAATAAAAATGTGAAAATGCAATTTAACATTAGAAGCACTCAATTTTGAATGTTTATAATTTAAAAACTTATCATTCAAATGACTTGAAATTCGGTGTCTAGGCATAGATTGAACCTAAGATTTGAAATATCTCATCAAAATTGGGTATTGTCATTGAAAAAAAAATGAAGTTTGGATTCGTTTTAATATGTAGATGCCCCCCCCCCCCTAAGCAAATTTTATATACATCATTTAAAAGTAGACTTTATTTCCAATAATTTGGTACCAGCAACTTTCTTCTACGATAATTTGTTGAGGAGTTAGTAGGGGGTGTTTACTTTTTTTTTTCCACGACTGTACATAGTAGATAAAATGATTATTTAATCAAATTTTTAATATATAAGACATTTTTATAAATAAGTTTTGAAAAGTATAAAATTTAAAAATAAATCAGAAGAGAAATTTTGTTTGTTTTTCTGTCGATCCTCGGCGCATAAGTTGGGGTAGCTGCACCATTGGGGCGATTGTCAGCGCTGTAAGATGCTTCGCGCCTGGTGCGGGAGCATTGCCGGTACCACCCTTGCTGTGGTTCAGGGCAATAGTTTGGCACCTTCAGCCCACGGTCCCCGAGAACAATGTTATATCAATCCAGTCTGCAAGCTTTTTTTTTGTTGTTGTTGTTTAACTCTCTATCTTTATATTCTATATAAAATTTGATTTCTAACAGCCCTATTTTTTTTTTATTCCTGCCTAACACTAGTACTAATCTCAAGCAGTTCAAAAACTATGTGATTGCTTACTATTACCTGTATTGGTGACGGTCGGCATATCTTGTTCACTGCCTTCAT
Source organism: Maratus speciosus (assembly GCA_963932465.1). Taxonomy (NCBI): domain Eukaryota; kingdom Metazoa; phylum Arthropoda; class Arachnida; order Araneae; family Salticidae; genus Maratus; species Maratus speciosus. The sequence goes on from OZ010787.1 coordinate 331,607,949, forward strand.
ATGCATCATCTCTTTGAAAATATTATGTGTTGTTGAAGTTTAAGTCGAATCTGTATGAGTAGATGTAAAATTCCTCTTGCTCGTGTCTTCAGTGTGAATTGAATCAGAATCAGTTTTCTAATAAGCAGACATGAAAACATCGTTGGTAGTTGATGACTTGGTTGTGGAAAGCATCATCTTCAGTATATTAATATCAAACTCTTAATTTGAAAATAAATGTTACAGATTTACTCAATTTTGAATGCGAGGTGAAAAAGTTACTTAGCATGGAAGATAAGCTTATTTTGAAATTCCCTAAACACAGTATAAAATTTAATGCATGCGGTCATTACAAAATCTAAAGGCTGAGTGTGAATTCGTATATTTTGCGCTATGTTAATGATAGTACTGGTTACAGTTGCAGTTAAAATTTCATTATAGTAAAGCGGAGATTTTTTAATTTTGAGGATGGTAGTGGTAATGTTGGTCACGGTGGCAATTAAATTATTCTTTATACCGTAAGCTATGTGTATAGTTTTCAGAAATTCTTGAACTAAATATAAAAATTAAAAGTTGAGATGGTTTTATTCTTAACAAAATTTCTCAACAAAAAGAAAACGCCTATCGTATAACAGGTTTTATTAAATACACATACATGATTGTCATTTGATTTGATTTTTTAAGAAATTTTGAAATGTGAGGGGGTGACTTTCATTTCTGCTGGCGAACGTTTGGAAAAAGGCATGTGAGAATAGAGTGTTGATAAATTTATTTATTTTAGATAAGATTTAAAGTCTATTTCTACAATAAGTGTTAAAGTAAGTTTTAAAACACCTTTGAAAATATATCGTTTCAGTATTAATTATTTCTTAAATCTCTTACTAATATTTATTTTTTCTATGGAGATGCTGCAGCAGACTGCTTCAGAAGAGCAACAATACCTTCCAAAAGATGTGGGTGAATGGGCTATAAAAATATAGAGATAGGGGTAATAAACATGCGAGCACTTGAATATAAAGTATAAGTAATTACAGAAAAATTATGATAAATAATATTTTAGTATGTTTTCTATAAAGGTGATGGGAAAAAGTTCTGAGTGATCATATTTATTTCTTTTTTACAGTATACTTGTGAGTCCTGTCAAATATAATATGTAAGAAAACGCGAATTGGAAACTCGTATAACTCGAGTGATGATGATATGAGGTATCTTCAATTATATGCGAAATTTGTCATTTAAGCAATCGTTTAGAAAAATTAACATTGTAGTATTGGATCAGCAAATCAAAATTATAGAAGATCGAGTTAAAAGAGTTAATAACTTGTGAAGTTTAACAAAAAATTTTAAAAACTTATAATTTTGTTTAGTAACTTGTAATTTGCTGTTTTTTTTTAGAAAACTTTTATCATTATTTACTAACTTGTAAATTTTGTTTTGTTTTTTCATTTTACTCTAATAGTTGATTTTTTTTTTATTTATTTTTTTTTTTATTTATTTATTTTTTTTACTATCTTTTAAATTTTTTAAAAATTTTTGTTATCTTTTAAAAATATTTTTATTTTACTTTTTTAAAGCATAAAATGGTTTACTAATTTGTAAATTTTTCTAACTTGTAAATTTTTTCATTCAATAGTTAAATTTTTTATCTAATAGTTGGAATTTTTAAAACTTTTCTTAGAAAACTGAAATTTTTTTTAACTATTTTAGAAAACTTTCAATATTTTTGCTCTGTGATTGAATATTTCTCTGTTAAATAGTAAAGTTAACTTAGACTGAAAGTAAAAATAGCTGCTACTATTGTATAAAGTCAAAGTATAAAGTAAAAAAAGTCAAGTTAGATGTGCATAAGTATCATTGTAAAGATCAATTCGCTGTTAATTTTTAAAGTCAGGAAATTATATCTAAACAGGGGCTTCTCTATAAGGAGTTCACATAATTTCAATAAAAAGGCCACGTACAATCATTAAATTAATCTAAAAGTGAATAGCTACTATTTCTAAAAGCAATGGGTGAAATGCTATCACACGATTTAAAATATGTTGAAAACAGGTATGTGAACAGTACCTAAGGTAATGTTAAAATGTGTTGCTATGTGTTGAAAATTCCATATAGTCGAGTTACATAAACTAGGTTATTTAAACAAGAAATGATTAGTTAAAATCAAAGTTTAGTTTCGTGCACGAAAGATGAAAACCGAAAAATTTAAACGATGGTAATCCTATTCATGCATGTAAACAATGCGGTCTATTCCACCCTATGGTTAGCATGTTGTCCACAAAATGAGAAGTCTGGGCATATGTTCGCGGGTGTGAAACCTCCTTAGTCAAGGCGATGTGGGTGTGCAAGGTTTTCAGGGTTTTCCTTGTAAAAAATCGAGAACTCGACTCATTATCCCTTCAAAAGTCTTCCCTGAAGGATACCCTCCCCCCCCCCCCCTCAACTACCTCTAGAATGATACGGTAAAAATTGAATTATACTTAGGAAAATCCTTCTCTCATGTGGGGGAAAAACTAAAATTATTCTTAATTTATGAAAAAATATCTAGTACTTCCGAAAAGTGTTAGATATAATAATCAAATTCCCTTGTATCAACTAACTAATGACGGGAAGTACGCGTGTGAGTTTATCTGTTGTTAAAAAGATAGCTAATATTTACTTATTGAGTGGTAATTTCATCTAAATAAATGTATAAAGTAGTGTTTCTGATACAGGTATAGTTAATTTACCTGCTAATTAAAATAGAGTAATTAAAACTAATTAATAAGTAATAAACAATAATTCATTAAACTATTACAGTTATATTTGCAATAATGTAAAATTTCAGTCAACACATTGTTAAAAGTAAATTTTAAAACATTGTTAGAATATGTTAAAATAAATAACTATGTAACTAAGAATTGCGTGTAAAAAATATTTACCTAATGAATGATTATTGCTTTAAAAATAATCTAACTAATAGCGTTAAAAAAATTCTAGGACAAATCATGCAATCTTCAATCGAAACTTTTAAACGTGTTATGAAGGACACCCTCTATTCTTCTGCCCCATACCCTTCGAACGAGGTCATCTTTTCCATCCCTATCTCCAAGTAAGTGGAAAATGATTAAATGTATTTCGAGAATGAAAAATGTATCAAGTTTTCTAAGATTTTAAATTAATTACAAAGTTGTAGTATATAATAAATGCGATGGGGAACTATTAATTCAATAGTTATGATAGCTAATTAAGAAAACTGAAAAGAAAAAAATGAAAGATGTGAGAAAATCAGTCTTAACACTGTAAAAATCAGTCTGAATGTGGTAAGAATTGCATTATGCATGCCAAAAATTAAGTATTTGTCTGGTAAATCCCTATTTGTATATCCAAATTCGTGAAAATGTGTTTTAATTTGATAGAATAACGTATAAAAACAATGGAAATTAGCATATCTAAATAATTTTAACTCAAGTTCGAATAGACGTATAGAAAATGTAATAAATCATTATTCAAACATTGAATTATCCTATGTGCCTTATGTGAAGAGCATAAAAAAGTGAAAAATCGAGATCAACTTCTCATATCTAAAAATAAAAGTAGAACCCATCATACGATTTTTGAAAAATGAGCATGGTCTTCGCAAAAAAATCAATTTTAATTCTCGAATATCCTGCTATAAAATGATATTAACATTGAAAAATAGAATAAAATGAAACGTACAAATTAAAACATGTGGAAATAAAGAAAAATTACGGAAAAATAAATTAAATTTAATTAATTCGCAAACATTCCAATATAAAATTATCTAAATTTGAGTATTTCCCTATATTAAAGTTGTCTAAGGGTTAAAATGTTGGGAAAAATTATGTCTAAGGGTTAAAATGATATAAAACTATCGTTTTACATTAAATCAAACTCTAAAAATCATTCAAAATCAGGAAAATTGTCAAAATTCGTCTTTTTCCATTAAATTTTTTTTTTCCTTCAGGAGCGTTCGAATCTGTCTTGGGGAGCACACGGGGGTTGTGAGTGGCGGCACAGGTTGAGGACACATTTCCAGTCAATTACACAAGACTGTAATCGATTAAAATTACGATTACTTTGAATATCTGAAAGCAGATTACGATTATGTCTCTGTGCATGTTAGATTACGATTACATCTTCGATTATATGTTTTTTTTTAATTTTAGATTACGATTGTATTTAGATTACGATTAAAGAAATTTTGTTGATTACGATTACAGAAATAGCCGATTATGATTACAATTTGATTACACTGATTTCATAATCTGCATATTACGAACACTTCTTGCTTCGAATTCATTGTTTAAACTAGGGGTGCACAACCTTTTTAAGAGAAGGGCCACTTACAAAAATGGCCGGGTTGTCGAGGGCCACATCAGTAACATGGAGAGAATTCTATTTCGGGGAGGTGATCTGTGGCCTATAATCAGATAAAAAAAATATGGTTTCAGGGGGGGGGGGGGAGTTTATCCCTCTAGGTTCCCCTACCCAGTCAACAAATCCAATTCAGTTGGAAAGGTTTTCAACAATTTACGCTTGTATATATAACAGAGATATTGCAAGGATTATTTTGAAGGAGTGACAATATTACCCGACTTTATTCCGGGGAGAAAATTTTGTTTCATTAAAAGTGCCAAAAAACAAACATAGGCACGAAATTAGCTAGTGACGAAAAAAAAAAAAAATGCGAACTTTATGAACGAAGGAGGGAGGAAGAGCCTATCGACAAAATTTGTGATTTTTCCGCACCGGATCGATGAAATTCACTATCTTACCACACCCGATCGACGGAATTTGCGATTTTCCCGGCCTAAGTGACAAAATTCTCGATCTCGATTTTTTCGTGCCCGAACAACGAAATTCGCGATTTTTCGAAGCCCGATCGAAAGAACTCGCGATCTTTCCGTGCTCGATCGACGAAATTTACAATTTTTACGCCACTGATCGACGAAATTTACGCTTTTTCGCCCTGGTCGCCGAAATTCGAGATTTTTCCGTGCCCGATGAACGGAATTCGCGATAAACAGAAGAAACACGCGATTTTTCAGCAGCCGATCAACGAAATGTTCAAATTTTCCGCGCATCATCGAGAAAATGTGCGATTTTTCCGTGCCTGATCAACGAAATTTGTGATTTTTCGGGGCCTGATCGACAAAATTCGCGATTTTTTCATGCCCGACCAACGAAATTCGCTATTTTTCGGAGGCCGATCGACAACACTCGCGATTTTTACGTGCTCGATTGACGAAATCTGCGATTTTTCCGCGCCCGATCAACGAAATTCGCGATTCTCAACGGATTATATTGAAATTTGCAATTTTTCCCGCGGCAAATTGACGAATTTTGCGATAAACATACGAAACATGCGATTTTTCCGCAGCTGATCAACGAAATTTGACATTTTTACGCTCCTAATTGGCAAAATTCGCGATTCTCAGCTGCTGACAAAATTTGAAATTTTTTTTCCCGCGGCAAAGTGACGAAATTCACGATTTTTTCTAGCGATTGACGAAGCTCACGATTTTTTTCGCAGCTGATCAACAAAATTTGCAATTTTTTCACGCTTTATAAGTAAAATTGGCGGTTTTTTCGTGCCCGATCAACGAAATTTGCGAATTTTCCATGGTTAATCGACAAAATTCTCGATTTTTCGAGCCCGATCGACAAAACTCGAGATTTTTCCGTGCCCGGTCTGCGAAATTTGCGATTTCTTTCCCCGCCTCATATATAAAATTTGCGATTTTTCCGTTTCCGATCAACAAAATTCGCGATTTTTCCGAGCCTCATCGACAAAATTCGCTATTTTTCCGCACCCCATCAACGAAATTCGCGATTCTTAACTGACTGACGAAATTTTCAATTTTTCCAGGGGCAAATTGACAAAATTCACGATTTTTTCCTGCGACCTATGGACAAAAGTTGCAATTTTTTCCAGTTATAAATTGACGAAATTCGCGGGCCACACGTTAACCTATCGCGGGCCACTTTTGGCCTGCGGGCCACAGGTTGTGCATCCCTAGTGTATACTATGTTTCGCCGGTTACTTAACGTTATATCCTGTCGTTTGGCACCTATATGCCACCGGGAAGCGATATTTTTTATTAGACTCATTATAGTAGGCGATATTTACTTATAGAAGATTATAGACGCATATTATCGTCGAACATTACACCGCGTAATTCCATTTAGTCAAAATTTCTTTGGTTTTATTCTGAGAACGTCATTGGCTCCAATTATTAGTAACTTTCCACACAAACGTAAAATCCTGTACGGCTTATGAAACGATTTCACTCGTATCATATAAACATGTAGATCTTAAGCACCAGCATACCCACATTATGTACTCAATGAAGATATCATGGTTTTTTGCACTCGAACAATCGTGATGGAAGAGTGGAAGGTCAGGCTGTCGTCCATTGGAATGTTTCCCGAAGCATAAATAATCGAAGCCGATAGATGCATCAAAACGTTTATTAATCGACCATATAATGCACCAAATTCCACTAGTTATAGGTGATCCATGTGCGGGCAGTCGCTACGTAGTAAAATGTACCACTAGATTTACTTATTAGAACAAATGATGAAGATTCAGGAAAAACAAACAATCCAGGTGGCGTGGTTTAATTAAGCAACTCAATAATCGCCAAATTCTCCCTCTCCTAGCCCATGCAACAGGTTATATACTTGCGAAAACTGTATGCGTATGAATACAATACACGATAAATGACAAATCACGTAAAAAGTAGCCGGAAGGACGCGATGAGAACAGAATACGATAGGGCCTAGCTCCGGGGGGAGGGGGGAAGCGCGGGTGACGACGGTACGAACTATATAGTTTCGGCGTCAGAATTATTACGCAAACAATGGCTGGCGGGATTTGCAAAGAACTGTGGGAAAAAAATAACATCATCGAACAATTCTATTAAAAAAAACATTCAAAAGAAAAATAATTTATTTTTAGAATAAAATGAAAAAGTAATTTAATGGGTTTTATGAGATGAGGCGAATGGATTAAGATTTTTAGACTAATAAAGAATACGCAGATTTAAATGCATGAAATAAAAGACAAAAGATATTATTAAAGATAGGGAAAAATGTTAAGAATTTGGAATAGTTTTACTAAGATAAAAGGGCGAAAATTTTTAATATTACATATATATATATATATATATCTGTTTTTGTGCTTACCGACAAAACAATCTATATAGTCCAGGCAATAGAGACCGTATAGGGGCTCTACCTAGCAAAATTCATGGCAGTTCTGGAAAAAGGCTTACTATATGTTTTTTGGGTCGCTGAATCCGAATTTTTAACTTCCCACCAAAATCCCCCCCCCCCCAATTTTGGTAAATTGCCCCCCAAATAAGGTTTTTATTAAAAAAATATTTTTATTGTTTTAGGGAAAAAATATCTAGAAATTCAGAAAGTAGATAAAATTTGCAACAAATAAGATATATGACATTACGACGTAGGGTGAATGGGGAGGGGGATCTGCCTGGGAACATACGCCGCGGTTCTGCGTGGACAAAGTTGCGCAATTTCACTTAACCACACACATCGTTTACATTCGCCCTACCGTCTCCCCTCCGAACTTTCCCTATAAGGTTTACTTTAAGTTTTTTGGGTAGCTCAATCTAAATTTTTAACTCACCCCCCCCCCTGCACCCCCCCAAAAATAGTTGTTTTCAAATTAAATTTTTTATTGTTTTAGGGGAAAAGTATGTAGAAATTCAGAAAGTAGACAAAATTTGCAACAAATATGATATATAACATTATGGCGTAGGATGAACGGGGAGGGGAAGGCTGCCTCTGAACAGGCACTGCGGCGCTACGTGCACTAAGTGATGCAAGTCAGGCAATAGGGTATTTTACCTGGCAAAATTAATGCTAGTTCTGGATTACGACTCGCTTTATGTTTTTTGGGTCGCTGAATCCGAATTTGTAACTTCCCACCAAAATTTCACCCGGCAACCCCCCCCCCCCCCCCAAAAAGGATTTTTTTGAAAAAATTTGGGTTTTTGAGAACAGTGCGCTGGGAATGTTCCGAGGCAGCCTCCCCACTCTCCATAAAACAATAAATTGATTTTTTTAATAAAAACCTTTTTCGGGGGGCATTTTACCAAAATTTGGGGGAAGTTACAAATTCGGATTCAGCGACCCAAAAAACATAAAGTAAGCCAATTTCCAGAACTACCATTAATTTTGCCAGGTAAAATCCCCTATTGCCTGGACTAATAACTTAATTGCATTTTTACTTTCTGTACACATACGGTGTCAGGGAAGTATTGCAATCATGATAAAAACCCGATTATGAAAATATTGGTATATTTTTACATTTTAAGGTGCCTGTTTCATACATTTTTACAATGATTTCATATACAGGGTGTCCAGCGAATAAGACACTGATTTCAATATTAAATGTCTCAAAAACAAAGATCAATAGGATCAAGTTTTTTGCCACTCAGATTGTTGGCATTTTCACAAAAAGTTTGAGCACAATTATGTTTACCCAAAAATCTGAGCGGCAAAAAACTTATATATGACCCGCAAGAATTTTTTTAGTGTGACCTCGACCTGCAAAAAGAAAATTAGATTCATTCCGAGCAGAAAAAACAAAATTCGGGATAGCCCGACCCGATGTTTGACTCTATTTAACGATCACGGGGTGTCCACTATTCAAAAGTTTTACTACACTGGGTTTCAAAATGATATGAACACCCAGTTTTTAAGCATCAAAAAGAAGAAAATGTTACAAAACAAACTGAAGTCTAATCAATGTTAGAAATAGACCAAATCCTTTTATTTTATAGCAAAATATAATTGAAACAGCGATTTATACATAAAATAAACTGGTTTTCTCCATTTTTAGGTGTTTCATAATGATATGAACACTGCCCAAAAATATAGATTAATATCCAGCATATGCATCAGGTCATTTTAATTAATGTAAAAACGCTATCAAGCATGGAGTGGACCAAGTTTTTTAATGTATTTTAATCGATTTCATTCCAGTGGAAGATGATAGCAGCGTTTAATTTTAAAATTGTGGCATATTGTTTTCCATTTGCGTAAACAGCTCTAACCAGTAGGCTCAATACATTTTCCATTGGATTTAAATTAGGAGAAACAGATGGCCATGGAATTACATGTACACCATTATTAAGAAACCATTCCCAAGTGCTGTTTGCCGTGTGGATGGAGGCATTGTCTTGTTGAAACATCCAGAGAGGTCCTCAGAAAATGGCAGCAAGTTTTCTTCATGTAGATCTTGGTAGGTTAATGCACTCATTCTTCCGGAGGGAAACGCAATGTAGATCTTACCATGAAATCCCGACGCATCCCAAACCATGAGTGAACCTCCACCCTGCTGCCGTTTTGAAAACATTTCTGGTTTCTTGCGCAAATCGTGACAATAATCAGAATAACTGTCCGGACCATCCAAATTGAATTTTGTTTCATCGGAAAATATTGCTCTTTCATATTTTAACTTCCAGGACATCTGATCTTTTGCCAAATCCAGGCGATTCTGATGATGCAGTTTATTCATACGTTGTTGGGACTTTCTTTTCTTGTACCTCATCATCTTAGAGCTCTTGACTACTCTGGACAAGGTATTTTTGACACTATTAGTGGATCGCTTGAAAGTTTGCATAAGGTTGTTTTCCCATTGCTCATTCTTTTTAAGTGGCTCTTTTTTCAACTTTTTGACAGCTTTGGCGGACGTCACGGAGACTTCTTTGCTCCATAATCGTCTTTTAATCGAAACAAATTTAATATTAAACCTGGAGATCTTTTCAACTTTTTGTAGATAGCTCTGGCCGAAAGTCCTTGATCCTTAAAAGCCACAATTTTACCTTTCTCAAAACCACTTAAAGCGCTTTTACGACCCATACTTCTAAAACACACTTTGCAATCAGGTTTGGAAATTTCCTAGTCTGCGAACTATCTTTATATGCTAAACTAATTTGCATATTTCGGTTTCTTCTTCCCGGAGTGGCATTCAATATTCCTGTACAGTTTCCATGCTTGTTTAGTGATAATTTCGATCAATGTTCATATCATTTTGCAACACCATTTTTTTTACATAATTCCTATTTTCAATTAATTTAAAGTTTGATATTTCGTTGACAGCTATATGCATTATCTAAAATTAATGTATTTGTCTCAAGAATAGAGTTTCCTGATAATTACTAATGAATTTTTGCCAGGATATTACAAAATTACTAGGTGTTCATATCATTATGAAACCCAGTGTAAATTTCAATATTATAGAATATAAACTTGTTAATTCTTCTATGAAAAATATAAAAATGGTATTAGAGATACAATTGTACATTTTTTTTCATAATGACATAAAACATGATTTACTTTTCTTTCATTGCGGGTTCGGGTCGGGTCGGGTAAGGTTGCGGTTTGCCAAAAATTATTTTTGCGACTTCGGGTCGAGGATTTTTTTTTTTTTTTTTTTTTTTTTGTCGAGTTGGATTGCGTGTTGACTTAAAATGGAATTTGCGGGTTCGGGTCGGGAAAGGACTCTAGTTCATTTGCTAAAATTCTGTAAAACATTGCATATGATAAAATAAAATAAATGATTGATTTTTATATTTCATTATTGCTTTTATTTAAGTCAATTATTATCTTTGTCAAAATACTTTTGAAAGCTACTGTATAATGATTTCTAAACTTTTTATTAAAAATTCTATTGATTGAAATTCTCTAAGATTGAAGCTGATGCATAATTCTGTGACCAGATGTCTCCACTTCTGCACATCAACCCAACGAAAAAGTGGACTTTTCCCAATTTTCGTTCTTCCATAGGGAGCCATCTAGGAATAAGACGCTAGAGTTCTGGACTTCAAAGAACAATTTATAGGCATTGCGATTACAGTACCACAGAGTTGGGCAAAATACACCGAAAAACCATTTTCGATACAAAATACAAAATTCATTGGTTTTAGAACCTAAAATACAAATTACAAAATACTTTTCAAAATTAAAAAATTCCAAATACAAAATACATGTATTTTCAAAATACATCAAGCAGGACGGTCGTTCTGCCAAGCCAAGCTGAAAAAAAAAATGCTAACCTCGCCAAATTAACAAACGCCAAGAATAAAACGCAAGACACCGTAACTGCTTATTATACTGAAGACAGCTTCTCCATGTTAAATCGATCAAACATGCCAGCGTAAAATTTCCCATATCAAAAGAACCAATCATCGCAGAAAAATAAAACCAAAACCAGAAGGACCTAATGGAAAAGATCTTCAATTTGAGACCAAATGCATCCTCATAAATTAATTATAAACAGAGATATAGAATTTTTAAAATAACGTCGAGATACTGAAAATGACAAATTTATTTTCTTCGTCTCATCTTATGCTTCAATCGAGGTAGAGACTTAAATAATGGACATAAAAAAGTAAGGATTGCATTTTTGGACAGATATTTACTCAATCTACGTGCTTTTATAAAATTCAGCTTTAAAAACACAAATTTTCTATTCTTAATTAGCGAAAAACTGTTAATTAATTCTAAAGTTTATAAATTATGCCAAACAGCGATAAACCCGCCAAACCATTTTAGAAGTCTTATACTATTCTTTTATATTATCCTTTTGCATTGATTTCATCGAAGAAAACTATGGCCGAGATCCAGATAGATTTTTCGCTGTTAGCGAAATGAGTTTGACCAATCAGAAGCCAGAATGTTTGAGAATTTTTGCTGTTTCTGGATCCCGGCCTATATCATAAAAGTTTTGAATAATTTTCTTAGTGCCATGGATGAAGTGCAATGTTTACAGAAATCTAGGCTGCGATCCAGATAGATTTTTCGCTGTTAGCGAAACGAGATTCACCAATCAATAGCCTGCATTGCTGCAAACAGCGAAAAATCTATCTAGATTGCGGCCAATTATCTTGAACACAATTTTGCATTTCCACATCCAGGAAGGGTATTGATGTCATAACAGCAGTGCATATTCGAAACTATTAAGGCATTGATTCTGAACTCCTTTGCTATACATTTCATTATTAAAGAAGTTGTTGTTTCAATAGTTTTAGTACTTTTCTCTATTGCTCACTCTAAAACACAAATATCGAAATTTAACCAACAGCGCTCAGAAACTATAGCGCCCAGAATGCATTGTGTTGAAATCGGCTAACCCTGTAATACTTAAAAAAGCGCTAAAATATTGTATCCCTTAAATGTGCAATGATACTGCTGCAATATGCAGATCGCAGCGACATCTGCAGGATATTTTCTAAAACTGCAAGAAATTGCTAGTCTATACAATGTAATAATAGTAATACGAAAATCCCGCAGATGTCGCTGCGGTCGACACTTGAAATTTTAGCAGAATCGTCGCACATTTAAGGGATAAAATTTTTAGAACTGTTTGGATAGCATATTTCCACACTAGGTATTCTAGGCGCTGTATCAGAAACAACACCATAACAAAGAGCCTTTATACATAAGAGTGGTGATATATGCACAGGAGGCAGGCTCATTTCAAGTTTTTGTCGAAAGTACGGCAATCCGCTTTCTTGAATTGAGGATATTCAATCTACGTTCTGGTCACATGGTCAAGGCAAGAACGTCTAGCGTAAAGAAGGGAAAGCTCCGTCTACGTAATCTAAATCCCCACTAGCCAATGAAACAGTTCATGGGAGAAAGCAGTAGTATACTGTTAAAAATATGGTGAAAAATTACCTCTGTTTTTAAAGGCTATCTGCATTATGACCAATGAGAACGCTTCATAGGCGTTTATATAGCGTTCTCATTGGTCAGAAAATAGAGAACCTTTAAAAACAGAGGTAATTTTTCACGATATTTTTAACAGTGTAGTTTCCTGATTCCCTTCTTATCAGTTAGAAATTCTTTGGCTAAATTACCGGTAACATGTGATTTTTCAGCCTCGAACCCATATTTGGAATATCCTCCATTAGAAGATACGCGCATGGACGATCTCTATTGGACTAGGGGAATAATTCAATATGCATTAGCCTGACGATAATGGCATGCTCACAAAGGACTTTAACGATTTGTTTTTATCACTTTTACCAATAAACATTTATTGGCCGTATGTCGCTACTTCGTTATAGAGACATACTTGTTCCTAATTAGATCCCGGCCTTAATGTATCAAAATACGGAGTTTGCTTTCTGTACTATTCCTGAGCTCAGTTATAGCGGATAGAAATATAGGCCGGGATCCAGGTACGTTTTTGCAAACAGTGAAAAGTTAGCAAAAATTCTGGCTTCTGATTGGCCAATCTTGTTACGATAATAGAGAAAAATCTACCTAGATCACGGTCATAGTGTGGAAACCGGCTATTCCGGTAATGCTTTAAAAAGTGCTAAAAATTGAATCCCATAAATATTGAAAAATACTGAATGACAAATGTCGATAGGAGCAACATTTTCTAGATCTTCTCTGAGCGAAACGTTTTCTTTTGAAATAGTTACGTTGGAATTACCATATGTCGCTGTAATCGACATTCGTCGTTCAGCCTCGTTCAACATTTATGGGATACAATTTTTTAGCACATTTTTATAAGTCGATTTTTAAACTATATCTTCTGGAAACTATAGCTCCGTTATAGCGTCTAGTTTATAATGTTGTAGAAATCGACTATCCCAGCAATAGTTTAAAAAGCGCGGAAGTATTGAATCCCTTAAATGTACAACGATGTCGAAATCCAACAGTCATTTGCATCGACATCTGCAGGATATTTTTTAAAGAGGAAAGAGACATTTGTAATGCACTGCTACAGCGTCTAGAATACATAATGTGGAAATTTGCTATCCAATACCGCTAAGAAATGCATCCCTTAAATGTGCACTGACGCTGAAATCCAAGGAGATGATCGCAACGACATCTGCGATATATTTTCAAATTTCAAAGTAAACATGGTATTATTACAGCGGGTTTGACGCCAAGCACACAGGTCAGATGTATGTTAATAAAACATAAAAAAAATATGTTACAGCGTCTAGACCAAATTGTCTTGGAGTTTTCGGAAATATCCTGCAGATATCGCTGTTATCGACTGATTGGATTTCCACACTATATATTCTAGACGCTGTAGCACCGCGATAGCCTGTCTTTTTCGTTTGCCTCGAAGTAGATATAGATGACGTCATTTGAAGCTGTTCCTAAAGTGTGGCCAGCTCATCACGTCACACGGAGTTGATTATACACGGCAATGGACACACAAAAAGAAATTGGCGCACCGCTTTGTACTAATCATCGTGTAAAGATGATCCAACTCCGTGTGACTTTTAAACATCATGAACTGGCCTATTATGTCATTGGTCACGCTAACACCCTCCCCCTTGTGTCCGCCATATATAGCGGCATCTTTCACTGGAGACTGCTAAATGGGCTGCTATCGGTCAAAATCAAGAGAGAAAAGGGCAGAAGAGGGGGAAAGAACTCGTTTTTTTGGTATGTAGTTTTCCACACGGGAAGATTGACATGTCTGCTCCTCTCCTTTCATATCTTCATGATGGTGAAATAAACCAACGCCCCCTAGATATTTGAGAAAGTCTTGACACGCGTCACGAAATCATCACACAAAGCAGGCAAAGCAAAGGAACAAAATCATTCATTGGCTCGTGGATATGAACGAGCCAATGAATGATTTTTCTTCTTTGTTTTGCCTGCTTTGTGTGATATTTTCCTGGCGCGTGTCAAGGCTTTCTCGAATATTTAAAGGGCGTTGAATAGGCCGAGATCGAGATAGATTTTACGCTATTAGCGAGATGAGATTGATCAATCAGAAGCCTGCATTTTTGAAATTTTTTTTATGTTTGCAGCAAACACCGAAAAGCCTACAAGGATGGAGGCTACTGATTGGTCAATCTAATTTTACTAACAGAGAAAAATTTATCTGGATCCCGGACATTAACTTTGGGTGGTTGAGACGATTTTGAATAAAATAAATCAGAAAGCCAATGTTTTTTAACTTTTCTGGTTAGTTTAATCGAAATCTTCCACGTCTATTACTGAAAACTGAGTTACTGTACTTTGGACAAAAACTTGAATATGAGTACACGACTTGAGCATATGTCACCACTCTTACATATAAATGTACTCTGTTATGAGCATAATTATAAGCGCAGCTGGTTAAATTTGAGTATCTGGGTATTAGAGAAAGCAATTGTGGCCCACCGTGGCTGAGTGGATAAGACACCACGCCGCTAATCGCTTGAGAGCGTAGGTGGGAACGGGTTCAAATCCCGCCGTGATCCCCACGTGATCTGATATATATGTGTTCAATAAAACAAACAAGCAATAGTGAAAGGTACAGTTGCCATGGAAACAACGACTTCTTTAATTCGTATAGAAAATGAATGAATAGTTGTAAATGACTTAAGTTTAAAATGTAGGCAAATACTCTGAAAATATCAATGGCTCCCATCTAGTATTTTACAAAAATAATTTAATATATTCACATGATGTATAAGTTGATGCAACTCTTAGCTAATGAAAATTCTGCAACAAGACTTATGTAGGTAGATCTTTTCAATGATTAATTCAGAATTCTAAGAACAAAACGAAGTTCTTAAGCGCTCTTCCTCACCCCCCCCCCCTCAAAAAAGAAATACGATAGAAAGATATAAGTATTTGGATAACTTCAGTATTTCTGTGATCTTTTGTCAGAGTTTAAAAAAGGTGTCTGGGTATTAAAAAAAAACATAAAACAAATTTGACGAACCATAAGACTATAGATTTCAGGCAATTTTTAACTGGAAAAAATTTAATTCTAATGTAGATTCGGCTTTAATAATAGACTATTAAAGATAATCAATTTACGGGAATTTTTATACGAAATTATATTCTCACATTTATGCAAATAGGTATGGATAAACAGACTTGGGTAAAATATTACATATTTATTCTTTCTTCTCTTATAACACGATCTAAATGAAGATGTACAGTTTATATCTTTAAATTTTTAGATTTTTTTTTTTTATCAAAAATGTTTCCTTATCATGTCTAGAATTGCTAGATTTACTTCTTTAGACAGATCTTCGATTCTTTAGATGCCTGCGGGTCTTCATTCTTGGATTATCCGTAGGTATTTGTAAAAGTAAATTTATTTTGCAAAACCGTCAGCAAAAAAAAGTTAGAACAAACAATTAACTGACAGACTAACTGTAAATATATATTTTATTTTGACTCTATTTGATTTTTACTAAATTTTCCTTCACAGAAAATTTTAAGGAGATATAAATTGAGAAAAACTGATACTTTGAAATAAGAAATTGACTTTCCTTACTTTTAAATTATTAATTACTCTAAAAAATGAATGATAGGTAAACAAAATGTATACTATTGTGTTTGTTCCCTGCTGATAAAGGCTATACAAGGACTAATTTGAGCGAGTAGAATTATTTCAATTATATATAATCTGTTTTAAAAAAAGGACTGATATCTACTAAAAAACAACTTTTCAAAAGTAAAAAAAAAAGCCAAGCAAAAAAAGGAAAAGAAAAAGGGGAAAGTTGTGGCTAAAAAATAGTGTGATATCAAATTTCCAAGCTTATATTATGGTACTTATTTAACATTTTTATTAAAAATTTACCATACGTAAGTCGAGTACCTAAGTATGCGTTGATAGAAAGCCTTTTCTCCTTTACTAAATACATCATAATGTGTTTCTGAAAATTAATTTTTAAAAAAATTATGCATGATGGGCTTGGCGGCCATCTTTCCATATTTTACACAAATTTCTAAGCAGACAAGCTCGTAATATGTTTGCATTATTAAGAATTTTGAACTTCTAGTTTTGGCTACAGACAGATAAATTAAGATTGTCTTTTATTTAAAAAAAAAAAACAAATTTATTTTTACTGCTTTAACTAATTAATTAACCCCCTCCGAAAAAAAAGAATCATAAGATGAATCCTGAAGTTACTTCAACTTTGTTTAAGACCCAAATTTCTAGGCACTCGTTTCCATAAATTAAAAGCATAAAATGTTTGCTTTAGCAACAATTTCGAATTTCCAATCTTAACAATGTACTTGTGTGCTTAGAAATTTGTGTAAAATATGGAAAGATGGCCGCCAAGCCCATCATGCATAATTTTAAAAAAATTAATTTTCAGAAACACGTTATGATGTATTTAGTAAAGGAGAAAAGGCTTTCTATCAACGCATACTTAGGTACTCGACTTACGTATGTTAAATTTTTAATAAAAAATGTTAAATAAGTACCATAATAGAAGCTTGGAAATTTGATATCACACTATTTTTTAGCCACAACTTTCCCCTTTTTCTTTTCACTTTCTTTGCTTGGCTTTTTTTTTACTTTTGAAAAGTTGTTTTTTAGTAGATTTAAAATACAAAATATATTTAAAAATTTCAAAAATTTATTAATGCAAATGTTTTTAGGGACGTAATTTTGCAGTTTAAAGGAGACACGTGGGGAAGGGGGGGGGGGGGGGGGGGTATTATCATGATCCTGTAAGAGGGTGTCCCAACGGGCTACACCACTGGTTGTGAAAAAGTCACTCAATTAAAATTACTTGAACAGTCATAACATATTGAATATCTCCATCATTTATATTGTAAAACTCTATTACATTATTATCGTAAAAAAAATTTTCGTAATATTTTTTCAATTAATCTAAAAGCCAAATATTAAACAATTTGAAACTCCTCTACAATGAACATCGTTCTCAGTTTTCGAACTTTTAATACGTAAATAACAACATCAGTTCATAATGAATAACTCTTTGATTATTATTTATAAAATAATACAATATAATGTTTTAATAATATTTTCGATTTTATTTTGAACAAAAGTATGCGCAGCACATACCTACATATACATAATGATGTGCCTTTGTAAGATGCATGTAGTTGTGGTTAATTCATTTAATAACATATTTGTACATATAAATGGATACTATATTAATTGGTTAAATTTTCCATTTTCGTTTTCTATTGAAACTCTAAAAAGAATCGAAATACGGTTTTGAACTGAAAAACTTGCTCAGCTAATTTATATCTTCACTGTATTAATTATCTACTAAAAAACAACTTTTCAAAAGTAAAAAAAAAGCCAAGCAAAAAAAAAAAAGAAAAGAAAAAGGGGAAAGTTGTGGCTAAAAAATAGTGTGATATCAAATTTCCAAGCTTATATTATGGTACTTATTTAACATTTTTTATTAAAAATTTACCGTACGTAAGTCGAGTACCTAAGTATGCGTTGATAGAAAGCCTTTTCTCCTTTACTAAATACATCATAACATGTTTCTGAAAATTAATTTTTTTTTAATTATGCATGATGGGCTTGGCGGCCATCTTTCCATATTTTACACAAATTTCTAAGCACACAAGTACATTGTTAAGATTGGAAATTCGAAATTGTTGCTAAAGCAAACATTTTATGCTTTTAATTTATGGAAACGAGTGCCTAGAAATTTGTGTCTTAAACAAAGTTGAAGTAACTTCAGGTTTCATCTTATGATTCTTTTTTTCGGAGGGGGTTAATTAATTAGTTAAAGCAGTAAAAATAAATTTGTTTTTTTTTTTTTGTTTTTTTTTTAATAAAAGACAATCTTAATTTATCTGTCTGTAGCCAAAACTAGAAGTTTAAAATTCTTAATAATGCAAACATATTACGAGCTTGTCTGCTTAGAAATTTGTGTAAAATATGGAAAGATGGCCGCCAAGCCCATCATGCATAATTTTTAAAAAAATAATTTTCAGAAACACGTTTAGGTGTATTTAGTAAAGGAGAAAAGGCTTTCTATCAACGCATACTTAGGTACTCGACTTATGTATGGTAAATTTTTAATAAAAAATGTTAAATAAGTACCATAATATAAGCTTGGAAATTTGATATCACACTATTTTTTAGCCACAACTTTCCCCTTTCTCTTTTCTTTTTTTTTTTTTTTGCTTAGCTTTTTTTTTTTTACTTTTGAAAAGTTGTTTTTTAGTAGATATCAGTCCTTTTTTTAAAACAGATTATATATAATTGAAATAATTCTACTCGCTAAAATTAGTCCTTGTATAGCCTTTATCAGCAGGGAACAAATACAATAGTATACATTTTGCTTACCTATCATTAATTTTTTAGAGTAATTAATAATTTAAAAGTAAGGAAAGTCAATTTCTTCTTTCAAAGTATCAGTTTTTCTCAATTTATATCTCCTTAAAATTTTCTATGAAGGAAAATTTAGTAAAAATCAAATAGAGTCAAAATAAAATATATATTTACAGTTAGTCTGTCAGTTAATTGTTTGTTCTAACTTTTTTTGCTGACGGTTTTGCAAAATAAATTTACCTTTACAAATACCTACGAATAATCCGAGAATGAAGACCCGCAGGCATCTAAAGAATCGAAGATCTGTCTAAAGAAGTAAATCTAGCAATTCTAGACATGATGAGGAAACATTTTTGATAAAAAAAAAAAAATCGAAAAATTTAAAGATATAAACTGTACATCTTCATTTAGATCGTGTTATAAGAAAAGAAAGAATAAATATGTAATATTTTACTCAAGTCTGTTTATCCATACCTATTTGCATAAATGTGAGAATATAATTTCGTATAAAAATTCCCGTAAATTGATTATCTTTAATAGTCTATTATTAAAGCCGCATAAACATTAGAATTAAATTTTTTCCAGTTAAAAATTGCCTGAAATCTATAGTCTTATCGTTCGTCAAATTTGTTTTATGTTTTTTTTAATACCCAGACACCTTTTCTAAACTCTGACAAAAGATCACAGAAATACTGAAGTCATCAAAATACTTATATCTTTCTATCGTATTTCTTTTTTGAGGGGGAGGGGGTGAGGAAGAGCGCTTAAGAACTTCGTTTTGTTCTTAGAATTCTGAATTAATCATTGAAAAGATCTACCTACATAAGTCTTGTTGCAGAATTTTCATTAGCTAAGAGTTGCATCAACTTATACATCATGTGAATATATTAAATTATTTTTGTAAAATACTAGATGGGAGCCATTGATATTTTCAGAGTATTTGCCTACATTTTAAACTTAAGTCTTTTACAACTATTCATTCATTTTCTATACGAATTAAAGAAGTCGTTGTTTCCATGGCAACTGTACCTTTCACTATTGCTTGTTTGTTTTACTGAACACATATATATCAGATCACGTGGGGATCACGGCGGGATTTGAACCCGTCCCCACCTACGCTCTCAAGCGATTAGCGGCGTGGTGTCTTATCCAGTCAGCCACGGTGGGCCACAATTGCTTTCTCTAATACCCAGATACTCAAATTTAACCAGCTGCGCTTGTAATTATGCTCATAACAGAGTACATTTATATGTAAGAGTGGTGACATATGCTCAAGTCGTGTATTCATATTCAAGTTTTTGTCCAAAGTACAGTAACTCAGTTTTCAGTAATAGACGTGGAAGATTTCGATTAAACTAACCAGAAAAGTTAAAAAACATTGGCTTTCTGATTTGTTTTATTCAAAATCGTCTCAACCACCCAAAGTTAATGTCCGGGATCCAGATAAATTTTTCTCTGTTAGTAAAATTAGATTGACCAATCAGTAGCCTCCATCCTTGCAGGCTTTTCGGTGAAAAAAATTTCAAAAATGCAGGCTTCTGATTGATCAATCTCATCTCGCTAATAGCGTAAAATCTATCTTGATCCCGGCCTATTCAACGCCCTTTAAATATTCGAGAAAGCCTTGACACGCGCCAGGAAAATATCACACCAAACAGGGAAAACAAAGAAGAAAAATCCTTCATTGGCTCGTTCATATCCACGAGCCAATGAATGATTTTGGTCCTTTGGTTTGCCTGCTTTGTGTGATGATTTCGTGACGCGTGTCAAGACTTTCTCAAATATCTAGGGGGAGTTGGTTTATTTCACCATCATGAAGATATGAAAGGAGAGGAGCAGACATGTCAATCTTCCCGTGTGGAAAACTACATACCAAAAAAAAACGAGTTCTTTCCCCCTCTTCTGCCCTTTTCTCTCTTGATTTTGACCGATAGCAGCCCATTTAGCAGTCTCCAGTGCAAGATGCCGCTATATATGGCGGACGCAAGGGGGAACGTGTTAGCGTGACCAATGACATAATAGGCCAGTTCATGACGTTTAAAAGTCACACGGAGTTGGATCATCTTTACACGATGATTAGTACAAAGCGGTGCGCCAATTTTTTTTGGTGTCCATTGCCGTGTACAGATAATCAACTCCGTGTAACGTGATGAGCTGGCCACACATTAGGAACAGCTTCAAATGACGTCATCTATATCTACTTCGAGGCAAACGAAAAAGACAGGCTATCGCGGTGCTACAGCGTCTAGAATATATAGTGGGGAAATCCAATCAGTCGATCACAGCGATATCTGCAGGATATTTCCGAAAACTCCAAGACAATTTGGTCTAGACGCTGTAACATATTTTTTTTATGTTTTATTAACATACATCTGACCTGTGTGCTTGGCGTCAAACCCGCTGTACTAATACCATGTTTACTTTGAAATTTGAAAATATATCGCAGATGTCGCTGCGATCATCTCCCTGGATTTCAGCGTCAGTGCACATTTAAGGGATACATTTCTTAGCGGTATTGGATAGCAAATTTCCACATTATGTACTCTAGACGCTGTAGCAGTGCATTACACATGTCTCTTTCTTTTTTAAAAAATATCCTGCAGATGTCGATGCAAATGACTGTTTGGAATTCAACATCGTTGTACATTTAAGGGATTCAATACTTCCGCGCTTTTTTAAGTATTGCTGGGATAGTCGATTTCTACAACATATAAACTAGACGCTATAACGGAGCTATAGTTTCCAGAAGATATAGTTTAAAAATCGACTTATTAAAAAGGTGCTAAAAAATTGTATCCCATAAATGTTGAACGAGGCTGAACGACGAATGTCGATTACAGCGACATATGGTAATTCCAACGTAACTATTTCAAAAGAAAACGTTTCGCTCTGAGAAGATCTAGAAAATGTTGCTCCTATCGACATTTGTCATTCAGTATTTTTCAATATTTATGGGATTCAATTTTTAGCACTTTTTAAAGCATTACTGGAATAGCCGGTTTCTACACTATGACCGTGATCTAGGTAGATTTTTCTCTGTTATCGTAACGAGATTCACCAATCAGAAGCCAGAATTTTTGATAACTTTTCACTGTTTGCAAAAATGTACCTGGATCCCGGCCTATATTTCTAGCCGCTATAACTGAGCTCAGGAATAGTACAGAAAGCAAACTCCGTATTTTGATACATTATGGTGTTATTACACGAGGGGTCAAAGACGCTTCAGATTCCAGGCGTCTCCATGTTATTCCTATGGCAGCAGGGGAGTCGCTTGGAGAGCGAGCGTCTTTTTTTTGTCGGGCGTCTTTGACGCCTGAGAGCGAAGCGACTCGCCAGTAACAGCTAATCAAATGCTTGGAAATCTGATAATAGAAAAGACTTTTCCGGAACAGCCAATGAAACGCTTGGAAAAGACGGGCCGTGAGGCGGCTGTTGTCGCTAGACGCCTGGGATTTCAAGCGTCTTTGACTCCTCGTGTAATAACACCATTAAGGCCGGGATCTAATTAGGAACAAGTGTGTCTCTATAACGAAGTAGCGACATACGGCCAATAAATGTTTATTGGTAAAAGTGATAAAAACAAATCGTTAAAGTCCTTTGTGAGCATGCCATTATCGTCAGGCTAATGCATGTTGAATTATTTCCCTAGTCCAATAGAGATCGTCCATGCGCGTATCTTCTAATGGAGAATATTCCAAATATGGGTTCGAGGCTGAAAAATCACATGGTACCGGTAATTTAGCCAAAGAATTTCTAACTGATAAGTAGGGAATCAGGAAACTACACTGTTAAAAATATCGTGAAAAATTAGCTCTGTTTTTAAAGGTTCTCTATTTTCTGACCAATGAGAGCGCTATATAAACGCCTATGAAGCGTTCTCATTGGTCATAATACAGATAGCCTTTAAAAACAGAGGTAATTTTTCACGATATTTTTAATAGTATACTACTGCTTTCTCCGATGAACTGTTTCATTGGCTAGCGGGGATTTAGATTACGTAGACGGAGCTTTCCCTTCTTTACGCTAGACGTTCTTGCCTTGACCATGTGACCATAACGTAGATTGAATATCCTCTATTCAAGAAAGCGGATTGCCGTATTTTCGACAAAAACTTGAAATGAGCCTGCCTCCTGTGCATATATCACCACTCTTATGTATAAAGGCTCTTTGTTATGGTGTTGTTTCTGATACAGCGCCTAGAATACCTAGTGTGGAAATATGGTATCCAAACAGTTCTAAAAATTTTTATCCCTTAAATGTGCGACGATACTGCTAAAATTTCAAGTGTCGATCGCAGCGACATCTGCAGGATTTTCGTATTACTATTATTACATTGTATATACTAGCAATTTCTTGCAGTTGTAGAAAATATCCTGCAGATGTCGCTGCGATCTGCATATTGCAGCAGTATCATTGCACATTTAAGGGATACAATATTTTAGCGCTTTTTTAAGTATTACAGGGTTAGCCGATTTCAACACAATGTATTCTAGGCGCTATAGTTTCTGAGCGCTGTTGGTTAAATTTCGATATTTGTGTTTTAGAGTGAGCAATAGAGAAAAGCACTAAAACTATTGAAACAACAACTTCTTTAATATTGAAATGTATAGCAAAGGAGTTCAGAATCAATGCCTTAAATAGTTTCGAATATGCACTGCTGTTATGACATCAATACCCTTCCTGGATGTGAAAATGCAAAATTGTGTTCAACATAATTGTTCGCAATCTAGATAGATTTTTCGCTGTGAGCGAAACGAGATTCATCAATCAGAAGCTTGTACTTTTGCGAACTTTTCGCTGTTTGCCGCAATGCAGGCTATTGACTGGTGAATCTCGTTTCGCTAACAGCGAAAAATCTATCTGGATCCCAACCTAGATTTCTGTAAACATTGCACTTCATCCATGGCACTAAGAAAATTATTCAAAACTTTTATGATATAGGCCGGGATCCAGAAACAGCAAAAATTCTCAAACATTCTGGCTTCTGATTGGTCAAACTCATTTCGCTAACAGCGAAAAATCTATCTGGATCTCGGCCATAGTTTTCTTCGATGAAATCAATGCAAAAGGATAATATAAAAGAATAGTATAAGACTTCTAAAATGGTTTGGCGGGTTTATCGCTGTTTGGCATAATTTATAAACTTTAAAATTAATTAACAGTTTTTCGCTAATTAAGAATAGAAAATTTGTGTTTTTAAATCTGAATTTTATAAAAGCACGTAGATTGAGTAAATATCTGTCCAAAAATGCAATCCTTACTTTTTTATGTCCATTATTTAAGTCTCTACCTCGACTGAAGCATAAGGTGAGACGAAGAAAATAAATTTGTCATTTTCAGTATATCGACGTTATTTTAAAAAATCTATATCTCTGTTTATAATTAATTTATGAGGATGCATTTGGTCTCAAATTGAAGATCTTTTCCATTAGGTCCTTCTGGTTTTAGTTTTATTTTTCTGCGATGATTGGTTCTTTTGATATGGGAAATTTTACGCTGGCATGTTTGATCGATTTAACATGGAGAAGCTGTCTTCAGTATAATAAGCAGTTACGGTGTCTTGCGTTTTATTCTTGGCGTTTGTTTGTTTGGCGAGGTTAGCATTTTTTTTTTTCAGCTTGGCTTGGCAGAACGACCGTCCTGCTTGATTTCACAAACAATCTATATTATAAAGCAAAAAAGATGTCCGTGAATAACTCTAATGTCATATCAATATTGACAACGACCTAAATAAACATTTTTTTCTTTCTCTTTTTCTTTTGAAATTTGGTAAATTCTAAATATCGCATACACTATATGGCCAAAGGTGGCCGGCCATTTGCGATTTTAGACATTTTGTTAAATATCTAGAAAAATACATAAGGAATTAACCTGAAACTCCAGGTGTGTAAGCAGTATAGTATAGGTCATATATTTCCGTGAAGATTTTTTTCCCGAAACCTCATAGGGGGCCAACAACAAATTGAAAAAGAACGAATATCTTTTGGACAACCTTGTAAAAGCTAACGTAGCAAAAGCGTTCAAACTGTAGATTATGATTAAGTGACTTATTGTAATAAATTGTGTTCATTTTTATGAGAATAGCATGTATATTCGTAGAGAAATTAAAGTTTTTATAAAAAGATTCCCAAATTTTGCCAAGTTTTTTTTTGCTTATAATTTGTAGAGTTCTTAATATAAAAAAAAATTTCTTTTCAGAAAATATGAAAAATAACATTGTACATCATACACTGCAATCAGAATGAAAAAATAATACAAATTGTATGAAAAATAAGCAGTTTTACTAAATAATGATTCACTGCGCATGCCCGAATGTAAACAAAATATAATTTGCATAATGTTTTAGCTAAATGTATAGAGCAACTTTTGTAAAAGTTTCAGAAACATAGCTTGAAAATCCTGAAAATTATCTTTGATAGAATAAGCTCAAAATCCGTTGTTTCCAAAATGAAGCAAAAATATGAGGGCTTGTATCAAATATCTGTTGATTAGTGCCAGTATAGCATACAAAATATTGCACGTACTGCTGTATTTTTATACAGCCCCTCATTTTTTTTGCTTCCTTTTTGGAATAACGGATTTTGAGCTTATTCTTTAAACGATAATTGTCAGACTTTTCAAACTATATTTTTCAGATTTTCACAAAAGTTGCTCTATACATTTAGCTAACACATTATGCACATTATATTTTGTTTACATTCGGGCATGCGCAGTGAATCATTATTTAGTAAAAACTGCTCATTTTTCATACAATTATTATTTTTTCATTCTGATTGGAGGTTATTGTGTACAATGTTATTTGTCATATTTTCTGAAAATAACTTTTTTTTATATTAAGAGCTCTACAAATTATAAGCAAAAAACTTGGCAAAATTTGGGACTCTTTTTATAAAAACTTTAATTTCTCTACGAATATGCATGCTATTCTCATAAAAATGAACACAATTTATTACAATAAGGCACTTAATCATAATCTATAGTTTGAACGCTTTTGCTACATTAGTTTTTACAGGGTTGTCCAAAAGATATTCGTTATTTTTCAATTTGTTGACGGTTCACTATGGGGTTTCGGGAAAAAATCTTCACGGAAATATATGACCTGTACTATTCTGTTTACACACCTGGAGTTTCAGGATAATTCCTCATGTATTTTTCTAGATATTTAAGAAAACGTCAAAAATCGCAAGTGGCCGGTCGCCTTTGGCCATATAGTGTAAATGCAATTTTTACACAGTGGAGTAGAAAAAAAGTACTTTCAAAAGCGATTTCCTTAACAACTGTATCTCAATTTACCCAGCTTTTATGATTTTTTAAAGTAATGAATTTTTAAGCATGTATTTTTTAAAACCCATCTCGGAAATATTCGTGGGACCCAATTACAGAAGATTAATCCTTGCACTTAAAATAATGATGCAACTCAACATTTGTTTGTTTATGTGTTCCATAACTAAATTGCCAAGCGAAATTAAAATCCCTCAAATACATAAATAAAACATGAATTTAACAGACATGTAATTGAACTACGCGTTTAAATGCTGAAATAATCAAAATAACAAATTTTGCTATAAATGATAAAACCCTTTATACGCGATTACCTGCTGCCACGTGTCTAATAAGAAAGTTTGAAAAATGCTTTTTTGGTGTAGTTGGTTGGAAATCTGCGAAAATATACTAAATTAAAAAAATATATTTTTTCTATAAAAAAATTATTTCCACGTATGTTCCATACGCTGTGCAGTATATTGGGCATCTTTAATCTGAGTGAGATCGCTAGTCTGTATCATAAAACAAAAACATGCTCATGAGTAACGCTGATATCATATTGAAGATGGCAACGATCTGAATAATAAATTTCTCTTTTTAGCAAATCTATTAACGTCTAATCATCGCACGATTTGAAGTTTTACACCGTCGAATAGAGAAAAAATGTACTTCCAAATGCAATTTGTTTGAAATCTATCTTAATTTACGGATTTGTTATGTTTTTGTCGTTGTTTAATTCAAATATGATTTTTAAAAAAATCGTGTGCAGCCCGATTGCGGAAGATTTACCTGTATGCACTTAAAGTGATATAAATTAGTTCATCATTTACCCTGACTAATATTCGATAATGATATTAAAAGTTCATCAAAAATAAATAAATAAATAAACACATAACCCTGAAATAAGTAGAATAAAAAAATGCTGCTATAATTAGCGAATTCTTTGACGATTTTTTTGGTTATTAATCCTTGGCATGTAGCTAATGCAAAAGTACCGCTTTTAATAAATATCAAAACTTTGTTTAAATGCATAATTTATATCTTTCATATAAAATTGCTTTTTGTGTTGTTAGGGGAAAAAAAGTTACATTAAAAAATGTATTAGAGTTTTAATTAAAAATTATTTTTATCTATGTTTTGTATACCACGCAGTAGGTTCTGTAAGCCAGGGCTAGGTTAACTATAATAAAACCAAGTCCGCATTTAAACATCTAATATACTCAAGGTAAATACAGTTAATGAACGTTTGCATACTTTATGAATAAATTAAACTACTTTTATATTAAAGTTCAATCCCAATTAAATGAATATCAAAGGTATGGTAAATCGTATTAGAACCTCGATTGAATGAATAACTAAGAAACTAGGGAAAATAATGTTAAAGTCGAGATATAGCAGTTATTTCCATGAGCCTTTGAACTAACTAACAGCATTACACTTCTAATGTATTTTAAATAGGCAGCACCTGCCTCTAGATACAACGATTTTCACGCAACAAGTTTTTGTAATTCTCATTGAATGCTATTAATTATAAAAACTATACTTGTGACTACTCAGCAAAAATGCTTCTGCAGAAGTAAACATCCTATTCATTAATATGCTTATCGGACATCGTATCAAATGTTAAACAATTACATATAAACTTCCAGAAACGAATTCGAAAATTATTTATCCCAGTTGCAATTCTAGGATCTGCGGTTTAGACACGGCAGCTTGAAATCCTGGGGAATGTATTTTGAAAATACAAAATACTTTGAAAAAGCTTTCCAAAATACTTTTGCTTTGAAGCTTTAAAATACAAAAGTATTTTGAAAATGTATTTCAAATACATATATTTTCGATACTGCCCAACTCTGCAGTGCTATCTGTTAACGGTTTTTTCAGATAAATTTTTAAACTTCTGTATAACATTTTTACACCTTAGCTAATAAACAAACCGTTTACCGCATAATTCTATTGATCGTTGTTTTTGAGATATTTAATTTAGAAATCAGGGTCTTATTTGCTGGACACCCTGTATATGTGTGGGTGCATGCATTGTAGACTAAAATTTCCTCACATTTTAGGAGTATACACCTTTGTAAAGTTAGGATCTGTTTTTATTTACTGTTATATTACTATTTATTTGAATTCTCAGTATTCTGTAAAGTGTTCGAAAAGTGGAGTCAGATTTTTTTTTTTTTAAGTATCTATTTAAATATTGATTGTGTATTATATGTATATCTATCTTAATTTCATCAAGAAATTTACAATGTGTATCTAATCTAACATTCTGGAGATAAACTTAAAACATTTTCTTGTAGGTTATCTTTCTTAATTTTTCAACGTACTCAGTTACGTCGAACATATTTGTGTACCAGCAGACGCGATATAATGAGGAGCCACAATATTTTTTAATACGTGTCTTCAAGTGTAATCTGAATCCTTTGACAAAATCTGAAAGTAGCGAAGTCGGGGATGAAAGTGCACTAAAGTCATTTGTAGCAGCTTTAGAGCAGCAAAAATCGAATTTATGTAGCAGTAAAATCTATTGTTGCAGCAGCAAAAATTGGATATTGTAGCAGTAAAATCCATTTTTGTAACAGCAAAAATTAATTTTGTTGTAATAAAAGCTGTTTTTGGAGCAGATTGAAATTATATAATGCTAATAAATAAGAAATTTGCGTATTTTTCGCGACCTTTTGACTAAATTCGCGTATTTCTCGCGATCTTTTGATGAAATTCGCGTATTTCTCGCGATCTTTTGATGAAATTCGCGTATTTCTCGCGATCTTTTGATGAAATTCGCATATTTTTCGCGATCTTTTGACAAAATTCGCGTATATTTCGCGATCCTTTGTTGAAATCAGTCAGCAAAAATTGGATTTTGTAGCAGTAAAATCAATTTTTGTAGCAGCAAAAATTAATTTTGTAGCAATAAAAGCTGTTTTTTGGAGCAGATTGAAATTCTAATGCTAATAAATATGAAATTTGCGTATTTTTCGAGACCTTTTGACTAAATTGGCGTATTTTTCGAGACCTTTTGACTAAATTGGCGTATTTTGCGCGATCTTTTGATGAAATTCGCGTATTTTTCCCGATCTTTTGATGAAATTCGCGTATTTTGCGCGATCCTTTGACGAAATTCGCGTATTATTCGGGATCTTTTGACGAAATTCGCCTGTTTTCCGAGATTTTTTGACGTTGTTTCCGATTCCTGTTCCGATTCTGTTGTTCCGAGATTTTTTGACCGAGATTTGTTCCTTTTTGAGGAAATTAGCGATCCTTTGGCAAAATTCACATTTTTCTCGCGATCCTTTGACGAAATTCTCGTGGTTTTTGCGATATTTTGACGAAATTCTCGTGCTTTTCGTGACCTTTTGACAAAATTCGCGTGCTTTTCGCGATCTTTCGACAAAATTCGCGTGTTTTTCGCGATCTTTCGACTAAATTTGCGTGTTTTTCGCGATCTTTCGACTAAATTTGAGTTTTATTTCGCGATCTTTTAACGAAATTGCGTTTTTTTTTCGCGATCTTTAGACCGCATTTTGTTCGTTTTTAGACGAAATTAGCGATCCTTTGAAATAACATTTTATCCTTTGAATTTGAATTAATTCGCATTTTTTACGCGACCATTTGACAAACATCGCGTGTTTTTAGAAATATTTTGACCGCGGTTTTTGCTTTTTTGACGAAATTAGCAGCCTAGAAATTTTTTTTGTTGTTGTTTCTTGGATCGACGAAATCGTGTTAAATTTCATTTTGGCACCACGTACGTTTTGGCGCAAAATGGAAAAAAAAATAGCTGTTTTGTAGCAGCTTGGCGCAGGAAAGCAATTTTAGCGCAGTGTGGCGCAGGTCTTACATTCCTGCGAAGTAGCGAGTACTTTTTAAAACAAGTAGTTGTAGTTAACTACACTTTCGATAAAGTAGTTGTAGTTCGCTACAATAAAAAAGTAGTTTTCTGACCCCTGAAAGTGTACCCTGTACTGAAAACTAGAAAAAAAAAATTACCCTAACAATTATACAGAATCTTTCATGATTAGCATAATATAATACATACATTATCAAAAAAAAAAAAAAAAGATTTTTACATTAAATTTTTAAAGGAATTCTTTCTCTTAAGAATGAAATCGATAAATTGATTTTCGGGAAATTTTATTTTCCAAACTTTTCCTCTTCACTTACTTGAAAACATCCGTTTGCTAATGTTAAACCTATGGGCAGGTTGTTTTCGAATTTCTCATTTAAATTTGAATATTTTTAAATGATTTTTTTTGCATAGGATTGCCTGATCTCTAATAGGGTCACTTTGTACTTTTTTTATTTTGGTTGCAGATTTTTTTAATAAAGGTACTTTTACGTTCTAAACCAGTTCCAAAAGTGAAAGTACCTTTATTTAAAAAAATCTGCAAACGAAATCGAAAAAGTAAAAAATAGCCATATTAGAAGATTGAGCTCAGCTGTCCTATGCAAAAGAAAAATAATTGAAAAATATTCAAATTTAAACGATAAATTCGAAAACAACCTGCCCATATGTTTAACATTAGCGAACGGGTGTTTTCAAGTGAGTTAAGTCCCCTTAAAATGGCAAAATCACTCAGCCCATAAGAGTTGATTGCTCGATGAGGTGTCATCCCCAAAGCAAACATGAAGAAAACTGGCAAATTTGATGGGGTTAATAGTTGCAGAAAATTTTACTGTATGTGTTCGTATTTTCAATAAAAACTGTTTGCTGTTGATATTAACATTAAAATTCTTGAATTTATAATTATTTTATGTACCCTAATGTTATAATTATAGAAATAAAAAGGAAATTGTATATTTTTCTGATTTTCACCATTTTACATGACTTAAACAGTTTCCCACTTAAAATACACCCATACAACTTCCCTTTTTCCAGGTCACAGGCGATCCTAATATGGTAAAACATGGACATTTTAAAGCTGAAACTTGATATAAAAAATAGGTACAGTCAGTACCGAATATATGGTCACCCGCTTATATAGTCACTTTTCATAAGTCCAAACTGACTGAAGAGGCATTATGTGTTAAAATACACCGCCTATATAGTCAGTTTCTAATGGCTACTATCGGATATATGGTCATCTTTTCTCTCCCATTTTTTGCAAAATATCTTAGTTTTATGCTTTTTCCTTCCCCTTTTTAGGGTGTAAAGTGCCAAATAGGCGTATCATTTAACTATCTTCAACTGTCGGCCTCTTTGTATTCATAACGCAGTGCTTTTCATTTGCAAAGCTTTAGAAAGAATGGATGGACATACTGAAGGAGGAACTTCTTTCATTGTAGTCATTCGTCTTTTTTTTTTCCATCCTTGAATCTCATGTGCTTTCGTTAAAAACCACAAGTACGAACTTCCATGTGGTAAAGAAAGGCCAGTTGACATTTTTATAGCTTTCGAATGACAGGGATACCTTTACCTTTTTAAACCAAACCTTAGACATTGCAATAATATTGCATACCCAGTCGATAAGAGAAACTCTTCCCTGTCGGCAAGAGTTTCCAAAGCTCTGGAGATTTCTCCCTCAACTGTCAAATTACACTCTTGTAAAAAATGCCATCACCTCTTGCGACCGAATGAGAATTGTCCTCTGTGTAGACAAATGTTAAATCACGTGTTTTCATTGTTTTGTATTTTTCATTACTTGTCGCTGCTTGTAAAATGCTCGTTCATTTTGTAATTGTCTACAACATGTCAGCAAAACAAAAAATTTGATAATTGCGGAAGAAAAGATATTGATAACAAATTTTGAAAAATCAAATGTATCGAAAGTAGCTTTTGTGAAGACTTATGGAATAGCGATAATGATACAGAATAACGTCTTGGGGTTCAAATCTTTTTAAGCAGAAGATGCAGTCAATCAAACGAGAAAGCGACAACATGTTTCAACATTTGAGAATGCTGAGAAAGACCTTTTCACTTCGATGAAATATGCCAGATAGCAGAATGTTCAGATATCATGGATTATCGTAAAAAGTCTTTAAAAATTGTTTATGAACTACGAAAACCGAATTTTACTGCTTGCAAAGTGTGGTTACAAATGTTTAACTTACAGCACAATCTTACTTTTTACAGATGTGTGGTGAAGCTGCTGGTGTTTATGATAGTATACAAGAAAAATAAGAGAAGAAATATGTGTTAACTTACACTAGATTAATATTAACACAATTATTCTAATTGGTAAACAAATCATATTAGATGTAAATTTCCAACTGGGCGAAAAATGTCCGGACCAGGATTCGAACCCGGGACCTCCTGGCTGAAGCCGCTAGTGCTCTGCCATCTGAGCTATCCCGGACGATTCTGGTCGAACTTTTTCACCCATTAATTAGTAAATCTACATCTAATATGATTTGTTTACCAATTAGAATAATTGTGTTAATATTAATCTAGTGTAATTTCGTATCCAGCGATTTCTGGAGTTCCACTACCTGAGATTTATTCTGTTGAGCTGAACCAGGTTTCAGACCAGATGCTGTAATCATCAAGGTTAGCTGGGTGAAAAAGTTCGACCAGAATCGTCCCGGATAGCTCAGATGGCAGAGCACTGGTGGCTTCAGCCAGGAGGTCCCGGGTTCGAATCCTGGTCCAGACATTTTTCGCCCAGTTGGAAATTTACATCTAATAGGTGTTAACTTGTTAAGTGGCATTCGCAGTAGGTATAAGCCTTGTGATGTTTTTAATTTTGATGAGTTTGGGCTGTTTTTTTATGTTCTGCCAGATAAAACTTACTTTTAAGAACGAAAAAAGGAAGTGGTGGGAAGGCAAGCAAAAAAAGATTGACTGTGTTATTAGCAGCGAATATAGATGGCTCAGAGAAATTGACTCCATTAGTCATTGGTGAATTTCTCAAGCTTCGTTGTTTGAAAAACTGAATCTTTGCCTGTATCTTACGATGCAAAACAAAAGGCCTGGATTACAACAAGCATTTGAGAAAAAGAAATTTTGTGTTTCGATAGAATTTGGACAGACAATAAAAGAAAAGTGTTTATAATCGCAGACAACTGTACAGGCCATTGTGTGATTCAGAATTTACATTCGATTGAACTTGTTTTCTTGCATCTAAACTGAACTAGTATGGCAAAACAATATTCAAAATTTTAAGATAAAGTATCGAAAGCTGCTACTAAAAGACTTCACTGCTACCATTCATAAAAAAAGAAGTTAACGTGACTATGTTAGATGCCATGTGTTATGTAGAGAAGAGTTGGAACATGGTACCAAAGAAGATCATTGAAAATTGTTTCAGAAATCCTTAGCTTCCAGAATGTGAAGAATTATCGTTCGATGACAATAATGACGATTATGATATGTCCCTATTTGAAGTTGCATTAAAACTACGGAAACCTGTTTGCACAATACAAGACGAATTGATATATACCGTTGCTGACAATGAAATTGCTTCTAATGGACTTTACCAACGAGTGGCAACAGTCACGCCTTAGTGGGTATGTACCCACCGAAAAAGACTAATATAACTAACTTATTAATAATATTGTATTGTCTTAAGTAAAAGTTCTGTTTACACCGCATATAAGGTCATCCCGCTTAGAAGGTAATATTTTTCAGGACCGCATTGGCGACCATATAACTGATACTGAGTGTATTGTCAAAACAAAATGTACTGACATGAATTTTATTTCAAAATTCTTTATTAATCAGAAAATATATAATAAAAAAGACAATAAGATTTAACAGCATGAATAAATTTACATCTGAAATCAAATAAGCTAAAACATTTCAATAAACCACAAATGAAAAGTTGCTTGACCTAGAAGACTCTTGAACAAAGCATTATTTTTGATTTAAGACAGACAATAAAATCTAAATATAAGTTGACAATATATGTATAAACTATCAAAAGAAGGAGATAAGTTATTTAAAGAAAATAATGATTGAAAAAATAAATCATTTAAGGCACAAAGTTCACCAGGAAATTTAGTAAACACAACCAGACAGACAGTTTAATTTAAACATTTGAAACCAATCTATAATTTTTACATGATCTTACAGGAAACTAATAAAAATCTTTAATTGGTCCTTTCTTTAATATAGTATATAATTTACAACTATCATATATTCAACTACTTTTAAAAATTTGTTTTACAAAACTTTAAAGTTTTGATTAAATTTCATGGAAATTTTTTATTCCAGTTGTCGAAATAAAGGCATAGAAGCTAAGTTACAAATTGCCTCCAAGGTTCCATGCCTACTCCTCCAAATATAAAAAAAAAAAAATCACAGAAAACTGATAACAAAAAATTTCAAATGCAGCTATGTGAAACAAGAACTTCTCAACCGAATAAAATAGTCCCCATTCAAATTTGCACTAAAGTTCTTTTAGTCATTTTAAATCAACATAACGATTAGTTCATTTCATTAGACTCTCTCAATATATATATTGCAACAGAAGTAGGAACTAATAGATAGATTAAATATATATATATATATATTTATAAGACTGTATTATTAGAAGTTTCAGTTAACTGATACAATTTGTATTTTTATTATAATTCATGAATCTTTTCAAGCATTTAGATCATAACTACAGTCTATAAACATTAAAATAAAGGGGGAAAAAATCTAGCACCAATTCTAACACAAATAATAGTAGAAAAATAAAACTGGTACAGGAAATTAGGAATAATGTCTACCTTTATTTATCATAAAAAAAGATAGGGGTCTGTCTTCATGCTAAAATGAATGCAATATAACTTTTCAAAGGTAATAATCACATCTGGCACAATGATAATAATAATAAAATCTACATCCTTCAAATAGCCCAAATACAAGCTTTGATGATGTTTCTATGACTAGTACTAGAGTCAGGGCCAAAACTAAGGGGGGGGGGGGCAGAGGGGGCATGTGCCCCAAGCACCAGAACAAAGGTGTGCCAAATGAAGGATTGGAATGGATCATTTTCTTTTGATGGACTGATGGCTTCTATTATTATGAAGCAGCCATTATAAATGAAGTGTTAGGTGAAGATGAAATAGCAGTCGTAAAAAGTTAGAACTCTGATTTTCTGGTCAGAATAGGAAGAAAAAAAAATGGCTATAATCTTTTTTGCAAAAAAAAATTATGGCCATTTTTTTTCTTCCCATTCTGACCAGAAAATCAGAGTTCTAACTTTTTACGACTGCTATTTCATCTTCACCTAACACTTCATTTATAATGGCTGCTTCATAATAATAGAAGCCATCAGTCCATCAGAAGAAAATAACTCTGTTAAAGCAGAAACTCCGATAATCGGGACTCGGTTAAGCAGGACTCGTATAATCGGGACATATTTCATTTTTTAAATGATCTTTAGAATATTTTCATTGGTGTTCAGAGGGGAGTCATGACCCCTGTGACCTCCCTCTTGGATTCGCCATTGTAGATTACGTAGTTCAGTATTACATATTTTAAATTTTAAAATAAGTCTGCTATTAGAAAAGTAGTAAAATTCTCTTTGTAAATATACTTTGCAGAAGAGGGGGGGGGGGGGTGCCAAAATCCATGCTTGCCCCGGGTGCAAAAAAGGCTAGTTTCGTCCCTGAATAGAGTTATAAACTGTTTCACAGAGTATTTCAACAGAATTTCTACACAGTGTTTTTTGTATCCAGGACAAAAAAGAAAATATTAGTCTTATTTAAAAATAAATTACAATTAAATTTGTCATTTTTTAAAAATTTCCTATGCCATCCTGTAAGCTCATATTATGTTTTTTAAAGCTAACTAAAAAGCTACATGGAGAAAAAGAAAATTAATTTCCCATAAGAGAAATATTTTTGAATATAATGGGCAATGGGAAATTTTGTTAGTGATTATTTTTTTAAATATCAATTTCATAATTTATATAATAAAATTAGGACATTTACAAGAAGAAAGTATTTAATTTTTGTTAATTTTTCAGTAGCATGTTCATAACAAATAAAGAATCAAAAAATAGTATAAGATTATTATTTCAAAAAATATAAAAAGTAATTTAACATTAAAAAGTTAAAACTTTAAATAATTTTTACTTTGAAAGACTTGAAATTTGGTATCTGGGCATAAATTGATATGCAGAATAAAATTACTCTGTTAAAAGTAGTTACTTGCACAAGAAAATTTACTTCAAATTTTTATTAGATAGCTGGCTTCTAGAGATCTGCACGGGCCGACCTTGGGCCTAGTTTCATCCACGGCACTCGGGCCAGGCCAGACCATACTTTTTTCTGAAGGCTCGGGCCAGGCCGGGTTCAAGCCTTACTTTTTTCCAGGGCTAGCACTAGGATTTTTCAAAATTTTAGGGAGGAATTTTAAGAATTTTTTCCTAAATTTTAGGAAAATTTTAGGGGCATTTGCGATATTTCTAACATTACAAGTATGTAATAACAGTATTTTTGTGC
The DNA here is from genome assembly GCA_963932465.1 of Maratus speciosus. Lineage (NCBI taxonomy): Eukaryota > Metazoa > Arthropoda > Arachnida > Araneae > Salticidae > Maratus > Maratus speciosus. The sequence continues at coordinate 331,644,631 of OZ010787.1, forward strand.
TAGTCAGGCACATGTGGTACACTGTCAAAGAATATTCCCATCATTCCAATCAATCCAGCCCTTGTTCCGTGTGCTTGTGTTGTTTGTTGCGAATGAGGGCATTTAAATTTGTGCAATAACCGGCTTCATATTACAAACTGTTTTGACAGCTTATGCTAACTGCAATTGTATTAATTAGAATTTTGAGTTCCTGGATCATTGAGCCTAACCAGAATGAATGCTCTCCTTCTTTCTCTTTTCGATGTTCTCTGTGAACCTAGAGAACAAGAGGCAGGAAGCAGGGGTGATCAGATAAAAAATTCTGAAGCTCACAGAAAAACTTCTGAAAGGTTTTTTTTTCACACTTCTTCGTCGAAGTTTACATTTTTTTCATGATACTTTAACGAAACATGCATTTTTTCGTGATTCTTTCATGAAATTCACCTTATTTGCAAGATCTATTGACAGAATTGGTGTTTTTTTTGCGATCTTTTGACAGAATTCACGTTTTTTTTGCTGTCTTTTGATGGAATTCGCAATCTTTAGACGGAATTCGCATTTTTTTCACGACCTTTTTTCGGAATTCACGTTTTTTCACGATCCTTTGACGAAATTCGCATTTTTTCGCGACCCTTTGACGAAATTTAAATTTTTTCCACAATCTTTTGACTAAATTTCTATTTTTGTGTGATCGTTTGACGAAATTTGCCTGATTGATTGACAAAATTTCGCAATCCTTCAACAAAATTGGCAGTTTTTTTTCACAATTTTTTGATGAAATTCGCATTTTTTCCACAATTCTTAGATCTTTTTCCCTTGATTTTTGGATGAAATTTGAATGGTTTTTCACGATTTTTTTTTTTTTTTAATCGAAATTTATGTTTATTCCGCGATCTTTTTAAGATATTCTAAATTTTTTTTCTGAGATGTTTTTAAAAAATCTGCAATCCTTTGAAGAAATTCGTGTTTGTCGCGATCCTTAGATGAACTTTGAGTTTTTTTCCCGGATTGTTTGTCGAAATTAGCTTTTTTCCCCCACGATATCCTTGGATGAAATTTAAGTTATTTTTCCTGATTCTTTGTCGAAATTTGCTTTTTTCTGCGATCTTTTGATGGAATTTGCATTTTTTTCACGATCTTTTGATGAAATTTGTGTTGTTTTAGCGATCTTTTGACAAAATTTGTGTTATTTTAGCGATCTTTTGACGAAATTTGCATTATTTTAGAAATTTTTGAAGAAATTTGTGTTATTTTAGCGATTTTTTGATGAAATATGTGTCTTTTTTGGTGACCATTTGTCGAAATTCGCGATATTTTTTGGTGAAATTTTGGCAATCTCAAATTTTTAGGAACAAGAAAGTTTTAGGAGAATTTTAGGAATTTTAGGGGATAAAATAATAGTTAGGAAATTTAGGAATTTTAGGAGAATGCGAGCCCTGTTTTTCTTAAGAATTGAGCCGGGCCGGGCCTAACTTATTTTTTCTGCACAGAGCCAGAACTGATTTCTTCCCCTAATCTTCACGGCCCAAAATTTTCAGTTCTAGTTTTGAGCCAGCCCATATGAAAATCATTGTCTCGGCGTGGCCTGTCCATTCAAAAGTCAGTAAAATTAAGCCTGACCCAAAGATTTTTGCAAAAAATGTATACATTTTTAAATCGCCATTATTCTACAATTAAACATTAACATTTAGTCTTTTTTAAGAATAGTAAATTTCTACCCTTATTAAAATATAGTAAAAAGTGTGAAAAAGAACCTGCCGATGATGAAATCCTGTTAACTGAAAAACGTGTTGATCCATGCAAAATTAATGTACTAATATGCGAGAAAAGAATATATAATACATTTACACTTGCTAAGAAGGGAACTTGTCTATAACGCATTTTTTTTCCTATGTAATTGAGTCTTAAAAGAGTTTACTGTATAGCATTTTTCAGATTTTTAACACTTCAATACATGGAATATGGATTAACAATATCAATGATAACTGAAACATTTATATTCAAGAAATAACGATTTCTTAAAAGAATAAATATCACAGTCTGTGGCACTTCTTTAAAAATGAAGATTATAAACATGAAAAAAAAGTTAAGATAAATATTTTTGGTCAGAACTCCTCTTACGAGACAATTTTTTAACCAAATTGACGTAAAAATCCATGCTTTCTAGAAATTCACTCGGGCCGGGCCAGTAATGTTTTTTCTACGGGACGGGGTGGGCTTAGGCCGAACTTTTAACTTTTTTACCAGGCTGGGCTGAATTTTTTTTCTATGAGTCAGGCCGGCCCGGGCCTGGAAGTTGCAGCCCGTGCAGACATCTACTGACTTTTGAAGCTATCTGCATACCCTTTAATAGAAAATGTTACATCCATTAGATTGTTCTTTTATAATGATGATGATTTGCAGCAGAATTAGTGGTGGTGTTTATCTCCCCTCCCTCCTTGTTCTACTGCTGCACAAACAAATGATGAATAAAGGTGTTTTCAAGCAATTCCCTTTACCTTTTCACAAATCTTGTACTTACATTCCTTAACTAACATTTTAGAACAGGATTTAAAAAAAAAAAAAAAAATCAACTGCCCAAACATTTAGTAGCATAGAAAAAGAATATACAAGGAAAATGTGTCAAAGATAAAATATTTCCATCATCATATTACTAAAATTAAAGTTAGTTAAAATTTTGTTTCTCTTTTTTCAGCAATTATAAAAAGTTTCAATACAATTATCAACATCGTGAGTAAAAAATTTATATTCTTCCATAACTATGAATAGTTTTTGAACAAAATATCAGAAACAAAGTTAATAAATTCTATAAGAAATAACACTGTACAAAAGATTTTTAATGTAAAACTGGAAAGCTATATACTGGCATTTTCATCACAGGAATGAAATAGCAAATGTATACAATACAAATGACAAATTTTAAAATACCCACTTGGAAAACAGAAAATTTACAAAACACATTTACAATTTAAAAATGACACAAATATAAGGATAAATATAAAAATAAAACAATGAAATAAAATACATAAATTTCGTTTGGGGGAGGGGGGATAACAGCAAATCATTAACCCTTTGAAGGGTGGTGGTTATTTAAACCACTTAATTTTAATCAAAATTTACACTAGAAATTAATACAATTTAGCTTCTATAATTTACTTCTTTGTTTTTTTTTTTTTTTATTGCATTTATTTATTTCCATATAAAGGTTTTCGTAAATTGTGGTGAATTTTCAACTTTACAGCAACAGAATTAATTGACCTTGAAAGGGCTAAAAGATTTTATGGCATATCATGCTGTATCTAAAGCTCATAAAATACGCTTGTGAAACACACACAGGATATACAAAAAGACTCACATTTATACATTTTATGGCACTGTGCAGATCTAATATTCAGAAAACGATAAGTTTTTAAAAACAACAAATACAAGAACATATACAAAACAAGAAATATCTTTAATCTGAATGTGATTAAAGAAATCATGAAAATAATAGAGAAGAGTTATTATCCAAAGCTATAATTTTTGATCTAAGATTAGTATATATTCTCATTTCCATATGCTATGGGTCAAATAAGGCATAAAGAATGTAAAAGTACTTAACTTTTCCAATAAATCAATGGCAAAATAAAGTGATGCTTATTTAAATGGTATTTTTAAATAATTTTCTTTGCACACTAAAAGTAGTTATCTAAAAAAGCAATGAAATGGACAATCAAGACATTTTACATGTAAATTAATTTACAACATCCAACAACCACTTAAATTACCCTTTAGTCAAAAGGAACTTTCACTGCTGAATACGTATAACAATGGATATTTTCATTGCTCATTTGAATTTAAAAAGTTACTTTCTGTTGTGTTATTTTTCAGCAAAAATAAATTGACATATTCTTATTTGAATTACTCATAGCAGCTTTTAACCCGTTCGCTCATTAATTGAATAACTAACTCTATGGAGTATGTATCCACAAGTGGATACACTGGGAGTGAAGCGATTATTTCCTATTTTCGTAAAGAAGACTAATCAATTATTTATACATTATTTTGATGAAACTTGTTTTCAGAAACAAAAAACTTAAAATTCATATTATTAAGTTATTTTATATTATGCACAATATATAACACACATGATTTTAAAATAACATTAGCAATTCTTTTCAGTGTTTATATGTATAAATAAATTTTTGTAATATTTCAAGCTAAAAACTGCTGTTAGACAGTCTTGATGCAGCATGAACAGGATTTGCACCCTTTTTACAAAACAAAAACTAAGGACTTTCTAAGCACTTTTTTAAGGCCTTGCATAAAATAAAGTAGTGTAACAGACAATGAAGGGAAGAGGGAGGGGGGGGGGGGAATAAACTATCTAGTTATTTTCTAATTTTATTGCTTGTATTAGGGCTCCTATTCAGACAAACGCATTCTTTAATTATTGCAAATCTTGTGCTAGTATGCAAACTTATTGTCATTCACATAGTATAAGTAACATGAGACGAAAATTTTACTCAGTTTACAAAGAACATTTTAAGAACTATTAGTGAAAATTAAGTACTTATAAGAACCCTTAGAAATAAAAAGTAAAAATAAGGACATCTAAGCACTTTATAAAAACAGTGGAAACCCTGTATGAAAAACATAAATTAATCTAATAAAATAAACTATATAAATGGATTTCACAAGGAAAAAAAAGAAAATTAACGAAATACATTTGTTATTGCAAAAGGGCGAATTTAAGAATATATATCATATTACACTTTTCAACTGCATATACTATAAAGAAAACAATAAGGCACAGACAGTATGTTTAGTAAATAAAAGAAAATTGATACAATTTTGTTTTATTTAATAAATAGAATTTGAAAACTTGAAGATTATATTAGAGTACAAGGAAGAAAATAGTAGACGTTTCAAACTGATGAAGATATTCAAGAAACTTTAATCTTTAATATTTTACAGTAAATATGACTTCTTCAGTAAACCTAATGAAGAAAGTTGTATTAAATTATATATTAAATTTTTATTAATAAATATTTCATGTTTAATTGTAAAAGTAATAGTAAAAAAAGTAAAAAAATTTAAAAGCAGTGAGATGAACAAAAGACATTTTACATTTAAACCAATTTACAACATCTTGGCTTTTTATCAAAAAAATTTACTGCTGAGATGCACAAAAAATTTAACACATATCAACATTTTTATCTTTTGCATATATGCAGAGATTTTAATTGCATTTTTATAAAATAAGACTATATTAACCTTCACTGTAACTTACCTATGAGAAGTATTAATCCTTTTACAAGATACAGTGCTTAATATTCATAATTCAACTTTCTTTTATTTCAAGATTTTTATGTATACATATGTACTTACAAATAATGTGCAATAACTTACAAAAATATTTTGAAATACAAAAATTTTTTTTTCTTCAATGGTTTGTGAATACACAAACAGGTGTGTAACATACCACAATAATTGTATTTAATTTTTATAAATCTTATTGACACTAGCTGCAAAAGTTCAAAATACCTTTCAATATATATACCATATTTACTCGCATAATTTATGCCTTCACATATTTTTTGCACCCCTACTTTTCACAAAAATTTTTGGTAAAAAATAGAGAATCATGTAATTTTCACATTTAGAATATGAGATAATTTTAAGTAATGAAATCATTAATCCACCTGCAAATGTACCAATAATTTCTTTTTATAATAATTCAGTTAAGATCTTAGAAAAAAATTCTTTATTTTTTTCTCCCACAAACTTTTCCTGTTCAGCTCCACTGTGTGCAAACACATTGCTTTCACGAGTCCTGTTTGTGTTGCTTTGTTTACAAAAATTAACATTTATTACAAAAATAACAATTTTACCGAAGATTTTATATTTATGGCATACTGTGTATGGCTATGTTAAAAATAAATGTAATTTGTAACAGGGCTGCTGGAAGAGAATTTAAGGTGAATAAAGTGCTTATTAAATATTAACTGAAAAAAGAAATATGCTCTAAACAAAGAATTTAAAAGTGTATGATCATTTTGTGGTCCCAAATCCAGGAAATACATCTCAATAAGAGACGTTAAAATGCTATCATGCTTAAAAGAGCAAGATTTAGTTTTACTAAATGCATCTACCAAACCCATTGAAAACTTCTGTGTCGTTTCTAACTTATTTAGCCTTTTCTATCCTTTTTATTCAGATTCTAGAATGTTTTGCTCGATTAAAAAAATTATTTACAGATTGCTGAAACTCTTTTACATTTTGTTTAATTAGTCATTCATTAAAATGTTATATAGTTATTTGTATTTATTTATATTATAGATTCCCATTTCCTTTTTGGCTTAAAGTTTTCCTTTGAGAAAATTTAATGACCTTAAAAAAACTAATATTTTTCGTGCCTTTTATTTTTAGCTTAAGAAAAAGAAAAAAACCCTCTACAAAATGTGCATAAATATGGTATGTGTTACTTTTACCACTATAATTTATCCCAATGAGGCAAATGCTGCATTAAAAGAAAGGGAGAAATGGTCCAATTTATATAGCTTAAAAATAAATTTTATAATAAATTGAATTAAGAGTATAAAATGACTTCAATTGAAAAGGATTTTTAGGATTTTTTTTTTTGTTGTTGTTTTGAGAAAGATATCTAACAGTACCAAATTCTTTGGTGGCCACACAATTAGCAAATAACAGAATTCAATAATAATTGAATGCAATAAATTTTAACTTATATTATTTATAAAATGACAGATAATTGAAGCTGTCACATGACAAAATGTTACACAAACATTAACTACAAATTGCTTCCTAAACTGAATTAATTCACTTTCATCTAAATTTTTATGTAACACAGTTTATCACTGCCACATTCACCTCTCAGTTCAAAAGTTTTATTTGTTAAATACACAAAATTAAAAAAAAATGCAGCAGTCCCTGACAATTCTGAAAATATTATTTACAAAATTAATTTAAAAAAGTTATTTACTCTATCAAAATACTTTAAAAATATTAAAAAGTTATTTACTTTAATAAATACACTCCTTTAATTGGAATAGTAATTGGAATTTTATGAATGAACCATCACTATGTGTTATTTTGTTTTTCTTATTAAATTGATATAAATAATGATGTAAATGCTCACTTTTTAGAAACTATTTTTACAATTGAAAAAATGACTTAGAAAAGAATACATTACAAAACAAAATGCATAAAAAGATTCAATATTTATATTTTTAAAATATCAAATATGTATAAAATAAAACTACAAGAATGGATCTTGCAGATAAAAATGCTAGCAAGCAATTACAGCATTCTATTGGGGATATCTAGATCAGATCTACAATTTCACAAAATAAGCCAGTGAAATAAGTATAAAATGCACAAAGCTAAGTTATCAGAACACATATAGCATATAAATATAAAAAATGACCATATAATGTTGAATATTTCTGATTTAAGATAATTTTTATTAAATTTTATTCAGAATAATATTATTGTGAAATTTTTCAAACTGCGGCAAAGCACACAAATTCTTCAGTAAATCGATGAAATTAAACATAACACAAAAATTTAATAATGAATTAAAAATCTAAAATGGTAATGTTTATAGCTTATATTTTAAATATATGAAAGAAAATTAGGAATGTAGTAGGTAACAATTTACTCAAATGGCTAAATATATTCAATTTGCTGTAGACAGAATTTCTAATGTAAGTGTCTACCTTAAATATTCTTTATTACTGAACTGAAAAAAGCAATATTCAGATAACATTAATTTTTTTAGTATAAGGAATTTAATTTTTGGCACATTAAAAGAAATCTCCAGGACTTTAAAAAGTAATAAGAAAAAAAGGGAAAGAATAATTAGCACATTAATAGAAGCATTTAACATTACTAAATTTAGTACTGAAAATTTCTGTCATTTATTACTGTTTCTGGCACCTTCAAGAGAAAGGTCAGAACACTTAACACCAAAAGCTGAATATATATAATATTAATCACATTTTTAAAATACATTATAAAAATATAAAAAAATCACACAATAAATGTCTATGTTAGATACAACAGTAATGGTCTTAAGCAAAATTTGATGAGTTGTTTCCAATATTAAAGTTATATATATATAAAAAACCCACTGGAATCATAAAATAACATAAAACCATAACAATCATAAGACAGAATCAGTGTAACAGTAATAAAATTAAAATCAGCAAACAGCACACAAATAAAAATAGCACATAAAATATTTAGCACTTCAGCAGAACTTAGCTACTGATAAAAACTAGGCTGAGTCTTGTGTTAAAGCTTTGATTTCTCATAATGAAAAAAAAAAAAAAGTCCATCCCAGAAAAGTGGAACAGTGCTGCACTTCATCTGTCCTTTGAAATTTGAGCTGTACATAGCTTATCTTAAAAACAAAAATGTACCATCCTTCTCATGACATTTAACCATAGCTTTTAAAAAGAAACAGCTCCATTGCTTTGGATAACTTTCAGATGTTACAAAGGAAAAAGATTGCATCTGCTTTAAGAAATTCAACCAAGGTATTGTGGATAGCAACATATTTCACAGAAAAATTGTGCATCTACTAAATTGTTACATAAAGCCCCTCTTACAGTTCAGATTTCTATAGAACTTGCAGCTGGATAATCGTAAAACTGTGTTCATGATATAAAATGATATAATGTTGATTCAAAAGCAATCATTAAAAAAAAAAAAGAACAAATGAAAATACAACAGGGAATGTTAATGCTGATGTGAGTGATGTTGATATATAAGTTCTTAGATCAACATATTCAAAGCCAACTTATTTATATATTCAATATTAAATTTAAAAAAATCATTAAAACACCCACAATCATTCAGTTAAGAAAAAAAAAAGTACAAGAGACTGCCATAAATGGAAAATGAGGAAAGGAAACAAAAATCAAACCATAAAGAATTGTATAATATTGATGTTTAATGTGCTGTAATATAAGCATAGATATAAGAGAAAACACATCAGTTGTATTAAAAATGTTTAGATCAGTTTATTTTTTGTTTGTTGAATTGATACATGTAACATAAAAAGAAAGATTTTTCCCCATTTTAAATAAATTAGAAAATATATATTATATAGAATTGAAAAATATCATTGGAAAAACCACATAACAAATTTAACAAAAAAAAAAAAAAAAAAAAAAAAAAAAAAATGGAATAATTTCTTGTAAAAAAAAAAAAAAAAAAAAGTTTGTATTTCATGGAACATATCTAAACATTATGTTAAGAAATGTAATAGTAACATTTAGTGCATGTCCTTGTAAAAAATTAAGAATGCCAGCAATGATGCACATTTTTAAAAGATAAACTGTTTATTTGAAAACAAAAATTGCAAAAAAATTTGCTGTATCAATAACAGCATTAATACATTAAGAGGTCAGCAACAGCTGATAATGACAAATCCATTTATATTTTAGCTAATACCAATGCTATAAAAAATTATTTGGTTTAGTAGTTCTCAAGTAAAAGGTACTTCAATATCAGCTGTTAGAATTTTGTATATTATTCTCCCTTTAAATCAAACTAATAATAAATTTATGCCCTCCAGGCTCTGCTATTCTGAAGATAATCCTACTAAGCTTTTCAATGATGCAACATTAGTACTTTAAGACTAAAATCATTAAAATTAAGATGACTCTAAGCACTGAAAAATTGGGATTGCACATTTAAGAAATTTTTCATCCTAGGCAGAAACTATTTTTTATTAATACAGTGATAGATACCAAGTTGAAAGAGGAGAAAAATAATTATATAGAATTTCTTAGATGTAAGTGGGTAGAAATAATTAAGTTATTAATGCTAATATGTTTATTTACTTGAAATTAATTCTGAGTAACAATCTAAGATTGTTCAAATTTCATCTATGGCAGTCTCTAAATTACTTCTAATTAATCTTATTCTAAATGACAACATACCACAATTAATTGAAAAATATTAAAATGTATATTTTGTAAATGTATATGAAAAATATTAATTATATTAATACTTTTTAAAATATGCATTTATTTTAAGCTTATGATCCATGATCAAAATGCATTTCATGATATAACAGTAATAGTAGAAACAAAAAATATAATACTTTGAGACAAAAAATTACAATGGTAAATAATAATAAAAGTAATAAAACTTTAAAATATACAATGCAAAAGTAAAATACAAAATTAATTAAAATAACATTTAAAGTAAATAATTTCAAACAAGAGATCTCAATAACATTCATCTGATAATCATATAAAACAAATCTTAACAAAATTCAGCTGACAAATACTGTGAAAAATTTGAAAGTATCAAAATAGAAATAAATCGGTAAAAAGCCAAACATGGTATTATTATCCTGTTCATAATGGGCCATGCAACACCATATATCTCCAACTGCATGTCTTCTGAAGTTTTATAACAATACACAAAGCTTTCTAATAACCAAAGAGATGCATTACATAAAATGAGAAAATTAACTGCCTGCCTAGATTTTGAAACAGACTTAATGAGAATATACTGTGAGACTGCATGAAGAATCATAAGTAACGCTTCAATTATTAAAAGCAAGTTTGTATATTTCTCTTCAGAGAATGAGGCAGCAAATAAATTAGATGTTGCATGTGCATAAATGAAATATATACCAATTTCTTGATAAACACTAAGTGGAATCGTAATTTCTGTAGTTACAGATTTCATTTGATATAAGCCAACCAAAGCAGCAAATATTGCTGATCCATAAATAATACACAACATACTCATTACAACAACATCAATATTTTCAATATTAAAAATAAAATAAAACACAACAATAACAAGACTAACAAGAAAATATACACAGCCAAGATAAAATCCCTTTGATAAGCAAAAACAATATCTAGTTTTCTTATCAAATTCAAAACATACTTTAGAAGAATACAGTTCCATACATTTTGAAATAATGGACTGTTGGTTAATACACAATAAAAATAATGCAATCAAATAATACTGCACTGCAAAAGGATATAAATATTCAGAAATTTTCTTCCAGAACATTCCAATAGATGAATTTTGAAGGCAGAATTGAATGGATAAAATGTCAGTAGATAATTCAGAATCTGGTACAATACGCCACCAACAATTTGATGTAACTGAAAAATAAATAAATAACTTCCATAGATAAATAGACATTCAATGGACATGATTGTGCAAAAAAAGTAAATAGGTACTAGAGATGGGCATTATTTAATATATTATGGTAAATAAGAATGTTAGTGTTTTATAGCTTTTCATTTAGTAACAGATAAATGGAAATTCTTTGAATTTTGAAATGCATTACCTGCTAAATATATAAGCTGAAAAAATAATATTTTAAGAAATACAGTCAAACTTGTTTAATATGAGCACATGGTTAAAAAGAACAATTTGCACATTCAGAATAATGGTTCATTATTTAATCTATGTTAAGATATTCCATGTTTTTTATGAGCTATAAAATTAGGATCATGGCTAATACAAGCAAAATATCTTTTCACTTCAGTTTCATCGAAATGTAGAGTAGAATTAGGAAAGAAATCTCTTGCTATTGAACACTCTTAGCAAAAATATTGCTACATTATAACTGTTTATCAAAATGAAGTAATTTAACAGTTTTAATAGAGTTTCAAACTTCAAGGGGACCCTCCAACCAAGAAAATAGAATGGGATGTCCTGAGGACTTAAAAGAGCAAAAGAATGAGAGATAAGAACATTTGAAATACTGCCCTTTTCTAAGATTTACAGATGAGCCATGAAAAGGAAGGAGCATAGAAGAGAACCTTTGTTTCTTTCTTTAACTCTGAACCACATTAATCAGCCTTTTCATGTGTCTTATACTTTTAAAATTAAAAGGATATGTGAAATCAATAGCTCTGAAGTTGCAGTGCATCTATTGCAATTTTACCAGTTTTTCTGAGAAAAAGGGAAGTAATCAGTTGTATTGCTGTACTGTACATTGTGCTTTTGGAATTACTAATTCTTTAGAAGCTCTGATTGCAGTACTGTAATTTTGTCTAAAGAAAATGACAGTCACAAAGGTAAGCCTGAATACTTTAAGTTAATTTTACGATATAAGATTAATTTTAACATTGAGATAACTAGAGCAATTATTAGTAGCATGTTTTAAAGATTTTTATTATCTTCAAGGGTTTATGAGTAGTGGGTTAATACAAGGACTTCTGGTCTCTTATATCCATCTTGCATCCTGTATTAATCAAGTTCACAACTGTACATATTCAAATTGTAATAAAAATAAAATTACTGAAATATGTTTCCTATCTTAATAAAGAAAAAAACTAAAGAAAAAATATATTTTCTCATAAAAAAGTCCTATTTTAAATATTTATGAAACTGTCAAAGCAAAAATGAACTATAAACAAAACAAAGCCATAATCAAAATTCCATCCTTTCAAGTCAATGGTCAGCTAGCAAGTACTATCAGTTGTCATCAAAGGCATTATATACAGGGTGTCCTGTCTCAACGGTGTCCAATGGCTAATTCCTAAACCGTTAGTCATAGACATATAGTTCCAATTAGAAAAATGCTTTAAATCAGATAAAGAAATATTTTAAAAGCAATTTAGGTCAATAAAAACATTTCTTAAAAAATTACGAAATTTAAATTTTTATACGGTCCCCCGGTCCTATAAGTTATATTTAGTAAAATTTTCCTATTACACTAACAAGACAGACAAAAAAAGTCCCATTCATATAACACTAAAATTGTGCGAGTTATGAAACTTTAAAAATGCATGACTTATGCCACTTTTCTGCTCTGAAAACAAATGAGTTCGGCTTGGTTTTCAGGGGTCACATTCCAAGTGCTTAAAGTATTCGAAGATCTCCTTTCATGTGTATCTGCGCTTTGAAAAAAATCGTACAAGTATTACGATTAAGTTAACATTTATTAAGTTTCAGATTGGCTGAAATAACATATGTTTTATTTTGTCATGATTTGAGACTGTTTCTTTTATGATTTCTTTTAATAAAATTATGTTATTTTTATAAGTTTTTATGTTACTTCAACGATCTTATGTATGTTTTTCCAGTTCAAAATTTGTATTCGAACTTTAACCCACTTTCAAATATCCGAACGAGATTACATTTTACATACTGGCGCAAATCCGATAACAATCTAATATTATTATGATTTTCGGTGGTTACCATTAATACTTATTTTACAGGATAACACAAAAAATTTCGGATAGATTACCGCCAAGAAGTTTATGAAAAAGTTTTAGATTAGATAATACAAGACGGAGATTGTTGGGTTTTTGAACTCTTATGTATTTTTTAGCACTCAATCCGAAAATTGCCTTCATTTTTAACCATCATGTCAGGATATTTCGCAAATCATAAATTGTCGAATTTAAAGAATAACAAAATTCGGAAACTATAAAGTAGAGGAGATGGTTGTATTTTTTAACTTTTGATAATTGATTTTTACGTACTTTTTAGCACTAAATCTGAAAATGACTTTCATTTTTAACCATCACGTTAGATTTTTTTTGCAAATGTGTAAGTTAAAATATAGCGAAAATTGCATACTATAAAACATATGTAAAACTTATTTTATTCAATAATTTATTTGATATTTTTGCTTATCTTGGGATTCTTACAGCTGGGTGGTGTGATGAGATGGGGGAGGAGATTAAATTTTAATTTTGAACTTTTTAACTTTGAAATTTACAATTTGCGAAAAATCCTGATGTGATGGCTAAAAATGAAGGTCAATTCCGGATTCAACGGTACAGAATACATAAGAATCAATTATCAAAAGCTAAAAAACATCAAATAACCCAACTTTTGCAGGCTAGTGTAATCTAATAATATTTTAAAATACGTATCATTTTGTAAATAATTGAGGCTGTTAATTTAGAATCATTTTATTTAACAAAAATTCTGTTTTTTTCTTTCTTCTTAAATGTTTATTACAAATTGTATATTTTGCATTAATATGTCAGAATGACTAAAGATTTCAAATTTATATTGCAATGTTAATTTTACTCTCAACCATTTTTTAATATATCTGACGAAATTATATTTCGACTAAATTTGTGAATGACCCTCAATTTGCAGCAAAAAATATACTCTAACTTTAAACAGGTATTACTCGGTCAATTTTAATCGCAGAACAATGGGACTTTTTTTGTATTACTTGTCAGTGTAAAAGGAAAATTTTATTAAATATAACTTATAGGACCGGGGGACCATATAAAAATTTAAATTTCGTACATTTTTAAGAAATGTTTTTATTGATTCAAATCGCTTTTAAAATATTTCTTTACCTGATTTAAAACATTTTTGTAATTGGAACTATATGTCTATGACTAACGGTTTAGGAATTAGCCATTGGACACCGTTGAGACCAGACACCCTGTATAATTTGCTTTGGTTGCAGCCTAGGAAAGGCCCATGCAAGATCTTTTGAAAGAACTTTTTCTTTCTTCTTCAGGAAGTAGAAAATGTCTACCACATTGAAGGCAGGAGCAAGATTGAAAGGAAATGGAAGGTAAAAAGGACAAGTTAAAGAAACAGCCAATAGGAAAGCAGAAGGCATCAGCCAATCACACAAGAGCATTATCTAATCAGAAGAACACATAACAGAAGAAGAATTATGAAGCAAATTGAATAAAAACAGAGTCTGAAAAGTCTTAAAAAATAAAATAAAATACAGAATAAAAAAAAGAAAATAAAGAACAAAAAAATAAATTAGATGTAATAATAAAATAAAATACAAAAAATAAATGCTAATAAAATAGAGATTAAAAATTAATATATACTAATATATAAATTACATACCAAAATATTAATAATTTATTTTTAAAACAATTAGATGGTTAACTGAATGAGTTTTTGCAAGTTGCAGAGAGCATGGTAGAATCAGATTTTATATTACAGTACAGGACCTATTTTCCCGAATCCTCGAGACCGAAGACTTTCTAGATATTGGAAATTTCTGCAGTCCGTTCACAAAATTAGCATTTTTTTCCACGATCCTTTGACGAAATTAGCATTTTTTCACAATCTTTTGACAAAATTAAGTGTTTTTTCAGGATCCTTTGATGAAATTCACGTTTTTTTTCCACAATTCGTTGACAAAGTTTGCATTATTTCGCAATCCTTTGACAAAATTCATGTTTTTTCATGATTCATTGACAAAATTAGCATTTTTTCGTGATCCTTTGACAAAATTAAGAGTTTTTTTGTGATTCTTTGACAAAATTTGCATTTTTTTGCGATCCTTTGACGAAATTCGCATTTTTTTTTTCATGATTCTTGGATAAAATTTGCATCTTTTTCTATGATTCTTTGATGAAATTGACATTCTTTTCGATCCCTTGACGATATTTGCATACTTTTGCAATCCTTTGACAAAATTAGCATTTTTTCGGGATTCTTTGTTGAAATTAGTGTTTTTTCATGATCCTTTGACGAAAGTAGGATTTTTTTCATGATCCTTTGGTGAAATTAGCATTTTTTTGCAATCCTTTGACAAAATTCGCACTTTTTCCATGATTCTTCAGCAACTCTTTCACGAAATTCGCATTTTTTTGCAATCCTTTGACGAAACTTTTTTTTTTTTTTTTATTCTTTGACAAAATTTGCATTTTTTTTCCCTCAAGATCCTTTGATGAAATTCAAGATTTTTTAGCAATGCTTTGACGAAATTGGTGATTTTTTTGGTGACCATTTTGTCGAAATTCCTGATATTTTTTGTCAGAATTTTTGGACTGATGACCAATTTTTTTTTTTAATTTTCAGAACCGAATGCCTTAAATTTTCAGAAAATTTGGAACTGAATCACGCCTGGTAAAAAACCTGATGATTTTTTTTAATAAATCACAATATAAATTAATTTTAAAGGAAAATTTGAGAGAAAAATGATTTTTTTTTTCTAATTTCAGGGAGGGAGGGGGGGGGGGAGGGCTCAGTGTTTTCCTGCCACTGAAGAAACATATTTTAGTGATTACACATTGAAGCACAATGGATTGAAAAAAAAATTTAGAAATCTGTAAAATTTTCGATAAATTTCAGAAATTCCAAAATTTTAGTAAAAATTTACAAATTTAGAAAATTTTTGAATATTTTTTTTTTTCCTACACTGAAGTAACATATTTTAGTGGTTACACATTGGAACACAATGGATATATAATTATATTAGATTAATTTTTAACACAATTATTCTAATTGGTAAATAAATCATATTAGATGTAAATTTCCAACTGGATGAAAAATGTCCAGACCAGGATTCGAACCAGGGATCTCTTGGCTGAAGCCGCCAATGCTCTACCATCTTAACTATCCCAGAGGAATCTGATGGAACTTCTTCACCCAGCTAACCTTATTGATTATAGCATCTGGCCTGAAACCTGATTCATATCAACAGAATAAACATAATATTATTCACCAATTAGAATAATTGTGTTAAAAATTAATGTAGTATAACCTCACAATTAAGATAAATAGCTAATTTTCAAGAAAGTAATTCTGAGGGCTATTAAATTGTTATAAAAGATGAGTATGCTTATGACATTTTAAAATTTTATAAAAATTTTGGAATAAAATCAAGCTTAAATATTCTATGCAGGAATATTTACAATTAGGTGCAAGAATATTTACAATTAGTTACAGGAATACTTTAATACAATACAGATATATAACAGATGTAGATACTTTTTAAAAAACGGATAAGAGCACAAATAAAAACAAACTTACAATGTACTACATGTTTTGGAAAATGGAGACTTTGATTTGAAGAACTGATATCTGACTCTGCAGTATGTATTGAAATATTCAAATCTTTCTTGCTCCAGCTTAAGGTTGAATTGTGCTTTAAATGCCATTTATCTTGCCAATCTGTAGAGCTCTCCCAAAGTACCATGTACAGCCAAAATGCAGCATTTGTAGCAGACAGGTGCATCGCAGAAAAGTTTTGGAAGCAACTGGATATGTATCTCAGATTCTGAAATGAAAAATGTTAGGAAAAGTTTAATTGGTGTGAAATGCTATGCACTTTTATTTATAAAACAAAGTACAGTTGAACCTTAAAACATCAAATCTTTCAATATGAATTTCCTTGAAATTAAAATAATTTAATAAATATCCCCTGTAGAAATGTAAGGCAAAAATATTCTCCGTAATCAAATTTTAAAGAATGCAAAGAATAATATCTTATTCATAGTTTCTTATAGGCAAATGAAAAAAATTGTAAATGTCATTTATATTACAAAATGTAATTCATACATCAATGTCAAAAACATCAAAATTTAAAGAAATTTCTTTGAATCGTGGCTAAGAGATTTTGATCAGTTGAGAGAAATGTTTTGTAAAAAAAAAGAGAAAACCATTTAAAACAAAGATACATTTAAGGAAATAAATACAAATTTTAATATTAACTTTACACGATACTTGCAGTAACAATTATTTAATAATTAACTCGACTGTATTAATTTTATAATTAATAATCTTAATATATCAATTTTGTATTTAGAATTTCAGCTATAGTTATGAGGGATAGTCAAAAACTTCCTGGAATTTCATTGTAACTCTCATTACCACAATACAGGTATAAATTTACTTAATCGGTTTCAAAGTAGGCTCTGTCAGAACACACACACACACTTGCTCTACCACTCCAGCCATTACTGGACACAACAATGAAAGTCCTGTATTGTTATCTTCCTAAGTTAAGGTGTGTTGGTTTTGATGTCTTTTACTGTGTCAAAACAGTTACCTTTCAGCCCATTTTGACCTCGGGGAAGAGCCAGAAAACCGATGATGCTAAATATGGTGAGTAGGGAGGCTGGTGGAGGAGTGAAATGTTCTTTTCTGAGAGCTATGTCTGCAGAACAATCTATGTGTGGGAGGGAGCATTGTCATGATGCAGTGACCATCCTGTATGCCATTTGGTGGGATCTTTTCTTTGGTTCGCCTAATTCAGTCTTTTCAAAACTTGCACACACAAAGGGCCATTAACAGTTTGTTCAGCTGGTACAAATTCATGGTGCACCATACCTTCGTTGTCGAAAAACGCAATGAGCATCACATTTGTTTTAGATTTGACATGATGCGATTTCTTTGGTCAAGGAGAAGACATTGTGTACCATTCTGATGACTGCATCTTTTTTCGCGGATCATAAGCATATCCCAGGTTTCATCACCAGTTATGATTGTCTCAAGAAACATCCGGTCCTCTGTGCTTTTTTAAAAACATTCAGCCATGGTCAACTTCCAAGTTTCTATTTTATCCATGTTCAGCAACTATAGGACAAACTTTGCACTGACATATTTCATCTTCAAATCATATGACAGGATTACATGAATGGATCCATAACAGATTCCCCCTTCTTGTACTAACTTGTTGATGCTCATTCTTCGGTCTGAAGGTCTCCCACTGCGGATCTCGTCTTCCAGCAATTCCTGTCCATCCTGAAATCTTGAGAAACACTCATAAAATGTTGTTTTCTTTAAAAAATCATCACAACAATCTATTTGTAAGGTTAACAAAGTCTCTGAAGCAGATTTTCCTAATCTGCACATGAACTTGATGTTCTTCTTTTGCTTGAGCTTTGACATTGTGCCAACTGATCACATCACACACTCCTACCTTCAGCTACACTACCGTCACACTGCTTGTTAAGAATTCCGGTGGTAAAAAAATATAGTGGTAGTAAACAAAATAATCATATTGTGATACTAGAGTTAAAAAAAAATTCCATGAACTTTTTGACTGTCCCTTGTATATCCTACCCCCCCCCCCCACCCCCCACAAACGCACTTAGAGATGATAACCAGATCCACACCTGAAGTATTAGATGCATTCTGGTTTTCATGCCAAAATTTATGAAAGAAGTGAGTAGTACAGCATTTAAAAATATAAAAGACAAAAATTTTTATTTGTGGCATACATCAAAGGTGCAGCTATCATTTTTACAGAAAATTTCAATTAAATAATCATCTAAATTAAATGGTAATTAAACTTTTTACATTGCATGATGATTTATAATGATTTGCAAATTAATGTGATAACAGAAATTGTTATTCATTACACCAGAAATTCCAAAAATTTTAGAGTGGAATATGACTGAAGTGAAATTTATACTTTCTCCATACTGTCAAGTAACAAAGATAATTGCTAACATTTAAAATCTTTTTTCCTTTATCATTTAGTATTTTTACTGTTGATTTGTACATCTCTTAAGTATTTGTCTTTCATATTTGTCACATTCTTTAAAAATTCAATATTACTTTTTAAAAATAATAATATTAGCAATTCTCAAGTTCTTAGAAAAAAACTGAAAGGTTCAAAATGCATTTTATTGAAACAATTCTTCTTATTTTCAACATGTCAAAATTTTCCTTTGAATTTTTTTTTATTTCTTTGGAACAACTGCTGAAGAATATCTGGTTTATTGTCAAAAAATCAGACTCTACAATTTATCTCAAAACAAAATCATCCACCAAATCTGCACCAATTGCATGGATTTTACAATGTGAAATATTTTCTTGAAAGAATTTTCACTATGATAAGTAACAACAAAATTACATTTTTTCTTCCCTGGCAGCTGGTGTTTCTATATCCATCTAGAAGCAGAATGTTCTATGTCAGTCTTCAGCAAACTAAAAATCTATCTGCCACCCAACAATGCTATACTAAGCTTACTATCGTAAGAAATAATAGTAACTAAAACAATAATATAAAAACAGCAAATAAAGCCTTTGTGCAAGAATATTAAAAGGCAGAAAACCAACATTTAAAAATGCACAAATAATACATAAAAAGCAGCAAACAGCTGTTTCAAATCTACAAGCAAGATTCTTCTTCAGTGCAAGATAGAGCAAGGCACACTGTGCTAGAAAAAGCAAGGCTAAGCAAAACAACACAGACACAGCTTATATACCCAATACGGATAGCAAATGCACCAATTGGTTGTTTTATAATAAGCCAGTGCATCATTTTGCTCAGCCTTGCCTTTTCTAGCATGCTGTACCTTGCTTTATTTTGCACTGAAGAAGAATCTCACTTGCAGATTCGAAACAGCTGTTTGCTGCTTTTTATGTATTATTTGTGCATTTTTAAACTTTGGTTTTCTGCCTTTTAATAAAACAATAATAGTGCAGAAAATCAAAACTTGCATTTATAAAGGAAATATAATAAAAGGAAACAATAAATACCATAAATTTAGAGATTTCAGTAAATTTTAGCTATTTTTTAAGCTGGTGGTTTAACCTGCAAGGTTTAAAATAATCCACTGCTGTGCTGCACTGATTCTGCTACTGGGCATACCCAAATTCTCAGATTGCAAAAATTCATTTCTACAATTTATTTTTTATGAATATCCCTCGCGAGATGACTAAATTAGAGGTCTGCACAGCCTGGGCTTGGCCCGAGGCCCGTACCCAGCTTGGCAGAATGAACGTGGATTTTCCATTGGGCTGTGCCGGACCAGGCTGATAAAAAAATTAATCGAGCCTATTGACCCGATATAAGAATTCAAGCGAAGCAGATAAAATACGAGCCATTTTCAATGAATATGATTTTCTCGAGAAGTATAAATGCACGTCATGAGCTGATGCGAGTTTAACAACATCAATACAGAAATGTAACATGTCCATTGTAGAGATCGGTCTCATACAGTTACAAGATGTCTGATTCAGAGTTTAATTTTTTTCATCAGACTCGTGCCTGGACAGAACTGGTCTTAATCGATCTCAGGATGTGTAGGGCAGGCATTATGTTTTGTAAAAGTATTAAAAGTGATAATGAATTTCTGTTAACAGTACCTTTGGAAATATACTTTAAGGTGGTTCTCATATTCACTGCTCAAGAATGCGAAACATTCAGACACATTTTCCGACTCATTTTTAACTATAAAGACATAAAATTGACAGGCCTGACTACTGAAGGCATTTGGAAACGAATAGCTTTCTCCATATTTGATAAATTTCTTACAGAGATAACCGAGATTCTTGTCACGTAACCGTACATTTTTCTCCTTTCCTGTGCTATCGCTTCTGGAAATTTGATTCAAAATGCTAACTTTGGCAGTATTTTCAGAAAGATATATTGCTTTTATCTATGGAAAAAAACCCGTCATTTACGTAGTTTCTGAATAAGAATGTCTGCCAATCTTATGTGTTTTCGAAAAGAAATGAATTCATAAATGTGTCGAAATGTAGCTCCTTTGGATTTGGGAAAAGCCTTAAAAATGAGAGAAATATTTTCACAAATCTACTTTTTATTATACAGCTTCAAAAGTTATCATGTTTTCAATCCTTTATTCTGAACACCCCACTAGTGGCTGAGATGTTTTGCTCTCGAAACTGGTAGACGGGAGGTACTGGGTTCGAACCCAATCGTGCCTGTCGGCCTAACTGTTCAGAGTTTTTGTGGTTTTCTTACAGCCGTGGATTTTCCATGCGAAAATACAGATTAGGTTCCGTTTGAGAGACCCCCCACGGAGGGCACTTCCCACCCGGGCCTATATACCTTGTGTAGATAATCGGCCGTCAAAAATCAACCCAACCCTTTATTCTGAACTACATTATCTTTTAATGAATCCTTATTTGAATTTTGAAATGTCTGTAGAGACAATGATTAAAACACTGTAAGTAATTGTTAATGTTTACTATTGTGTGTTTTCTGTTTTGCGAACACATAGTAATCTAAAATATACTGTAAAATGTTCCCATAAATATGTATCTAGTATTCATTAAAAGAACCTTAATTGTATGTCGAGAAAAAAATGGATTTTTTTTGTAGAAATTGAGTCAGGCCGGGCCGAGAACTGTAAAAATGCAAACGGGCTGGGGCAAACTTTCAATTTTTACACCGGGCCAGGTCAAGATAGCTTTAGTTCGGGCTGGCTCGGGCCTAGAAATTCCAGCCAGGGCAGACCTCTAGACTAAATTCAAAGATGGATTTAATTTTTTTCAATTTTACAATCATATCATTATAACAGTTTATTTTATAAAGTATCAGTTATAAAATTGTTACTTAAATTCAACTCATTTTCCTTTCTAGTGGTTTTGTTCAGCCCTTTTTTAAACTGAAACTAATTACAAAATATTTTACTGAAACAAATTTCAGATTCAATTCACATAGATTATATAAATGTGTCACAAAAGATGCTCATGCAGACCAAATTTAGTGTTTTGTTGACAAATATTGTGTTTACCACTTATTTATTAATTTTAATATATGTAGAGATATTGTATGCTAAGTTCTGAGATATTCATCTTTCATTGACATTTTATTTTTTTTCTGAAAGTACCAAAGTGTACATGCCCTTAAAAACCAGGAAACATCTTTTGGCTCCTTCAAGAGAGATTTCATGCTTACTGAACTTTTAAAAATACTCAGATTTACTCAGTTAGACAAAGGAAATCTTTAAAACTTAATTTGTATTACTAGGCAATTCAAGTTCTTCTTAGGTTGGTTTTAATTTAAATAGGTGGAGACCATTCTCAAATGGCTTATATTGCTTGTTCAATACACAATTTCAAAAGAAGCTATGGTTGATACTATTTATAATTAGATGTTTTATTTAAAACATACCTTTGAAAAGTAAAAATGTAGCTGAAGGATAATGAAAATTGCATTTAGAATGGATAATGAAGTAGCAGCAGAACTCATGCAGTTTTCAGAAAATAGAGCTGCAGCTGACTTCAAGCATGTACAAGAGAAACCAGCTAAGCCACAAACTAAAAAGAAAAAAAAAAAAAGTTATGAGTTACATCAAATAAGTATTATGAATGATTGCCTTAAAATTACAATAACAAAGAATCTGTTACAAATGATTTAAAACTAATTAATTATCACTGAAAATGCATAATATACAATATTAAGAGCTTAAATATCACATTGGCTTAAAATAACTTTTTTTTTTTTTTTTTTTTAGCTAAAGAAAGACTAACTAAAAGGTGATAAAACACATTAAATTGCAGAAAATTGATAATACCCGTAGAAAAGATTTACAATTATGAATAGTTAATACATGTATATTAATTATGATAATCTATGCAAGTTCAGAGTTCAGAATGTTGCAGAAACTATAATCAGGATCTCATATGATTTAAAATTAATGAACATTTATATTTTCAAATGCTGAAATTAAATGTGTAATGAAATTATGGTGATAGTTATGTAATAAAGTTACGGTGGTTATTAAAATTTTAGAAAGGTCCAGTTTTAATAAGTAGGTAGAAGAACTGTTATGAGAAAATAAACTTTAAACATTTATTAAGACTCTTCCACAAATCAAAAACATTTAGCCTTTTTATTAAAGATCATTTAAAACTAAATTTTTGAAGTGAAAACTTCTTTAGGCGCATTGAGCTTTTTTTGAGATGGGGAAAAACCACTGATTTCGAGACACTGTAATGTAACCGACATGCTAGCATTTTGACACATAGACACTAGTGCGCCAAGCAGTGAATGACAGGAACTTTTCCCTCTTCAGCTCAATCCACAAAAGAAGAAGGAAGCTAAAACTCACTTTTTCTCCCGGCGTATTGCTAAAACAAATTATTATTTTGCTTTTCGTCAGTTAAAATGAATTATACCGTATTCGTGACCTACCTATTTCGTGTAACTAAAAACCGATAACGCTGTATTTTATCGTGTTGATGGTCTGATCAATGACCAACAGTATTGGCGGGAATTTCGATTACGGAAGATAAAATACGGGGCACAGATGTCAGATACGCACTTGGGTACCTAATTGACAGCAAAATGGCGTTACTTTATTTTACAAGGTAACCCGGCTACTGTTGCTTATTTATTAATAAATTGTTCATTTACTTTTATTTTATTTTTTTAAATTGTACAATTGTTTTGTTCTATAGTTATTAATGAAATTACCGTTTATTTATTGTTGTTTACTTTTTAAAACAATAGAAAATAATTAAAAAATATATATTGTAACTGGTATTGGAAAACGGGCTTTCGCCAAATTGACGTTAAAAAATCGCGCCAAACCTGGTTTGTATATCACATCTCTGCCAAATTCTCGATTTTTTGATTTTTCGACTTTTTATCCAAATTTTCCGTTTTTTTTAAATTTTCCCTTTCATTGTATCCCAAACACTACCTTCATACCAAATTTCAAGATTCTAGGGATACAGGACGTACCTCTGAGTTTTGATGATCGGTGAATCAGTGTCGAAAAGGCGAAAGTTTAAGTTCATATATCTTCTGAAATAAAAAAGATAGAAACATGAAATTTCAGCATTTAGTTCCATTTCCACATTACTTTAGATTTACGAAGTTTCAAGTTTCTGGGAATCACCAACACAAAGATATTGGGGGGGGGGGGGGGGGGGTCAAAAGTACCCTGAGTTGCTTCCAGAAAAAGATGCTTACGGCTGTGCTTTCAAAACTTAGCAGGGGCACTGCCGTGTCCCCAGATGCTTTCATTAGTGCTGCTACACAATTCAACGCATAAAACATTTCCTGACGATTAAAAAAACACACACATAATTGTTGGAGTTTTCACTTCTATTGGCACTCCCGGAGTGCCACTGTTTTTTTTTTTTTGGTGTGTGTGTCTGTGTATGTGGGATGGGGGGTAGAACATCCATTTAGTACACATTTAGTAGACATACATATTTTAACATTACACTAACTTAAATGTTGGAAATCCTAATACACAATATGCATTTAAACTGTCTATAACAATGTATTAAAACTACTATTTTGTAAACAGGAAATATATCTTTAAAAAGTAAATATTTTTATATACTTCTGAATAGATTAGCAAAAAAAAAAAAAAAAAAGTGAAAAATGAAACATGAGCAAAATTTTTCATATTTATTATTAAAAAAGTATGCATAGACTTATAAGATATTACAAATATAATCAACCCTCAATATGTCATTCTTTGGAATTAGTACATTCTGATGTAATATATGCAGTGACACACTAAGTGGGGTTACATTAAACTATTGAAATAGCAGTTTAATGTAACTCTGCTTAGTTCATCACTACATGTATAATGTCAGCATGTTCAGGTCAGAAAGGGTGATGTTATATCGAGGGTTGCCTGTAATATGCATAAATACTGCTAATTCTGGCAAACATTATTTAATGAAGAGCTTATTTGAAATAATTTGAAATTCACAATAACCTACAATAGAATAATTTTAAGCGCTTTGTTTGGGTAAACTTAAGTTATTAAGCATAGAAACATTTTACTAACTTGTAAAAATAAATAAATAAAAAGATGCCAATATAAATATTTTAAAGTTGTGTAAGCAACATAAACAAGCGATATTTTTCCTGAAACATTTTTATATATTTTGTAAAATACCATAAAATTTGAAAAGAACAATACCTACCAAAGAATACCAAATCAAAATACCAAGATGGAACCAGGCCATATTCCAGCACATCAAGAGGACTTTTTTTCCTGATAAATCTATGAATAATGCTATTCATAAATCCCCAAAGGAAAATAATAATGCTTCCACCCAGAAGGTATAAATAAACATAAGTCTAGAAAAGTTTGATTAAAAAGTAAAAATTAAGACTGGATAATTGAAATAAAGACACAAAATAAAAATATTTCCAAACAAATAAAATATTAAATTAAATTTTAAAATGTAACAAAAATCAGTTAAGAATTTTATATTAAAATATTAATTCAATCAAAATAGGTAATAGTACCCACGCTGTGTAAGGGGTTAATTTTGCATCAGAATGCAACAGCAGAAGATAAATTTAAAAATCCTTAACCCATTTTAGGCCAAGCATAGAAATTTTAGAAAATGTGGTAATATTTGCATTGAAATATGTTTAAATTACATTCATTAAGACAAAAAAAAAAAAGTTTCATGCATGAAAAATAATATTTTATTTGAGAAATAAAATGCCTTCAGCATTTTTGCATTTGGTCAATGGTGCGCTAACGCACCATTAAATTTAAAATTAATAATTTTTTTTAAATTTTTATATGACATTTGTTTTATTATTATTTTATTTACAGAAATTGCAACTGTAATCCATTATAAAAACATATGATTAATCTCAAGTGGAATAATTATACATTTTCAAAAAGTGGAATTTGTCAATAACTGTTTCAATTTTAAAAGACTAGCATATTTTGGAAATTTCTCAACAGAAAGTGTTTACTCCAATTGAATTAGTGATATTCTCTTTATATAACTCTCTAGAGCCCTTAAAAATAGCAGAAAAATAAAATAAGTGAAAAACAGTCATCACAGAGTTAAAAAAATAAAAAAATAAAAAATATTGAAATAGTGCGTTTACGCCCCTTTGGCTGAAAATGAGTTAATCAGATTATCAGTGAATTTCTGGTACAAGTCTAATTGCAGTACTAATAGAGTCTACAGATTTTACTTAATATCTTGTAAAATAAATTCAGATAAAAAGAAAATTCAAGTTTCTTAACTTTTCTAAATATTATTTTTTCTTTTTACAGGTGTCTTGTACTATTTTCTGAAAATCCTACATGAACAATAAATTTCAGTTGTAACTGTCTAATTCAACTAGGATTCTAGGCTAAATTTTTTAATTATTTTTTCAAATTTGTTAAACAAATAGGTTCTACATTCTACAGATAAAATCATGATGAACCTGAAAATTTTATTAAAGATATCAATATAAATCTTAATTTCAGCAGTATGTTAAGAATTTTATAACCCAACAATAACATCAAATATCAGACACCACAATTCTTTTATTAAATAAAACATAATATTATTGCAGTATTGGAAGTTTTCACAAAAATAAATATTCCATTGACATTTTTAAACATAAAGCATTTTTTTTTTTTAAACATTTTTTTATAAAGCATTTAGTTGAAAAAACATAAAAGAAAAATCATGAACCACAATTAGATTATGAAACACTATCAGAATACTGTTATGAAACTGTATATTTTCATAAAGTGAAGAGATATCTAAATAAATGTTTAAGAAAATAGTGTTTCCCCCAGGCATTTTTGGCAGGGTGCAGCGTACTGCTCATTTTTTTATTGCTGAAAATGTACCCTGGCTATTTTGGGTTCATAAATTTTTGCTGCTGGCATCTTTCAACTAGCGAATTTTACCAATAGGTCATGAGAAAAATCTACAAACTTGCAATCGGTCTCACGGAAAAAAAGCAAAATTCCAGAATCAGTCGCAGGAAAATATCACAAAATTCATGTATCGATTGCAGAAAAATATTGTGAAATTCACCAGTTGAAGAGAAAAACTTGAACTATTTCAGTTTGACGCGGGAGAAAAATCATGAATTTCATTAATTTACCACAGGAAAACCACAAAATCACCAATCGCTCACGGGAAATAATCATGAAATTCGTTTACGTTTGTATGAATAAAAAAAAAAACCTGCAAGTTTCTCCAGTAAGCCCTGGAAATTACCAATTGGTCCCAAGAATAAAGCCTGCAAAGTTTGTAATTTGCAGCAGGAAAATATCGCTAATTATGTTAATCGATCGCAGGAAATCAATCACAAAATTCTTCAGTCAGTTGCAAGGAAAAAAATCTCGAAAATCGTCGATTGGTCGTGGGTAAACCCTGCGAAATCCTTTAATGTGTCGTGGGAAAAACTGCAAAATTCGCCAGTCAGAGCAAGAAACAAATTGCGACATTCATTAATCAGTCGCACGAAAAAAATCGCGAATCTTTAATTATTTCAGTTGGACGCAGCAAAAAGCGTGAATTTCATCAATCTATCGCAGGAAGAAATTGTAAAAATAGCCAAATCCTCACAGGAAATAATCACGAAATTTGTCTATCACTCCCAGAAAAAAAAAAAAAAAAAAAAAAAAAAAAAAAAATCGCAAAAGTTGTACATGATAGAGTGAAAAAAAAAAATCGCAAGCTTCACCAGTAAGTTGCAGGAAAAAAATCTGGAAACTAGCCAATCGGTCCCAATAATAAAACCTGCAAAATTTGCTGATAGGTAGCTAGAAAATATCGCTTTTTTTGTCAATTGATCACGGGAAAATAATCACAAAATTCTTCAGTCGGTTGCAGTGAAAAAATGCAAAATTCATCCATCGGTCGCTGAAAAACACTGCAAAATTCTTCAATGGATCGCAGGAAAAACCTCGAAATTCCTCAGCAAGTTGCTGCAAAATATCACAAAAATCATCAATTGATCACAAGGTAAACAAAAATCAGGTATTCCACAAAACGAATGTGGAAAGAAATCGGGTACCTCTCGAAACAATCGTGAATTTTGTGAAACGATCGCAGATTTCATGAAACATTCAGGGGGAAAAACCGCGAATTTCATGAAACGATCGTAGAAAAAAGATTGGGTTTTTCACAAAATGATCGTGGAAAAAAATTGGGTTTACTGCAAAACGATTGTGGAAAAAAATCGTGATTTTCGCGAAATAATCTTGGAAAAAAATCATGAATTTCGCGAAATGATCGTTGAAATAGATCGTGGAAAAAAATCATGAATTTCACGTAACGATTGTGAGAAAAAAATTCGGTATTTTGTGAAACAATCAACGAAAAATTTGCGATCTTAGCGAAAAGATCACGGAAAAAATTCGTGAATTTTGCGACACGATCGGGGAAATAGATAGTGGGAAAAAATCGTGAATTTCGTGTAACGATCGTGGAAAAAAAAAAAAAAAATCGGGTATTTCGCAAAAGGATCGTCAGAAAAAATAGTGAATTTTGGTAAATGATCGTCAGAAAAAATAGTGAATTTTGGTAAACAATCGGAAAAAAATAGTGAATTTTGCAAAACGATCGTGGTAATAAATTGTGAATTTGGAAAAATATCATTAATTTCTTGAAACGATCGTGGAAAAAAAATCGTGAATTTTGTGAAATGATCGTGGAAATAGACCATGAAAATAAATCGTGAATTTTGTGAAATGATCGTGGAAATAGACGATGAAAATAAATCGTGAATTTTGTGAAACAATCGTTGAAATAAATCGTGAATTTTGCGAAACAATTGTTGAAATAAATCGCTAATTTTTCAAAAAAATCGTTGAAATAAATCGTTAATTTCACGAAACAATCGTGGAAATAAATTGTTAATTTCGCAAAACGATCGTGGGAAAAAATCATGATCTTAGTGAAAAGGTCATGGAAAAAATCGCGAAATTTGCAAAATGATTGGGTATTTCGCAAAATGATTGTGGGAAAAAATAGTGAATTTCACAAAACAATCTTGGAAATTGTTGTCATGTTAGCTTAAAATATCAGTTTTTATTAAAATAAATTTTGTTTACTAACATTACCTACTTTGTTTTTACCCTCTTCAAGTCAACAGTAAAATATGTGAAAACACCATTGCTTCTCGTGGCCAGCATGCCGATATTTCATACATACATGACTTCGTAGCGATCCGGAACTGTGATTGCAATATCACCGGTTATTCGCTAGTCACGGCTGTCATTCGTATGTTTGACATCATAGCATCGGGCATGCAGTAGAAGCATTTGAGCTAATGGCGTTTGTGTAAGTATTTCATTTCTAGGAATGGCATCACTTGATATGCAGAAATTCTGTATCTTGTTTGTATAAATGATGGAATGAAACAGATGAATTTTGCCCTTTGCCATAGTTGCATATTTGTTAGCAGCACATGTTTTTTTTACTATGGCGTAGTAGCGGTTAGCTAGGAGAATTGCTAGCAATGTTATTTTAAGTTTTACTTAAATTTTTATTTTAAGTTTATTTAGTTCAAGCGAAGTTATGCTTGCTGTTTTTCATCTTGTAAATATCATCGAGTTTATCATCATTAATAAATAGTTACTGGAATTTCCTGCTTTTTCATTAAGTCTTCCACACAACTTCACGCTATTTTTTTTTACTTTCATTTGCCTCTGCTGTTTAAGATGAAGTTTTAAGCTATTAAATGTAGCAGTTTGGTTATGGGCCCAGTCCCATTAAATAACCATTTTAGTGAAGTTCTGAGAATGTGGAAGCGAAGAAGATGGTGTTTTTTTCGTTGCTTTTGAACTTTTCTGTTTTTAAAAACGAACTTTTGTGCTCTATTAAAAGAACCTGTTGACGCTTAGTTTTGCCGGTTGCCATGATAGAAATTTCCTTTTGATGGGGGCCCAGTGGCAGACACGGCAACATAGTCGCGGACACAAAAAATCTTTTGCGGACAATTATTGTCTGCAACTTTCGGACAATTTTTCCCGCGTAAAAAGCACGAATTTTGGCTAAAAAGCGAGTAAAAAGTGTGAATTTCGGCAAAAGATCGCGTTGAAAGCATTAATCTCGGAAAGATCGCGTAAAAGCGTGAATCTCGGCAAAAGATCGAGTAAAAACCGTGAATTTCGGCAAAAGATCGCACGAAAAGCGCGAATTTCGGCAAAAGATCGCGTAAAAAAGCGCGAATTTCGGCAAAAGATCGCGTGAAAAGCGCGAATTTCGACAAAAGATCGCGTGAAAAGCGCGAATTTCGGCAAAAGATCGCGTGAAAAGCGCGAATTTCGAAATAAGATCGCGTAAAAAGCGCAAATTTCGGCAAAAGGTCGTATTAATGGCGTGAATTTCGGCAAAAGATCGCGTAAAAAGTGTGAATTTCAGCAAAAGATCGCGTTAAAAGCTTTAATTTCCGCAAAAGATCGCATTAAAAGCTTTAATTTCGGCAAAAGATCGGGTTAAAAGCGTGAATTTTGGCAAAAGATCGGGTAAAAAACGTGAATTTTGGCAAAATATCGCGTAAAAAGTGCAATTTCTGCAAAAGATCGCATAAAAAGCGCGAATTTCGGCAAAAGATCGCGTAAAAAGCGCGAATTTCGGCAAAAGGTCGCGTAAAAAGCGCAAATTTCGGCAAAAGATCGCGTTAATGGCGTGATTTTCGGCAAAAGATCGCGTAAAAAGTGTGAATTTCAGCAAAAGATCGCGTTAAAAGTTTTAATTTCCGCAAAAGATTGGGTGAAAGGCGTGAATTTTGGCAAAAGATCGGGTGAAAGGCGTGAATTTTGGCAAAAGATCGGGTAAAAGCGTATATTTTGGCAGAATATCGCGTAAAAAGCGCGAATTTTGGCAAAAGATCGCGCAAAAAGCGCGAATTTCGGCAAAATATCGCGTAAAAAGCGCGAATTTCGGCAAAATATCGCGTAAAATGCGCGAACTTCGGCAAAAGATCGCGTAAAAAGCGCAAATTTCGGCAAAAGATCGCGTTAATGGCGTGATTTTCGGCAAAAGATCGCGTAAAAAGTGTAAATTTCAGCAAAAGATCGCGTTAAAAAGCTTTAATTTCCGCAAAAGGTCGGGTGAAAGGCGTGAATTTTGGCAAAAGATCGGGTGAAAGGCGTGAATTTTGGCAAAAGATCGGGTGAAAGGCGTGAATTTTGGCAAAAGATCGGGTAAAAGCGTGAATTTTGGCAAAATATCGCGTAAAAAGCGCGAATTTTGGAAAAATATGACGTAAAAAGCGCGAATTTTGGCAAAAGATCGCGTAAAAAGCGCGAATTTTGGAAAAGGATCGTGAAACAAACGCAAATTTCGTCAAAGGATCGTGAAATAAACGCGAATTTTTTCAAAGGGTCGCGAATGAAATGCAAATTTCGCCAAAGGATCGCGAACAAAACGCAAATTTCGTCAAAGGATCGCGAACAAAACGCAAATTTCGTCAAAGGATCGCGAACAAAACGCAAATTTCGTCAAAGGATCGCGAACAAAACGCAAATTTCGTCAAAGGATCGCGAACACAATACAAATTTCATGAAAAGATCGCGGACACAATACAAATTTCATCAAAAGATCGCGGAAAATGCGAATTACGTCAGAGAATCATGAAAAAACGCAAATTTCATCAAAGGATTGCAGAAAAGTACGAATTTTGTCAAAGGATCACGGAACAAACCGAATTTCGTCATAGGAGTGTAGGAAAAACGCGAATATTGTCAAAAGATCACAAGAAAAAAAAAATCTGCAAATTTCGTCCAAAAATTGCGGGAAAAACATGAAATTTGTCAAAAAGCCATGGATAAAATGTGAATTTCACCGAAGAATTACAAAAAAAATAATTTCCTCAAAAATACGCAGAAAAGAAAGATTCGAATTTTGTCAAGGGATCACGAGAAAAACGCAAATTTTGTCCAAAAAGTGCAGAAAAAACGATAAATTTGTCAAAAAGCCATGGAAAAAATGTGAATTTAACCAAAGAATTACAAAAAAAATAATTTCCATAAAAGGCTGCAGATTTCATTCAGGGGTAAAGCGCTGTAAGTAAGCATACAAAGTTAATGCTGGAATCTGCCGTAAATTGACACAGCTGCACCATCTTGTGGATGAAATGAATAATGCAAATACGTGGGTTTTTTGTATGACGTCATATATGACAGAATATCTACCATCTGTGCATCTCATGCGCAGGTCTATTTGAAGATATTTACAATTTAAGAGTTATAGGCGGAAAAGCAGACAAAGCTATTTTAGAGAATACCTGTTAAAATTTTAATCAAGAATTTCAAATATTTACTCACTCATGGAAGATTAACCTTGTTTACCAGATTTATTGCATAATATTTTTGTTACAGTTTGTTTTGATGAAAATATGTGTATTTAAAAAAAAATTGCAATGTCATTTTAATTTCGGGAGAAAAAGCACTAATGCTACGTAAACAGTATTGCCTTCTGCCCCGAAACTAAACTGACATTGCAACTATTTTTTAAATACATACATTTTTATCAAAACAAGCTGTAACAAAAATATTTTGCAATAAATCTGGTAAACACGGTTAATCTTCCATGAGTGAGTAAATATTTGAAATTCACGGTTAAAATTTTAACAGGTATTCTCTAAAATGGCTTTGTCTGCTTTTCCGCCTATAACTCTTAAATTGTAAATATCTTCAAATAGACCTGAATTTTATGCAAGCTATTCAGGCTAAAAGAAAACCATTTTTGTTAATAAAAGTTAGGCATAACTTTTAATTCCATGGTTTTTTTCCACATTGGAAGAAACTTCCCACCTTGGGTTTATGTTATTATTTATTAGAAAAAAAATGTATTTTAAATATAATGAGCGAAAAGCATGTGTTTAAATTGATGTAATATACCAGTATGTATGTATTTTAAATAAAGTTATGTTTTTCAACTGACGAGTATATTTTTAAAATGATGATTTTATATTTTGAATGAAATGAATGCAACATAAACGCTGGTGATGGGGGAAAATATTTGATAGTTTATGAACTGCGGCCGGCTAACATAAAAGTACTTTTTTACACTGTTTATTTAATCTAACCATGTTCATATATATGAAAAGATAAAAAAATTTAATCGATTTTTCCCTCCCAGATATGCTAGAAAAATAAAAATTATGTACATGGATGTGTTTCTAGTAACAATACAACATTTTAGTATTTTTACAACTTGATTATAAATTAGCAAATTAATTTTACGTTATCTAAACGTAGCTGATAAATCGTATATACAGTTGTAGCAACCATTAAGAATGTTTCACAAGTACAACAATTGAGTAAGTTATGTAACAAACTACGATTTCTAAAATATACCAGCTGGTTGGGAAATTGCAAAAGAGAAATATTTAAAACCTTTAAGCATCTTAAACATTAATTTCAGCCCTATAATTTTTTATAAAAAAGTTAAAATATTATTTAATATATATTATTAAATGTCAGTGATTTTAATACGTTCAATTGGCCCATCTCCGTCCGCAGCCCTTTTTTTCTACTACTTATTCCGACTCTTTTGCGGGAGCGAGATTTAAAAAAAAAAAAATTGAAACTGGACAAAATTAAAATCGAAATTTGAAATTATTGGCTACCGACCAACAACTGCTACGTCAAGCTTATTATTAGTCTATAGTTTTCAGTTATTGGCAATTGTTGTGTGTTTCATAAGCCTTTTTTCAAATTTGGAGAATGTTTCGCAATTGGGTTATTTCGATAAAAGTTACTTTCATTTTCTAACCATTATTTAACTTTTATACAGTTACAATTGTATACTGTTTTCTCATTTGACGCCAATCATGGCTATTGGCCCGATTACAGAAAGTTATTCATTTTACCCCTGCGAAGAACCGGTGTAAGATAATAAATGTTTAATTGAGCATACCACGTACTATTTGCAAATATTTCATATTGTATTACAATTTTTGAAGTTTCTTCTATACTTTGTATGCTTTCTGCAATGTTATTCACCTGTGCGAAGTGCAGGTATCCCATGAAAACTATTTTTCCCGGATATGACACAATGACCGACATATTTCTAGATTTTAAAAAAAAAGTAATTTGTCGATTTTAGGAATTTTTTTAAAGCTGTTGTCTAAAATTCTCAAAATATTTAAAACTATAAATAATCAATTATTGTTGGTTTAATAGTACAAGAATTACTGCTTGCATTTTAAATTAAAGTGGATCCTAATGTAAAATTAAATGAGTTTTAAATAGAATGAATGAAATGTTTCTATTTTAAATATTATAAATACAATTCGATCAAGAGAATATTTGGCAATTTATCGCCTGCACCCGGTAAATAAAAAATATGCCTTAAAATTAATTAAATAATTTATACTTAAACTCTAAGCGTAATAAAACGTTTAATTCTCACTGGAAATACACATGTTTATGTAATTTTTATAACTTTACCTTATCAGGAACTGAATTAAAAACGCTGCTGTAAAATTCTATCGTAACATACATTAACTAATTTTTATATGTCCTTGTTCATTGCATTACAAAAACATAATTCAAATTGAATGTATTAAAATCACTGACATTTAATAATATATATTAAATAATATTTTAACTTTTTTATAAATTATAATAAAACACAAAACTAACCTGTTTTTCTCTTTTGGGAAGCGGAAAAAAATGAGTTCTCTCAGATAGAGCGTTATTTTTGCAGTTTTGAAAACTGCAATAATTAGAACGCCAACATGGCATTTTCTCAAATAATATAAGTTCTTAAAAGAAATGATTTTGTTTAAATAACTAACTTCAATTAATAAATTAAATAATGGCGAATAAATAAATCGAATTATATCTATACTTCCAACAATTAAGTACTGCAGACGACAAACGAATAAAATCACGGCTGCGCATGCGCATAGTTATTTCATGGATATCGAACTTATAGATCATCCACAAAGGGAAGTTAATAATCCTCTTGTAGTTCACTCCATCCGCTGGGTGACATATGACCTTGATTGACGTGACCTCGCCTTTAATCGTGCGGTTACCTCTCCCATTTAAGATAGGACGCTTACTTATATCGCTTTGTTTAGGGGTTTTAGAAAAAACTCGCTTTTCGTGCTTGAGGCCTCTGAAGCTTCCGAAGGTTTTTAAAAGCATCGTTATTGCCTATGTGTGGTTCTACTTATCCTTCACACTTTAGAAATTCTACAAGAAGTTAGATGATGAAATGTTATAAGCAAAATTAATGAGAATGCATCATGCTTACCATGTTTTAAATAGAACGATTAAAAATTCCTAGTTTAATTTATTATTTATTCATTAAAATGACATGCAAAATTTGCAGACAGATTATGAAATTTTAAAAGCTTGTTGCAGACAGCTACAAAACTTTCTGCCCCTGGAGACGGGGCTGATAGAGTTGCAACAAAACATCACCCTGCTCACAAGTAGTAACTGGGAGTCATGGAAACATGAAGTCAAAGTATTACTATTACATTATGGAGCCTAGGAGTTTGTTGAAAGGACGGAAGAAAGTGACAAGCCACCTGTTAAGATGCTAGTCTCAAGTGAAAAGCCAGAACAGAATGATGATATTATAGAAAGTCAAAAGTCACCTTCTAAAACACTAGAATCAGCTGTTGTTAAATCGAAAGTAGAGCCAGAAGCAAGTGACCTGACATGGAGAGAGAAGTAAGACCTGAAGTTAAGAAGAAATAGAGCCTATACCATCATTTACCAATCCTTCAGCTCTGAATTTAGACCATTGATATCCAGTACAACAGATGGAACCAAAGTATGAAAGATTTTGCATGACCACTTTTAGCCAACAACAAGAGCCTGTGTGATCCAGTTACTTGATGCTTTTTTTTTGTACCAAGTATGTTTCGGGTGAAAATTTGGGACTATTTTTATGCCATGTCAAACAAGCTGTTGAATGTCTTCATGATGTGAGTCATCAACTACAGCCGCTTTACGCTGGTTATCATCATAATTTAATAAATAATTTCAATCAAACAATCATAAAATAATTTCAGATGATAGAGCAGGGATGCCGTGGACACACTATAGCATGTAAAATAAGCGAAAAATCGGAGACGGAACGCAAAAAATAGCTCTTATGCGTCCCGTGGGACGCGTCATTTCGTCAAAAAATCGCTGAAAAAAGCCGATTTTTGTCAAAGAGTTGCAAAAAAAGCACAAATCTCATCAAAATATCGCGCAAAACAGCGATTTTCGTAAAAGGCCCGCAAAAAAAAATAGCGTATTTCGTCAAAGAATCGCAAAAAAGCGAATTTCGTCAAAATATCGCGGAAATAAGTGCAAATTTCATCAAAATATTGCGAAGAAACGCGATTTTTGTAAAAGGGCCACAACAAATTCACGAATTTCGTTAAAAGATCGCGAAAAATAGCGAATTTTGTCAAAAAATCGCAGAAAAAAGCAGATTTTCGTCAAAAAATCTCAGAAAAAAAGCAGATTTTCGTCAAAAAATTGCAGAAAAAAAGCAGATTTTCGTCAAAGGATCGCGAAAAAATAGCGTATTTCGTCAAAGGATCCCACAAAAATAGCGAATGTCGTCAAAAATAGTGTAAAAAAGCCGATTTTTGTCAAAGGATCTCGAAAAAAGCACAAATTTCATCAAATATCGCGAAAAAAAAAATGCTATTTCCATAAAAGGGCTGAGACAAAACAGTGTATTTCGTCAAAAGATCTCGAAAAAATAGCTTGCTCCTTTTTAAAAGAAATGCGAACATTATACTTGTTAGTGGAACTTGGTATCTTCTACTCTCAAATAAACATTATTTTACAATTAAAATTGTATCTTGCATTTTTACTTTTAAAAAAGTAAAGAAAATTTCTCTAAATATTTTTAAAAAATATCTTATTTGAGTGCAAATAATACTTGTTTTAATTCATTATTTAATTATTATTAAAACAATAATCAATGCATTTCATTTATATTTTCCAAATAAACAAGTTTCATTTATTCCTTTAAAATATAAATTATTATTGATGGGGACCCGCTTTTGTAAAAAAGGGACCCAGATTTTTGGAAATCCTGGGTCCCGGGGACCCAGGTTTTTTCAAGTACAGTGGCATCACTATAGAGAGTCTTCTGGATGAATTTAGAGCTACCATCCAAGCCATCTACCGGTAGAAGGACGTGGAATTTACACCTGATAAAATAGAATCAGAGCTCCTGCTGGAAGAAAATAGATTACGGCTGTCGCAAAAAGATTTTTCTGATGTCAATGTAGCCTTTTTCAGTGAATCATCTGTTAAACCAGGTAAACATAAAATTGGCCTTTGTTTTTATTG
The DNA here is from genome assembly GCA_963932465.1 of Maratus speciosus. Lineage (NCBI taxonomy): Eukaryota > Metazoa > Arthropoda > Arachnida > Araneae > Salticidae > Maratus > Maratus speciosus. Next base: position 331,682,088 of record OZ010787.1, read on the forward strand.
TAAAATGTGTGGTCATGTAATTTCTAACTGTAAGCTCAGATTAAGTAAATCTAATTACCAAACTTCTATATATTCTAATAGTAAACGTAATTATGAAACAGCTGGTAAAAGAAATTTTGAAAAAGATAGTAAAAGTAATTCTTATAGACCTAATGTTAAAAATAAATTTCAAAATAGACCTAATTCTAAAAGTAATTTTCAAAAGAAATGTTCTCAATCTGAAACTAGTAATGTTGAATGTAAAAGTAAACAAATGTTTAATTGTACCTTCTCTGAACTGGAATTTAGTTTAATAGAACTTTCTCCTGAACTGTGCGAGGCAAATTCATCAGATCTGGGCTATGGTAATACCCAATGGGTTTTTGATACAGTGGCTACAGCCCATTTTTGTAGTAACAGAAATCTGTTTTTCGATTTTCAGCCAGTATCTGATTTGCACATGTCTCTCGCAGTTAGGGAGAGAGAATGTCTAATTGAGGGAAAGGGAACAATTCAGTTTTTAATAAAGTGTAAAAATGGTAAACTTAATTGTATTATTTTGAAAGATGTATTATATAATACTAAACTGAGAAGAAATTTGTTATCTGGATTTAAACTAGAAAAGTTAGGGATTAATTTTGTAGGTAAAGATGGTAAAGTTTTTGTATATGATAAAAATGGTAATGAGCTCTTTTACGCATTGAGAAAACATGACCTCTATTTTTGAAGCCTTCTAAGCATGTAACTAAATGTGAGGGAAATAACAATTCAGTCAACTTTTCAGCAAATCAGACAGAAAAAATAGATGTTAATGAATTATGGCATGAAAGATTCTGCCATATTAACAGTGAGTATGTTGTAAACACAAGTAAACAAAAAATTGTTAATGGTTTACCTATGCTATCTAAATTGACTGAAGAATGTATTTCCTGCAAATTGGCCAAATCAAAAAGAGTATCGTTTAAACTAATAGGTCATATAAGGTCTAAATCTCCTCTCCAGCTGCTGCATATGGATTTATGTGGGCCTTTACCCGTTACATCTCATGGAGGAAGTAGGTATTTTTTTGTCCATTATAGATGATTTTTCTAGAAAGGTTACAGTTTATACACTGAAAAATAAATCTGATGTTTCTGAGACCTTTTTTAAATATCAGAAAAGAGCCGAAAGGCTTTCAGATAAGAAAGTTGTCTCTAGTCAGAACAGATGGGGGTCTTGAGTTTTGCAATCAAGAATTTGATAAATTTCTAAAAGATCAGGGAATTGCACACGAAAAGACAAACCTGTATTCTCCCGAGATAAATGGCTGTGTGGAATGTTTTAATTTAACTGCCCTCGATGGAATAAAACCCCTTCTTAATTCTAGTGGCTTATCCCAGAAATTTTGGGCAGAAGTTCTTCTATGTTTCACTTATGTGTGGAACAGAGTCTGTCACAAAAATTTTAAATTAACACCTTTTGAGTTATATTCTGGGAGAAAACCTTCTGTTTCCATGGCTGTTTGTAACACTTGAGAAAATCCCCTGAAAAAAGGTACCTTTTGACGAAATTCCAGTTTCTTCTGCGACTTTTTGACAAAATTCTCGTTTTTTCTGCAATCTTTTGGTGAAATTCCCATTTTTTTCCGTGATCTTTAGGCAAAATTTGCGTTTTTTCTGCGGTCTTTTGATGAAATTCCCGTTTTTTCAGCGATCTTTTGATGAAATTCCTGTTTTTTCGACGATCTTTTATTGAAATCCGCATTTTTTTGGCGATATATTGAAAAATTTGCATTTTTTCGGCGATATTTTGAAAAAATTCGCGGTTTTTTTTTTCAGCGATATTTTGACAAAATTCGCATTTTCCCCCGTGATATTTTGACTAAAATCGCATTTTTTCCACGATCTTTTTACAAAATTTGCATTTTTTCCATGATCCTTTGACAGACTTTGCGTTTTTTCTGCGATCCTTTGACAAAATTTGCGTTTTTTCTGCGATTTGATGGAATTCCCGTTTTTTTCTGCAATCTTTTAATGCAAATCGGGTTTTTTTCTGTGATCTTTTAATGCAAATCTGGTTTTTTTCTGCGATCTTTTGACGCAAATCGGGTTTTTTCTGTGATCTTCTGACGAAAATCGGGTTTCTCCCCGCGATCTTTTAACAAAATTCCTGTTGTTTCTGCGATCTTTTTGAGAATAGGCGTTTATTCAGAAATCTTTTGACGAAATTCACGGTTTTTTTGCGATCCTTTGACAGAATTAGAATTTTTTGCCACGATCTTTTTACAGAATTAGAGTTTTTTCTGCGATCCTTTTACAGAATTAGATTTTTTTATGCGATTCTTTGACATAGAATTCCGTTTTTTTTTCCGATCTTTTGATGAAATTAGTTTTTTTTTTCCGCAATCGTTTGGCAAAATTTCGAGTTTTTTCGTGATCCTTAGACAAAATCCATGTTTTTTTGCGATCTTGTGGCACAATTCATGTTTTTTCGCGATATTTCGATGTAATTAGTGTTTTTTCCACGATCCTTTAACAAAATCAGCGTTTTTTCGCGATTCTAAGATGAAATTTGCGGGGGTTTTCCACGATCCTTTGATGAAATTGTGTTTTTTTCCCGCGATATTTTGCGAAATTGGCTATTTTTTTTTCTGCAAACGATTGACGGAATTGTTTTTCCGGCAATCACTTGTCGAAATTTGTGATATTTTATGACCAAATTTTCGGACTGACGACTGATTTTTTTTAAATTTGGGAACAAATCATCAATACGGGAAACGGCAAAAAATCGGAAAATGACAAAAAGAAAAATTGCGGATCCGCGGAAGAATCTCATGCCGGTGTAACTCCGAAATTTCTGGGGCACGTTTTATCAAATCCCCGGAATTCCGCAGAACACAAACAGGCATGTGTTTCTCACCTCAAAAAGTTTGGTTGTTAGCTTATGTTGGTATACTTAAACAAAACAGGAAAAAGCTCGACATGAGAGCAAAACTTGGTATAATGCGTGGTTATGCACAGATGACTAAAAGTTACCAAATTTGGATACTAGGTGAGCAACCAATTCATGAAACTATAAATGTAAGGTTTGATGAAAGTAAAAGGGAGGGTTGATGTCATAAATGACTCTAAACAAAAATGTCATTCTTTTTCATATTTTATCTTTCCTGACGACGGAGATATTTTTCCTATAATAGATGATATTATTCAATCAAAAAGTAGATGTAATAGCCCATCCAAAACAAGGGAAAATAGTACTCAGAGTCAAATTAGTCCTGTTAAAACTAGAAGTTTAGATTCTAAATCGAGTGCTAGCTCAAGTTTAATTCCTTGTAAATCCATTAACTGGATACGAACTGCTGTTCCTCGTAGAAATGAACCTAGAATGGATATTTATTATGGCATTGAGGGAACTAAAGTTAAATTGAGATCTTTGAATGATACAATTAAATACTGTGCAGACAATAACACAAAATACGATGATTTTTTATATTTTTTATTTTAGTGGTAAAAATAGTCAATCTAGTAAAGTTTAAAATTTTTCAAATACAGAAATTAATTTAATTGAGGTAAAAATCTTTAGAAGTTACAAGGAAGATATTAAAATACCCAAAGCATCTGAATGGGAGGAAGCTATGAATCAAGAAATGCAGGTCATGTATGACTGTAAAGTTTGGGATTTAGTAGAAGCACCTGAAGATGTACTAATTCTGGGTAATAGAAGGGTTTATACTATAAAAAGAAATCAAAATAATGAAATTGTCAGATTTAAGGCATGCCTTGTGGCTCAGGGATTTAGCCAAATTAAAGGTTTCAGTTATGAAGAAGTTTTCAGTCCAGTAGTAAGTTTTTCTATTATAAGATTGTTTTTTAGTATTTTTGTATGTCTTTATAATGGTTAAATGTACAGGTAAATGTTAATAATGCATATTTATATGCTGATATAGATAAAGTAATTTATATGCAGCAGCAGGAAGGTTTTACAGTAGAATCTGGAAAAGTCTAAGTTAACTAAATCATTATATGGTCTCCACCAAAGTGGAAGACAATGGTTCTTTGAAATAGATGATGCACTTTAAAAATAAAATTTTCAGAAACTAAACTGGTGTAATTGTGTCTATCTTCTTGAAAATAGACTTGTTCTTTTATTGCATGTTGATGATATTATAATATTTGGTGGAACTGAAAAAGACTTGGAATTTGGTGTAGAGAGAAACCCTAAAGAGTTTTTTGTTGACTTGACTTAAAGGTTTTAGGGAAAACAAGAAAGCTCTTGGGCATAGAATTTGAAGAAAGTAAAGACAAATTGTTTATTCACCAAGTTAAAATTTGTGATTTGTATTCTAAATATAAGTTTTCCATAAGTTCTGTACCAATGCCTAAGGGGCTTGTTTTGCCAAAATTGGGCTGTCCTGTTAATCAACAAGAGCTTGATGAAATGCAAGTATCCCTATAGAAACCTAGTTGGTTGTCTCAGTTTTATTACAAGTATAACCCGACATGACATTATGTATGCTGTAAATCTACTTTCTCAATTTCAGTAACCCAGGTATAAGACATTGGCACAGTTTATTAAAATTACTTTGTTATTTACAGTACACTAAATATTTTAAATTAGAACTATCTAGAGTAAATGAACTAAAACTTTCATGTTATTCAGATTTTGACTTGTTATTTAGTCAACTGATTTTACTTGTCACTTATGGCTAATATGGGTTTAATACTTTACGTAAACTTATATTGATTTAATAGCTTTCCTATCTAACTTTTAATGCTTATAGAACTTCTTTATTTTAAAAGCAATATCTTCATTACCTGGAATATAATGTTAATTGTTTCCTATAACGTAAATTAATTTAAAAGAACAGACATTAAATTTAAGTGTTTCATAGATGGTAGTAGCCGTTCCGTAATCGACTATTCTCAGGCCTACCCTTTTTGTAAAGTGGAATCATCCAGTTCAAAGGTATAAATTGTGTTTCGCTAATCAATCGCGGCTCTTTCTCTTTTCTGTTTGTTTCTTTAAAGTTATCATTATGATTTTAATATGTTTGAGTTCAAGTTACAGTAAGATATTTAGTTTGAGTTTTACAATGTTTTTAGAGAACGGTTTTAGTCATGATTTAAATTTAAGCTGTTTTGAAAAGCTCCAGGTGTATTGAAGTTTAATCCTTTTTTAACCAAATTTATTTTTAATGATTCGCTTAGCTATTTTAAACAAAGTTGGCTCTGAATATTTTTTAACTTAAAGCTGTATTTTTATAAAGTATACATTAAATGAAATAGAATTTAAATAAAGAACTGTCGTCAACAATATCTGACTTTTCTATGGATTCAACACACAGTTTTGTAACAGGTATCTTCCACAGCACGTTTACAGTTCCTCTGCTGATAGCAGTATAAGTGTATATCAGACCTGTATTGATACAGGCTAAGATGACTTTGCTGCAAATCCTGATGATCGTGTCTCCATAGGAGGTTATGTTTTACTTTTAGATAGGGTGCCAATTTCTTGGAAAACCTTTAAGCAAAAATGCATTAGCCTCTCTACTATGGAGGTCGAATATGCCACGCTCACTGAAGCAGCAAAGGAATTGATGTGGATCAAAAATGTTTTAGAAAATGAGAGTTAAAATTAAATTTAACTGAACGTTCTTTATTCTGTGATAATCAGGCAGCAATTTCTTTTTCCAATTCACCAGCTGAAAATAAAAAAACTAAGCATATCCACATTAAATATTTATTTCTAAGAAATCTAGTTTATGATAAAGTTTTTAAATTAAAGTATATTCCAGGTAAATCAAATTTAGCAGATCCTTTTACTAAACCTCAAGTTAAAGAACAGTTATTGAAATTTTGTAGGCAAGTTTTTAAAGTTTGATACATTTATGGTTACTCTGTTCATTGTCATGTTTTTTCTTTTGACATGATATTGATCAGACTGCTTTTTTCATAAGTTTAATTATTGAGGGGAAAAGAAAAGAAAAAAGTTTATACATTTTGGTCATTTTTAATTGGTACCTGGCCAGTGAATCTTGCAATTTTCCCCAACCCAGTGTTGATTAGACAGACTATTCTTGAATTAATATTGTATTTTGAATTTTTGAATATTTATGTAATTTTTTTTAATCTTTTGTAATGCCTTGGAGAGGCTAAAAAGGAGGCTGCTTGTTGTCATGTTAGCTTAAAATATCAGTTTTTGTTAAAATAAATTTAGTTTATTAAATGACCTACTTTGTTTTTACCCTCTCCAAGTCAACTTGAAAACACCATTGCTTCTCGCTGCCGGCATGCCGATATTTCATAAATACGTGATTTCGTAGCGATCTGAAACTGTGATTGCAATATCACTGGTTATTAGCTAGTCACGGCTGTCATTCTTACATTTGATGTCATAGCGTCGGGCATGCAGTCGGAGCATTTGAGCCAATGGCGTTTGCGTAGGTATTTCATTTCTAGCTATTAAATATAGAAGAAATAAACTGTGAATTTCGTGAAACAATCGTGGGAAAAATAATTGTTAATTTCGCAAAACGATCGTGGGAAAAATCGTGAATTTTGCAAAATGATTGTGGAAAAAACCGTGACTTTCGTGAAAGGATCATGTAAAAGAAAAAAAAAAATTTTTTCACGAAACGATTGTGGAAAAAAAAACATGAATTTCGCGAAATGATCTTGGAAAAAATCAGGTATTTCATGAAATGATCAATGAAAAAAATCATGAATTTTGAGAAACGATTGTGGAAATAAATCATGAATTTCGCGAAATGATTGTGGAAATAGTGAATTTCGTGAAATGATTATGGAAATAGTGAATTTTGCAAAACAATCGTGGAAATAAATCGTAAATTTTGCAAAACGATCACGGAAAAACAGTAAATTTCGCGAAATAATTGAGGAAAAAATCATGAATTTCGCGAAACAATTGTGAATGAGCCAAAATGATCGTGAAAAAAAATCGGGACATGAAAAAAAATCTTTTGTTTATATTTCGTGTGGGGTATCGTGTGAAAGCTTTCGTAACACTGAACTCAAAACTTCTTTTCTTTTAAATTTTAGGTATTATATTTTCAGAGGTATAGTTGAAAATGTAGTGCGAAAATATGTCCCCACCCCCCCTATTTCGGAATCTACTGAAACTAAAATTATGAAAAATTTAGAGGTAGTAGACGTTAATTTAATCCTTGCAAGAAAACTATGGCAATTCCCTAGGTCACATAGTTTTTGAGAAAAGCGCATTTTTCCGTTGCACACAAATTTCGACTTGTGGGCATTCAGCAAAGGTGTTGAGGAGTGCTGGAAGTACCAGAAGTATAAAAGCATTGTTGATGATTTTTTTTAAAAAATCATCGGTAATTAGCCAAGATATTAATCCTTAAAGACACGGACAGTTTGGGGTTTGGACATACATAATGATAGGGGCGGTGTACTCTATGTATCATTGGTTTTTAAAGCCTAGCTAGCACCTTTTAGTGATATATTTGTATAATGCAATGCCCAGTAGCAGCATAAAAGCAATAAACATCAAATTGTTAAAAACAGACTAATTTAATTAGAATTAATCACATAAATACTATGGGATTTGCAACTAGTTTGCATTAAGTAGATGTCTTAATACACCTCCCGTGTCTTTTAAAGTTAATTTAAAACATATCTGGAAAAACACGGCACGGACCAAGGCAGTGTTTCCACTTTGCGACCTCCTTTCGAAGTGCACTTAGCACAATGCCAAGTTTAAACTTTGAACAAGGGTTTTGTTTTAGCTACACTGCAAAAAGAAAAGATTATTACTATGCTGAACTTAGTTTTATGAAATGCCAAATGAAGTTTAAATATGCACTACCTTTATTGTCAGTACTGAATAAAGTTCATAATAAACAGATTAGGATAAGATTAATAAAAGAGTTATACAAAATAGCAATATTTGATATTATTTAGGCTTCATATCTCTTTGAACTTGTATGGTATACCCATTCATACTTTTCTAGTATGTACAGCTATATCCAACTGTACGTTGTATAGTTTTTTACAAAGTCTTATTATTCTTTTAGCAACAATTTTTTTCAGTAATATAGTTAATAATTCATATATTTATTGTACCGAATCCTCTGAGCACGAGTAACACACACACTTGACCGTTTATTATTTAATTTTGCTCTCTAACAATACTAGAATTCACGAAAAATTAATTTTTAAGATAATAGGCAACATAAATGAGTAAATGGTCACTAAAACTACCTTCAATGCAAAACTCTGCCATATGCAGAAATTTTTTATTTTATTATCCATTTCATCTAAAATGTCATCCAAAATGTGTCCCAATGGTTGTTTTTGACGATGTGCATAACATTTTTTATTATAGCATATCTGGTAATAAATATCTTTTAAAATAGGTTTGCTTCATTGTCATACATTTAATGGTAACTATGACCTAGCAAAAGTGACAAAAGAAATATTCCACTTGAATTATACTCCTTTAATTAAAACTTTTTAAATGCAGATTATCTATATGATTTGGGCTCCTGGCACATTGTGAATTGAAAACAACATGTCGTGCATTCAACATGCAAACTTTCTTTCACTCATTATATTATAGCATTATCAAAATCTGAAAAAGATGGGTGGAAAGACAATGCATATTTCTTTTTTGGAGCAATAATTAAATATAAATCGATAAACAAACAACAAAATTAAACACTTAATCTATCATTAGCTTTGAAATCTTGGTACCAACTTCCACTCGTTCAGTAACAATAACATTAAGAAGTAAACAAACATGGCTTATCTCTTTTACCTATTGAAACCCACAACACTTCGTGCTCATTGGTCACATGAATCATGAATACTCTCACTTACAATGGGACATCAAACTTACTAACCAATCACAGAGAAGAAAAGTGCATAAAAATTCTTCCAATACACGAGTGTGTTGATTGGGTTCATTTTACACATTAACAGGAAACTAAAATTACAGAGTTATCAAAGAGAAAGGAGAAATAAATTTCAGAAATATCGGGAGAATGATTAAAAATTGGGAGATTTAGGAAGCCTGATTAAATGATTCTACTTTGGATTTACCTTACCGAATAAAAACCGAAAATAGTACACACAGAAAAAAAAAATCTTGGAAATTGACATAAAAGAAAAATATATATATATGTAATAATAAAAATTTTCGCCCTTTTATCTTAGTAAAACTATTCCAAATTCATAACATTTTTCCTTTTTTACCTATCTTTAATATCTTAATATCTTTTGTCTTTTATTTCATGCATTTAAAACTGCATATTCTTTTATTAGTCTAAAAAAAACTTAATCCATTCGCCTCATCTCATAAAACCCATTAAATTACTTTTTTCATTTTATTCTAAAATTAAATTCTTTCGAAAGTTTCTTAATATCATTTATTCTTTGGTGTTCTATTCCCATCGTTCCTTGCATCCCGCCAGCCATTGTTTGCACAATAATTCTGACGCCGAAGCGAAAGAGATCGCATCGTCGCCACTCGCACTTCCCCCCTCCCCCTGGAGCTAGGTCCTATCGTATTCTGCTATCATCGCATCCTTCTGGCTACTTTTTATGTGATTTGTCAGTTAACGGGTATAGTATTCATACGCGTGAAGTTTTCGCAAGTACATAATCAGTTGCATGGGCTAGGAGAGACAGAATTTGACGATATTTGAGTTACCTAATAAAACCATGTCACCTGGAGTGCATGTTTTTCCTGAATCTTCATCATTTGTTCTATTCGTAACATCTAATGGTACAATTTATTACGTAACAACTGCCCGCACATGGATCACCTATAACTAGTGGAATTGGTGCATTATAAGATCGATTAATAAACATTTTGATGCATCTATCGGCTTTGATTATTTGTACTTCAGGAAACATTCCAGTGGATGACAGCCTGACCTTCCACTCTTCTATCACGATTCTTCGACTGCATAAAACAATGATTTCTTCAATGAGTAAATAATGTGGGTATGCTGGTGCTTAAGATCTACATATTTATATGATACGAGTGAAATCATATCAATAAGTCGACAGGATTTAACGTTCGTGTGGAAATTGAATAATCGCTGGAGCCGATGACGTTCTCAGAATAAAACCAAAGAAAGTCTGAGTGAATGGAATTACGCAGTGTTATTTTCGACTATAATGTGCTTCTATAATTTCATATACGTAAGGTCAACTACTACCATCTACTATAATGAGTCAAATAACCAACATCGCCTCCTGGTGGCATATTAGAACACTTGATGAAGACAACCACCATGATTTACACATCTTATAAGTGAAAAATGTGCAAGTGGGTGTTCGAGGAGAGAGAGAAAAAAAAAAATCTTTCTTTTTTATTTTAATAAAGTTATAGATCAACTTTGCTGGGATTTTCATATCCGTAAGTTCAAGTTTATTCTATTATTTTAGTCACAATGTGTGAATCAAAATTATATACTGTTTTATTATTCTTGCAAGAGTAAATTAATTATTTTCGAATATTGTTATTAGTATAAATTGATAGCAATGAATTACTTTATAGTTTATTTTATATTACTTATATCATAGAAAGTATATTTACATTTGTTTGAGTTATTTTATCTGTGTTTATTATGTTAAAGTTATTCTTTTGAACTTGCAAGTGAATGAGTTATCCCTCTTTTATAGTGTTAAGAAATAGATCTGTAAAACGCCCTAGTGTAAAAATGTGTGAAAACGAAGTAAATATAATCTCCTTTGACCCTGGGTCAGGGATGCATATACAAGCCTGGATGAAGCATTTTGATCAAGCATACATTTCTGATAAAAAAGATGAAAATTGGAAAATGCAAAATATCTCTAAATTTTTGAAGGGAGAAGCTTTAAAAGTTTTCATTAATGAATGTCTAGAATATACTACTTTTAGTAAGATTGTTGAAATCCTTTCTGAAAAATTTATTAAAGTAAATGTTCCCCGATTTTCTGATTTTGCTTCTATGAAGCTAAATGATCTTAATGAATTAGAGAGTTATTTCAGAAAAAAGATTGAGATTGGTACAACTACATTTGTGTGAAACCATCATAGTCCAAGGTTTGACAGATGGTTTGAAGTCAGAGTATCAGAATTATATAATTATTAACCCTCCAGAGAGCACCACAGATTGGTACAGAATGGCTAAACAATTAGTAGTCATCCCCACCTCTCATGTAAACAACCATAATGTTAGAAATAATTCTCAAAATCATGTAAATTACCAGGCACGTAGACATTGGGTTCGCCCAAACCAGAATTTTCAAAGAACAAATTCTAATTTTCAGCCACAAAACCCTCTTAATGCTCAAAATTCTAGATTTGTTAGCCCTAGATTGCCTACTACTCATTTTCAAAATAAGTATCCCAGTCGACCATGCCGAATGTGTATGAATAGGGGTATACAGGATGCTTTCCACTGGGAGAGGACTTGTATTTTTAATGTTGAACCTATGCAATCTTATGTCCCTCCTCCTAGTCAACAACAACCTAGTCATATTTGACAATTAATTGTTAATGGATATGCAAATAACAAGGATTTACCTTGTGTAATCGACTCTGGTTCTACAATATCAATTTTACCTTTTAAGTTTGTTAAGTTATTAAATGCTAAAGTTATAAATATTCCACCTATTATTATTGGTCAAGCCAAAGGAACTGTTAAAGTTAATCAATCTTGTTATTTATTGTTTAAAATAGGTAATGTACAAAAATGTATTAAATTTCTGTTATGCAAAACTGATTTAAATTATGCTATACTAGGATCGCCAGGCTGTTCTAAGTTTAACTTGAAAATAGATTGTTATAAATGTGAAGTATTGCAGGGAAACCTTGTATTAAATCGATCTCAAAGCATATCCATGGATAAATCAAGGTTACTTCATTTTAATGTCAATGAAAAGTACCAGGGAGAGTGCAACCAATTATGAAAGTGTCAGAACTCCTCAATCCTTTGATCAAATTAATGCTAATGATTCTAAATTACTTGGAGAGGTAAATGCTATAAAAAATAAAACATTAAGGGATAATATAAGGGATTATTTAGACATTTTTATCCAAAATAAATATGATGTTGGAAAAATTAATAATGAGCTGCAGTGCGTTTATCTTAATTCTGACCTACCCATATCTATGAGGCCTTATCGCACTTCTGCAGTGGATGAAAAAGAAATTTCAAATCAAGTTCAATCTTTATTAGCTGCTGTTTTAATTAAAGAGAGTTATAGTCCTTATTCTGCCCCTGTTACTTTAGTTATGAAACGCGATGAAGGTAAAAAAACCAGAATGTGTGTAGATTACCGTAAATTGAATGCAATAATGAAAAATGATGCTGAACCTGTAGCACGTATAGATAGAATTCTTGATAAATTAAGTCCTGCTCAGTATTTTTTCACTTTGGACTTTGCCTCTGGCTACTGGCACATCCCCATTCACCCAGCAGATACTGAAAAATTGGCTTTTGCTACCAATTTTGGATTTTTTGAGTGGATTGTTCTTCCATTCGGTGTCAAAGTTGGTGCCCCAATTTTCAATAGAACTCTTAGAAGAATTCTCACTAAACATAAAATTAATTTTGCTTGTTATTATTTTCATGACATAATTGTTTTTTCCTCTTCCTTAGAAGAACACCTGCAACATCTAAACCAAATATTTGAATTATGTAGACTTGAAAATATTAAACTTAAATTATCTAAATGCAATTTTGTTCAAAATAAAATTAATTTCTTAGGATATGAAATAAAAAATGGTACCTTAACTCCTGCTAATGCTAATATTGATGTCATAAAAAATTTAAAACCTCCTTCTAATGTAAAAGAACTTCAAAGATTTTTGGGATCCATTAATGTTTACCATAAATTTATTGATAATTAAGCAAAAATCAGACATCCCCTAAATAAATTACTTAAGAAAAATACTATATGGGAATGGAATTCAAATTGCCAAGATTCTTTCCAAAAATTAAAGGATGCTTTAATTATTAAACCTGTCTTAAGAATTTATGACCCTGCATATGTTTGTTGATGCCTCACAGGTGGCAGTAGGTGCAGTGCTTAAACAACCAGATACTAATGGATTTTTACAACCAATTGCTTACTACTCTAGAGGATTGAGAAGTTATGAACAGAATTATTTTAGTACTGAACAATTGTGAATGAACTATTGTCCGTGATCTATTGCTTGCTCATGAATATGAGAAAGAGATTGCATAGTCATCACTCACGCTTTCCCCTCCCCCCGGAGCTAGGTCCTATCGTATTCTGCTATCATTGCTTCCTTCCGGCTACTTTTTATGTGATTTGTCAGTTAACGTGTATAGTATTCATATGCATGAAGTTTTCGCAAGTACATAACCAGTTGCATGGACTAGGAGAGACAGAATTTGACGATATTTGAGTTGCCTAATAAAACCACGCCACCTGGAGTGCGTGTTTTTCCTGAATCTTCATCATTTGTTCTATTCGTAACATCTAGTGGTACAATTTATTACGTAACGACTGCCTGCACATGGATCACCTATAACTAGTGGAATTGGTGCATTATAAGATCGATTATTAAACGTTTTGATGCATCTATCGGCTTTGACTATTTATGCTTCGGGAAACATTCCAGTGGACGACAGCCTGACCTTCCACTCTTCTATCACGATTGTTTGACTGCATAAAACTATGATTTCTTCATTGAGTAAATAACGTGGGTATGCTGGTGCTTAAGATCTACATATTTATATGATACAAGTGAAATTGTATCATATATATATATATATGTATGTATATATATATATATATAAAGGAAACAAAAAACCAGCAAATGACAAAAAGGCAGAAAACCATGGATCCGCAGAAGAATCTCATGCCTGCCTTGAAAAATTACGAAGCCCAGTAGCTTGGGAGTGAGTGCATCATCTTACCATGCAACAGGTCGAACTGGACTGGACATGGTTCACTCAACTTTGGAATTGATAAAATGACTACCAAGTTTGCTTGGGAACTAAATACTGGGAGTCCCACATTCGGTTGATCACCTGACCGGACATATATTCTTACAGGTATTATTTTCTATAAGAAAGATGTTATTGTGTATCTCAATGATGCATATCAATTTAATTATGCTAGAAATACTACAGTATGTATTAAAACATAGTTTAATATACCATTATCTATAGGCAATAATACAGTCATTCTTTTGTTTATCCCAGTAAATAAATAGTTAATTCTATTCACAACATTTTAATTAACATTATAGAAAATACATTGTAGTGTATATAAATTTTGTAATGTTTCAAGAGGTGTAACATCATTAAAATGTACCTCAAACAATCATTGTCTATACGCAATAATGTATTTGAAAATTTTTTAATGTCCCAGTAATCAAACTATAAATGTTACACACTCCATACTGTAATACAGCTGAATAACATATATCAATGTCTTGGCAATCCTAGCATATTGCTAAGATCTTTACGAAAGTTAGCACATGGACAGACTGGCAAACCGTTAACATATTATCAACTACGTCTGAAAGTATTAGAAAGTTTAATGATTTTTTTCTCCTTTTTGAGATTAATTTAAACCAAACTTTTAAGGTTTAATATACACGATCATTATAATTAAAGTTTAAGTTTCAAAACGCTCTAGAAAACGAACCACTGATTAGAATGATGTCAAAATTGAATGCCATATTATTAAAGGGGGAAAGAACATGAACCAAAAACAAAAAAAATAGTTCCAAATTTTAGTGACAGATGGTGCTGTAATCGTCAGAATTTCAACTACAAATGACAAATCATAAAACAATGGCTAAGGCGTAAGTTACATGATAAACCAACTGTACTGTTCAGTGTGCATGACTGTACAGGTATGATACTGTTAGTTACGTAAACTCATTCACCATGGCACAGTCTTATAACATCGGACGGGAAAAATCTGTTTTTAATTGTCCTGAGGCCTAAAACTGCATAAAAAGCATTCATCCAATTGGTTTTTAAGTTTTGCAAGACTTGTGCAAAACATGTTCAATATGCTGTCTACCATTGTGTGCAACAAGATTAAATCAGGAAACAGCATGTTCCACAACCGATCAAAGTGTCATTGGGGTCAAGTTCAGAATGTGTTGCACAGTGCGTGTCTTCAATTCAGCTACGTTGGCAATCAGAGTACTGAATGTAACATCTTTCCAATAACCCCACAGCCAGAAATCACACTGATTAAGATCAGGTGATCAGGCTGGCCAGGCTGTAGGGAAATGACGACTGATAATCCTAGCATTTCTGAAATGCCGCCTCAACAACTGCTTCACTCGATTTGTAATGTACAGAGGAGCACCATCTTGCATAAAAACGATACTATCCAGACATCCACGCTGTTGCAGAGCTGGAATGACATCATTACATAAAAGAGACTCATAGTGCTGACTATTGACGGTATCAGTAACAGGACTGAAAGCACCCGTCTCCTCAAAAAAATATGGTCCTATGATAAATGATGCTGTAAATCCATATCACACAGTGACCTTGGCAGGATGAAGTGGTACTGGGTTCGTTGCAAGTGGATTTTCTGTTGCCCTTATTCTGCAATTCTGTGTATTGACATATCATGTCAGATGGAAATGTGCTTCGTCTGTCTACAGAATTTTCCATGGCCAATCATTGTCCACTTACATGCAAGCAAGAAATTCCAAAGCAAAACCTTCTCTTACTGGCAGGTCAAGAGGAAACAACTCCAGCACATGGCAAATTTTGTATGGATAGCATTACAGGATGTTTCGTAGAATGTTATGCACCATGCTCACATACCTGTCCAATGTTCGGGCAATTCTCCATGCACTGCATGGTTGCACACCACCACTCGACTCCTCCTGAACTGATGTGTCCACTTCAACTACTGCAAATAACATCTTTTCCTTCCTCTACCAGACAGCAAATCAAATGAACCAGTATTTTCGAATTTTTTCATCATTTTCACCAGACCCATGACAGTCATCTGTCCAATGCCTTTTTTTATACCCTTGAGGGTCCTGAACTTCTGCAGAGCTACTGGTGCAGAATCACTGTTCTTGTAATAAAGCTTTACAAGCAGAGTGCGGTCCTTTATTGAGACACTCATGGCAAACGCCTGAGATGCAAAATGAGGAAACGCCGTTTACCCAACGCTTTTATAACACCTGAAATGGCCGTGCGCATGCCAGGTATTTTAATTTATATCTTCTGATGCTTACAGCGCCATCTGTCACTAGAATTTGCATTTTTTTTTGTTGTTGTTCATGGTCTTTCCCCTTTCTTTAATTATACACCGTTCAATTTTGACATTCTAATCAGTAGTACATTTTTCAGAGCATTTTGAAACTTAAACTTTAATTATAATCACCCTGTATATATATTATATACACTATATGGCCATTAATCACCAGACACTTTCAATTTTAGACATTTTGTCTATTTAAAGATACATTTGTCGAATTTTTCTGGAACTTCAGGATCATGAAGAATACATTCAATTTCATATTTATCAACAGCGATTTGATCAGAAGAATAATGAGCTTTCCAACAAAAAATCAAAAGAAAAATAATAATGTTTGGGATCACCCTGTAAAATAATAAACGAAATACTCTATAGAAATACTCACTATAGTTTATGAATATATGGATATTGCCCAATATATGTATTCATTTGAACGTATATTCATGGAGATACATAGATTTTCTTTTAAAGTTCAAAAAATTTTTACATATTATTTTGTTTATATCATGTAGGGCTTTTTATCAAATTTAATGCCAGTTTCAGAAAATTTGACAAAATGTAGTAGAAATAATATGGTATAATTGGAATGTGAATATATTAAATATTTGATGAAATATAAGCAGTTGAATGAAATATTTTTTATCTGTGCATGCACGCACGATAGAGATGAGTTCGGGCTCGTTTTTTGGAGCCCGAGCCCGACGATTTTAAATCCGAGCCCGACAGATTTTTTGTCATCAGAGCCCGAGCCTGATACCACTCTTTACCGATATATCTTTAACTATAATCGATTCCTTTCTCATAACAGTCTTCCGTGATTGATGTGAACCGGAAAATAAATTTAAATTACAAAATTGACACCGTTATCTTAAAGGTCAGATGCCTTTATATTAAAAGAAGAAACACTGACTGATTGCTTCCTATCGGAATAATAAAGTAATTATATTTACTTACGAAGCAAAGTAATCTCGTAAATCTACTACAGAGTCCTTAGCATGAGCAGAGTTCATGACAAATAGATATAATACCCAGTAAAGTTATTTTCATATGAAGAATGATTATGACTCATGTGCAAATATAAGATTAAATAATTTGCAAACCTCAAGCTAATTCTGGTCTACTAAAAATCGAAGAAAACATTCTCTTTGTGTTAGATAACTAAATAAAAAATAAATAAACGATTCGATTAAAAAATATCTTCTGTCACAAACGAAAATCCTAATAAAAACAAATTCATTGATTGTTTGTTTTGATTGGCGCCATATTAATTGATCGTCGTCAATAATGCCGTACACATAAATCTGAAAACATCACAAATTTTCTTTTGAAACAGCAATCAAATACTAAAATAAATAAACACGATTTTTGTTACCCCTTCATTTTGATCTAAATAACATTGAAAAGACTTGAAAAGTAATTTTAAACGGGGAAAAAAGTTCTTTCAATCTTTTCTATACATAAATAAATATAGTTTTCCGGTTTAAGAAAGAACGAGCCTGAGCCCGTCTCATCTCTAATGCACGATAAAAAATAATTTTTTTTCATGATTTGATAGTACCTATGGAGCAATTCTTTAAAAAAAGCCAGTCAAATATCGTGAAAATTCAGAAAGATATTGGCAATATAGTGAGCGAATTTTTAGTTGTTCTCTAAAAGCTGCTGAATGATAAGGGATTTTAAAATTGTCATTTTTTATTACCTGGCTTTCAGTGAAGAAGTTTGTACTTAATGAATGTCAATAAGTAGATTTAGAAGAAATGCTCTAGATTTTGATACTTCTTTTTTTTTTTTTTTTTTTTTTTTTAATTCTTGGAATAGGCTCGTTCTGGTGGTTTTCCAAGAAGAACTAAAGCATCAATAAAAAATGAAAATTAAAAAAGTAAAAATTAAAAACAACAATTTATGGAAAACACCTTATTTAGCCCATTTTTAGAGGACAACTAAAAATCAGCTCAGTCTATTGCTGATATCTTTCTGAATTTTCATGATATTGGACTGACTTTTTTTTTTATGAGTTGCTTTATAGAGTTCATTATCAAATCTTTAAAAAAAAATATTTTTTATTGTACGCTCATACGCAGATAAAAATATTTCATTCAACTGCTCATATTTCATCAAATATTTAATATATTTGCATTCCAAGTACACCATATTATATCTACTACATTTTGTCAAATTTTCTGAAACTGGCGTTATATTTGATAAAAACCCTGCATGATATAAATGAAAAACATAAGAATTTTTTCAACTTAAAAAAAACAATCGATATACCTCCATGAATTCCATGTTCTATTCTTCCACAAATGACTACATATATTGTACAATATCCACATATTCATAAGCTACAGTGCTAGATCACTTTGTGCATTTTATTTTACAGGATCCCAAACATTATTATTTTTCTTCGATTTTTAGTTGGCCCCCTAATTGTCCTTCTGATCAAATCGCTGTTGATAAATATGTCTTCATAAATATATTCTTCGTAATCCTGAAGTTCCAGAAAAATCCGACAAATATATCTTTAAATAGTTGACAAAATGTCTAAAATTGAAAGTGTCTGGTGATTAATGGCCATACAGTGTATATATTTCTAAAGACACATTATCCTTTATCATCACTGAACCACAAAAAAGTACTTCTAAAAAATGAATTAGATACCACTATTAAATCTTTATTATGTTTTAAAGTGACACAAAGCCCATTGTTCAAAAGTCCATGTGCTGGGCCCTTTTTAAAAAGATATAAGAAAATCTTAAATATACCACATTGGTGAAACATAAATTTACTAAGAGAAAAACTAAAAATGAGTAATAAAAACAGAAATTGAACTTACATGAATGAAGTAAAGTGGAATAGGTCCATGTACAATTTCAGTAATAACAGCAACAACTGCTATTGTAACAAATAATTGGGCATATACATGACTAAACATATGGACAATGCAGTGTTTTCTGTAAAGATATGAACATTTTAAGTAAGCAAATATTGATAATTTATTATTATTTTTTTAACAGATTGACATAATGTTTATTTTCTGATTTTTTAATTGTTAATTTACAATTGTTCTTTAATTAGGCTTACTCTTATAGAAGGTCAAGCACAAGGGGATGGTTTTGAGGGTTAAACTGATACAATGTTTTTTTCTTTCTTTTTATCCTTAAATAATTTTCAACAGACATCTAGAACAGAGGTTTTCAACCATTGAACATACCATTGCAATAATTGAACAGTCAATGCTGAGTTTGAAAACAAAATCATTTTTTTTTCTCACATCATATATCACATTTTTGTTATGCAACCTTGAGAAATTGCTGAAAAAGTATAAAATTTGCATAATGACTAAGTTTATTCCTATATGAAATTAACTAAACTTGTGTAACTGAAAGAAGTATAGGACATGTACTGAAATCACAGAATTTAACATGGTAAATCACACCCACCAAAGGCTTTAGCTACCCTAACAGTGTGTGAGATTTCAAACAGGTTCTGCAGGAATGACTCTTTGGTTACAGCGCTGCTCACTGGTGCTGGGTGAATGATGAATTTATTGGTACCATTTGGATTAATATTTTTTTTAACTAGACGACAGTTTTTATTATGTGGCAAAAATGACATAAAAGGTGTCTTTAAAGTCAAAACCAGAAAACATGATGTGATAGAGCACTTTTGATTACATTTTCTGTTTCAGTAATAAAGATATTTTATAAAATACTCACTCACATATACTATAATGCCAAAAATTACTGGTCATTCAATTTTAGATATTTTATTAAATAGCTAGAGAAATACTTGATGAATTCTTTTTAGAACTCGAGAAATGTAGAGAACATATTTGACTTCATAGTTTTCAACAAAGATCTGGTCACAATGACAATTACTAAACCAATAACAAATTGAACAAAAAAATATTTGGGATCACCCAGTAAAATAAAGCGCACAAAATGATCTGTCGCTGCAACACATTACTAAGTATAATTATACAACATTTGTGTTCATTAATGTTACAACAGAATATGTACTGATGGAGATATAACAATTTCTTTAAAAAATTTAAGAAATTTTTATTACATGTTTTCTGTTTATAGGGTTTTTTTCAACAAAATTTAACGACACTTTCAGAAAATTTGTCAAAATATAGCAAAAATACATAGAATATAATTAGAATATAAATATATTATTTAATATAATATAAGCAGTTGTGCGAAACAATTTTTAACTGTACATGCATGAAGTATAATACCAAAGATTTTTTTTTTTTTTTTTTTTTTTTTTTTTTTTTTTTTTTGTATGACTCAGAAGTCAACTCTATAGAGCATCTAATATAAAGAGACCAGTCAAATATCTTGAAAACTCAAAAAGATATAGCAAGCTGAATTTTGGTTGTCTTCAAAAAGCAACCAGATGTTAAGAGATTTTACAAATTTTTTATAAACTGATTTCCAACAAGCAAATTAATATTTATGAATAGCAATGAATAGCTATAGAACAAATGCTTCAAATTTGATAATTCTTTTTTTTTTTTTTTTTAATAGGAATAGGCTCTTTCTGGTGGTTTTTAAAGATGAACTAAAGCATCAATAAAAAAGATTAAAAATTACAATTTGTTGAAAATCCTTTATCCAGCTTCTTTTAGAAAGCAAATGGAATTCAGTTCACTCTATCACTGATATATGTTTTAATTTTCATGATATTGGAATGGTCTTTTTATAAGAGTTGCTCTATAATACTTGACTGCCAAATCGTGAAAAAATAAAAATCTTTTGTGTTATTCATGCATGCACAGTTAAAAAAATTCATATAAATGCTCATATTTCATCAAACATTTAATGTACATATATTTCTAATTGTATTATGTTGTTTCTACTGTACTTTGTAAAGTTTTTGGAATGTGGCATTAAATTTGGTTGAAAGCTCTGCATGCATTAAACAAACATCTGAAAGCAAGTTTTTTTTTAAACTTTTATATCTCTATGAATATGCATGCTATTCTTACACAAATGAACAAAAATGTTGCACAATATCAGCATAATGAGGTGCTGCAGCTAGAGATTATTTTCAACATTTTATATTAAAGGGTGCTCCTATTTTTTTTTTTTTTTCAATTTGTTATTGAAAGGATGCATGTGCTGGGTATTTTATGCTTAAAATTTCTCTGCAATAATAAGTGCAGTAATTTCATTACAAAAACTTTTTTATATTAATTTTAAATGTAGCAGAATTTTCTTAAATAAAAAAATATGTATTCTCTGACAGTAATGTTGTTTTATTCTGTTTTTTCTCATTTTTTTTATGAATAAAGTAACTAAAACAAATCTAATTAATAAAAAAAATTATTATTTTTTTATGTTATTTAGTGTTTGTGAATTTAAAATGTGTCTTTCTGCAGCCTAAAGTATTTTGAAAGGTGAATCTCTAGTTAACAAATTTTCCATATAACAAATTTTTAGCTGGATTTAGAGACTTTGTTAAATAGAGGTCTGCATGTAATGAATTTATTAATGCAAACTAATGCAAGGTAATTTAGGATAACATTTACTTATTATCAGGTTTCAACATCAACAGCAACTATAATTTTCTACTTGTGAGTAACAATTTTTAGGATATGCTGGTAATGTAAATTAAGATGAAATAAGTGTAAATGAATATAAAGATATTTAATGCTTAAGTTATGCATAATTAGCATAAACTAGTATGTAATTAGGTAGACAAATAATTAGATAGGTGGTATAATTTTAATAAAAATCTGAACTTAAGAAAATGCTTCACATTTAATCTCTATCTCTCTCTTTTGAAAATCTTGCATATGAGCCTGTTCTTAACCTAAAAATATTATGACGAATGTTTTTAATACCTTTCCCCCTCCCCTCCCCATAAAGAAAGTTACATAAGTACAGATAGTACTAATGAAACTATGAACAACAGAAAAGTTGGTACTAGCTAGAACTCCAAAATAATGGCTATGACAAGTGTTTCAGGTGCCACATATGAAATTTTGCAAAAAGTAATAGTTTTCAACAATAGATAGAAAAAAATTGGAAAATGTTAACATAAAACATGAGAAAAAATATATATATAAATTAAAGCAGATAAGAGAATCAATTTTTATTTTATCAATAAATTCAAGAATCACATAATTCATACATATCAAGATTATACAGAGAGAAATTATGGGGTCAATGTTTCATGCACCCCTAACTATTGTATTTTCAAATACTTTTAAATTATTTTCGTAAAATAATTTAAATTTTCAAAATTTACATTCTTTAGTTCATAATTCGTCAGATTCATATTTCTTCTGATAAGCTTGATTCTTTTCTGATATAACCTTCATTATAAGATGTCCTTTGAACATTTCACAACAATCATACGACATGTGAAACTGTATTCAAAAGATATGGTTGGTACTTTTATGTTAGCTAGGTGAAATTCTCACAATAGCAGCTTTATTTTCCACGAGTTAAAATTTGAAACATTGCTTTAATGTTGAAATAAACTGTTTTGGTTAATATTATTGCTATTATTGTATTTTAAATAAAACAAGGGGATAAACTCGGGTTACAGAATAATTTTTAATTGAAAGTTGTAAAAGATTTTTTTACATTTAATACTTTTTTTTTAGAATTCCCACAAACAATAATAAAAATCATTTTTATATGAAAAATAACATTTAGGTATTCAAATAAAGGTTTGAAATTTATTAAAATCTATATTTTCGTATTGACCTCGTGCCAAGAGTTAACCAATTAATGAAAAATTTGAAAAAGCCATCAGCGTTTACATCAGTCTTTTTTAATCTGATCATTTCAGTGCTTTAAGCACATAATTCGATTACATGCCTTAAATTTGCATTTTATTTATATTTTATATATTTATTAATGAAGTTTTAATTTCATTGTGGAATATAAGCAGGACACACATGCTGAGATATTTATATTAATTTAAGTGCAAACGGATTTGTAATTGTCTGCCCATGACAGAAATAGATTGAAAAAAAAAATTAATGCTTGAAAGTTATTTTAAAACCACAAAAAAAAAGTAAATTAGGAAACAGTTTTCAAAATAATTGTGATACAGTTTCCAAACAAATTACATTTGAAAGTACATTTTTTTTTCTATTCCTTGGTATAAAAATTGAATATGTGTGGTGCTTAGAAGTTTAAAAAATTGCAGAAAAAGCTACATTTAATCACCTGATGTTGCCATCATCAAAAGGATGTCCATGTTATGCACAGATCCTTTATAATATAGTTAAGTGAAAGGCATGCATTTTAATTGAAATGAATGAAAAGTTTATACATTAAAAATTAAATGAATGCAATACAAATGATGTCGATGGGAACAATATTTGGCGATTTATCATGGCTACATAAAAGTACCAAAGATAATTTCAATTTACCAACTCATGTAATAGCTTGGAAAATCAAAATCATTCATTAAAATTTAATCTTTGTCTTACATTTCTTTACATAGAGTGAATCAAAGAGGTAGATCTCATGAAAGACAGCTGCTGAATGTCATCAAAATAGATGGAAAACTGGCAAAGAGCTGTTATAGAAAGTTTTTGTCCATGTGCCTGTCTATCTGCTGGTGATAGTTAAGGAAATCTCTTGTACATAGAGGTCTGGAAATTTGGATAAATGAAGACAGCACCTGAGGCTCAGATTTTTCATTTTCTGATAAATCCAAGATATCAATTAAATACTCTTATCAAATATTAATGAAAGAGCTTTCATTGTCCCAGCAATCATTTCTGCACATGTTGAGGAAATCCTTGTTTTATCAGGCAGACAACGTGAAAAAGGTTACATTTTTAAAGAATTTTGAAATCACAATTGCCTGGACCCTATGGAGTTAGAAAGGACAAGAGAAAACATGATCTTTTTTGCGAGACATTCCCAGTTTTAACAGTATCTTTTGCTTAAAAAAATATCAGTATTTACTATTTTAAATATATATATATATATATATTCTTTTTGAAGTTTTCTTCAGTTTGAAACTGCCATCCCCATTTCCCAGATGAAGAAACACATATGACCTATGTATTCACAGAACCTTCCCAGTTGAAACTGTACCTTTGATTTTAAAAAAATATTTAACATTTAAAAAACTGGAAGTCTCAATTGCTACATACTTTCTCTTTTTTTTCTCAGTGTCTTTGAAGATATCATTTCACATTTTAAGAAATGAAACAGGTTTTTTTCATTCATTTTTGCTTTTTTTTTTTTTTCAATAGTCGGAGGTGTCATTTTACATTTTAAAAGATGACATGGATTTCACTGTAGGATTTTATTTTGTTTTAAAATTGTCAAATCATACAAATCTGAGATTTGTTATGCTGATAATTTTAAGTCTTTTAAAAATTAGTTAAAAGTTTAATTATCTTTTAGGCTTTTTTTTTTAAGATTGTTAGATTTTTAAGTTTGAGATCTCTGTACTTTTTGTCAGGCAATAGTTTCAAATTACTCCATATTAGTAATAAAAAAAAAATAAACATAATGTTCAATTAATGTTTTGCTGAAGCTTTTTTATATATATTGGTTTGGCACCCACCAATGTTAAAGACTTTTTCCTCGCATATTTGTGAATATTGTATGCATAAAATTCAATATTGTAATGCTTTAAAAAAAACAGCTAATTCGTAATTTAACTATAGAAAAATGTGTTAGTTATAAAAATATTATTTAAAAAGTTTATAGGGATATTCTGTTTAAAAATATTAAAGTTTTAAATAATATTTTAATTATTTACAGAGCACATGGTCCACATGCCGAATTAACGGCATTCATTCACAGTGATTTGATCACGATTAACAAAGTTGAATATTGCATTTTAAATCCAAAAGTTGCTGAAGAGGTTATACACAGTGATGCCACTGTACTTGAAAAAACCTGGGTCCCCGGGACCCAGGATTTCCAAAAATCTGGGTCCTTTTTTTACAAAAGCGGGTCCCCATCAATGATTTATATTTTAAAGGAATAAATGAAAGTTGTTTATTAAGATAAATGAAATGCATTAATTATTGTTTTAACAATAATTAAATAATGAATTAAAACCAGCATTATTTGCACTTAAATAAGATATTTTTAAAAAATATTAAGAGAAATTTTCTTTACTTTTTTAAAAGTGAAAATGCAAGATACAATTTTAATTGTAAAATAATGTTTATTTGAGAGTAGAAGATACCAAGTTCCACTAACAAGTATCACTAATGTTCGCATTCTTTTAAAAAGAGACAAGGCGGGTTTATTGAAAAAGATATTTTTGCTGAAAAAAAGAACACTTATGTTAAGTAAAGGTGTACTTTTCGTTGAATGAATGGGTGCTTTCATTATTATACTTCCCATTGAATTATTTGTCAGCATAAATCTTAAATGTTCTGAAGGCGGGAGACATTTCAATGCAGTAAGAACGAGGGGGGGGGGGGGGATTTTTATATAAATATTATCAAAGTACACTGAAATTATGCTGTATTTTTAAGAATCTCATAAAAAAGAAATTAAATCCCATTTTATGAATTTTCTACCTATAAGTTTAGTTTGCACATCTTTTTTGGTGCTTTGACTAAATTCACGTTTTTTCCGTGTTACTTTGACGAAATTCGCATTTTTCCGCGATCCTTTTGTTGAAATTCGCTATTTTTTCCCGAGTCTGTCACGAAAATCGTGGTTTTTTTCCGCGATACTTTGACAAAATTCGGCTTTCTTCCGCGATTTTTTGACGAAATTTGCTATTTTTTCGCAATCTTTTGTCGAAATACACTATTTTGTCTCAGCCCTTTTACGAAAATAGCGTGTTTTCCGCTATATTTTCACAAAATTTGTGCTTTTTTCACGATCTTTTGACGAAAATCGGCTTTTTTACGTTATTTTTGACGACATTTGCTATTTTTGGGGGATCCTTTGATGAAAAACAACTATTTTTTCGCAATCCTTTGACGAAAATCGGCTTTTTTCCGTGATTTTTTGATGAAATTTGTGCTTTTTTCGCGATCCTTTGACAAAATTCGGCTTTTTTCCGCGATTTTTTGACGAAATTCGCTATTTTTTCGCGATCTTTTAGCGAAATACGCTAATTTGTCGCGGCCCTTTTACGAAAATCGCGTTTTTCGCAATATTTTGATGAAATTTGCGCTTATTTCAGCTATATTTTCATGAAATTTGCGCTTATTTCCGCGATTTTTTGACGAAATTCGCTTTTTATTTCGCGATGCTTTGACGAAATACGCTATTTTTTCGCGGCCCTTTTACGAAAATCGCTGCTTTTGCGCGATATTTTGATGAGATTTACGCTTTTTTTGCGATTCTTTGATGAAAATTGTCTGTTTTCCGCGATTTTTTCACGAAATTACGCGTCCCGTGGGACGCGTAAGAGCTATTTTTTTGCGTCCCGTATCCAATTTTTCGCGTAATTTACGCGCTATAGTGCGTCCGCGGCATCCCTGTATACAAAATGTAAAATAAACAATAATTAATAAAAAATTCGGCATGAAGTAAAGAAGCAAGACTATAAAAGAATGGCTCTTGCAGAGTTAAAGTGGTCTCTCTTAGATGTGCGTGGAGTGCAGGATTGAGAAAGCTCTAGTGATGTCGGCCATTCAGAGACATAGGATGCAGAGCAGAGGAGGATTCTAAGAGAGAAGTCATGATGGAACCTCCAGAAGTAGTAGTGATGTTGGATGACGAGCATAAGATGATTCTAAGAGAGGAGAAATCTTGGTGGAACCTCCAGGAAATCAATGACGTTTTTTGTTTGAATAAATCATGTAATCAATATAAAGGCCTAAGGTGTAACTTTAATTTTTTATATACTGCAGAGTAAAATTAAAATTAATTTTTTTTATGCATTTAATCTATAAGTAAAGAATTTCTTAATAGTGTGTTAAATATATCCCTTTAAAGAATAATAATGATATTTTGTAAATAAAATTTGTTAGTTTAAAATTTAATTAATGTATCTGTCATACTTTAATCTTTTTCTACAGCAGCAGTAATATTTTCTCTACCTTCTACCAGCTTAATGTTAAGAGTAAAATACCATACAATTGAATTAAAATATAATTTTCATTTTTTCTGAATTATTTCTTTATTATTCCTTTTTATTTCCTTGGATTGATAGTATTTATCTACCACATGCTTGTGTCTGCCTAGTAGTATAGGAGTAGGTACAACACAACAGATTCCTTGGAAAAACAGACCAGAGTGGGTTAAGCACACGTCGATGTATGCTGACGAGGCAGTGGGTCATCAACTTTAGGTTCATTTCGATAGATTTTCATTAAAAAATGTAATAGAGTAGACTCCCTCAAATCCGCAACCCTAAAACCCACACACGCCTGAAATCCACACATCATCACAGATGTAAGCAATGAAACTTTCAGTTCAGATGTAGGGACAAAATTAAGACTTTTTATTATTATATCAATTCTGCATGTTTTTTAATATGTAATTCTTATTAATATTACTAAACTCATGCTTTTTCGTGAAGGAAGTATAAATTTATTTCTGAAGAAATTCAAGATATTGCTGTTATCACTGGTAGTCAAAATTTTTTTACCAAATATATTTATGTATTAATCAGCTATGTAATAATTAGCTTTTTTGGATATTAAGTCTGGCTAAACCTGAAATAAAACTTCCTTATTTCATGATTTTGATGTGAATTAGTAGGGGACCTTTATGAGGCAAGTTTCATTGAATAATATAGGAAACATGTATCTCATCTTTATTATGCAGGTTTAATTATACATTATTAATTATTTACTTGACCTTTACTTTTAATGTTTTAATCATTTTTTAAATTATCCTAAATATTATTATTTTAATTAGTATTTTACTTAATTGTAAGCATTCATTATAATTTCGATTACATTATTACATTAAAATTACTGTAATAATGTAAACAAAACAATGACCAGAAATCCACAAAATTCTAAAATCCACAAAATTCTAAAATCCACACAACCTCTGGCCCCAAGCTGTGTGGATTTGAGGGAATATGCAGCCGAAGACTTTCCTGTAGAAAATGTTTGAATTCAATGCTTATTTTATCATTCATTATAATTTCGATTACATTATTACATTAAAATTACTGTAATAATGTAAACAAAACAATGACCAGAAATCCACAAAATTCTAAAATCCACACAACCTCTGGCCCCAAGCTGTGTGGATTTGAGGGAATATGCAGCCGAAGACTTTCCTGTAGAAAATGTTTGAATTCAATGCTTATTTTATCTAATTTCTGAATTGTGTGAGGGTTTTTGTGTTCATTTTCACATGGAGAGAGGTTTCTTATATTGTAATTTATTTCTTTTGATAACATTTCCCAGTTACTTAGTGATATCATTTTGCATTTTAAAAGAAAGAAGGATTTGGAAATAGTTTAAAATTATGAAATCATACAAAATTGAAGTTATTTTGCTGTTTGCTGAAACAGACCAGGGCATGCATAGCATGCCGGGTATAAAGCAGTGGGGTACCCAACTCTAGGTTCATTTAAAAATATAAAATCATACAAATTCAAGGGCTTACATTGCCAAAGGCAGTGAGAACCCTCAATGCTAAATCTCTTCTTAGAAAAATGTCTGAATTCAATACTGATTTTAGGTATATTTAAAGTTATTATCCTAGGCCCAAGAAGTGCAGGTAGGTCAACTATTACTAAATAAAAGTTACCTGCAGAGGAAAATTTGCACATAGTTGGCAATGAATGGAATTAAGCTTACTTACAAGATAAAAACCCCTGCCGGCCTGGCCTTCAGGTGGAGGTAGATTTCGAAGTGAAGTATACTAATTTCATCAACAAAAACTAAATCATGATTAGAGATAAACCCACTTTAACAATTTTATCTGGCCGCTTTTGACGAGTTTTTATTTCATTTTTATATAAAGCTGGTTTTATCAAAATCATGTTAAGGCAGTATTAAAAAAATACTTACCATGCTCGACAACTCAAAATTTTCTGGCACATTTTCAGATTCATTTTTAATAGAAAAAATATGAAACATGATGACGTGATTTTTGAAGCGATTTATAAGCGACCGGTGTTTCTATTTTTCGTTCAATTAATTAAAACTTTATTTATAAACAATTATTTTCACAGTAGGACAATATTTTTCGTTTCTAACGCAATCGCTTCGGGAAATTCAGTCCAAAATGCCCACTTTGACATTTTCTGAAATATATTCAGCCACTGTCAGAAAATCGATCATTACGGTACATTTACAGGGTGTCCGGTCTCAATGGTGTCCAATGGCTAATTCCTAAACCGTTAGTCATAGACATATAGTTCCAATTACAAAAATGTTTTAAATCAGGTAAGGAAATATTTTAAAAGTGATTTGGGTCAATAAAAACATTTCTTAAAAAATTAAGAAATTTAAATTTTTATACGGTCCCCCGGTCCTATAAGTTATATTTAGTAAAATTTTCCTTTTACACTGACAAGTAATGCAAAAAAAGTCCCGTTGTTCTACGATTAAAATTGACCGAGTTTACCTGTTTAAAGTTGGAGCATATTTTTTACTGCAAATTGGGGGTCATTCACAAATTTAGTCGAAATATAATTTCGTCAGATATATTTAAAAATGTTTGAGAGTAAAATTGACATTGCAACATAAATTTGAAATCTTTAGTCATTCTGACATATTAATGCAAAATATACAATTTGCAATACACATTTAAGAAAAAAGAAAAAAACAGAATTTTTGTTAAATAAAATGATTCTAAATTAACAGCCTCAATTATTTACAAGATAGGTATTTTAAAATATTATTTGATTACACTAGCCTCCAAAAGTTGGGTTATTTAATTTTTTTAGCTTTTGATAATTGATTCTTATGTATTCTGTACCGCTGAATCCGGAATTGATTTTCATTTTTAGCCATCACATCAAGATTTTTCGCAAATTGTAAAGTTCAAAGTTAAAAAGTTCAAAGTTAAAATTTAATCTCCTCCCCCATCTCATCACACCACCCAGCTGTAAGAATCCCAAGATAAGCAAAATTATCGAATAAATTATTGAATTAAAAAAAAAGAAGTTTTACATATGTTTTATAGTATGAGATTTTTGCTATATTTTAACTTACACAGTTGCAAAAACATTCTAACGTGATGGTTAAAAATGAAAGTCATTTTCAGATTTAGTGCTAAAAAGTACGTAAAAATTAATTATCAAAAGTTAAAAAATACAACCATCTCCTCTATTTTATAGTATCCGATTTTTGTTATTCTTTAAATTCGACAATTTATGATTTGCGAAATATCCTGACATGATGGTTAAAAATTAAGAAGTGCTGGAAGTGAAGTGATGCATAAGCCAAAAATTAATACCACCAGTGGTTGACTCATAGGTTTATCATTGTGTTTGACCTACAAACAAAGGTATGAAAACATGGAGGACTGGGAGCAGGAAAACACAATGATAAACCTACGAGTCAACCACTGGTGGTATTAATTTTTAGCTTATGTCCCACTTCACTACCGGCAGACATGGATCATCTACTTCTACTCCCCCATAAAATAAAGATTTTTTTCTTGTGTGTGATAACACGGGTTTTTGTGCTGTCGGCTCTTGGACTATAATGGCTAGGCAGTAAAAGAAACAATACTGCTTTTTAAAATATAGATGAATTAATACTATTCAACTCAAGACATTTAAAAACAATTTTTTTAAAAAGCAGTAAATGTTCACAAAATCTTACTTGTTTATTTTGTCTTGGGTCTGGTTCTGTTCACTGAAACAACAGCCCTCAGGACCAGAAAGCATTATAGGATAATTCTTATCTATAAACTGGGTTTCACAAGACTGCATCGTATTCAAATTTTCTTCAGTCATTATACTAAGTCAAAGCTTAAAAGGAAAAGAGTAAATTAAGTTTTTTGAGATAGCTAATAACTTATTTCATAAGAATTAGACACAAGATATGAAGGGATAGTCTTTATGTACCAATTAAAAATAAGAGAATAAGATTGTGAAAAGTAACAGGTAACACCATCCTTAATTAAGGCATTTTATTTCATTTGAATAAGAATTAGACATAATATAAAGCATATTCTTTATGTATGGTCAGGTGGGGAAAAGTGGTCATAAAAACAGGCTTTTCTAAATTTCAGAGGATATAAACATAAGAATTTCTGTAATGTTTCCTAAATTTTTTGGTGTTATTTTACATTACATTACTCTAGAGTACATCCACATCCATTTCAGAATTATTTTTGGGGAATAATGCCTTTTTATAACATTTTTGAGGCATGTTTTTATGACCACTGTACCCCAGGGGGTGGGTTAAAGTGAGTAGTTCATGGGGTAAAGTGGTCACATTGAAAAAGTATAATAAAAAAATAAACTAATGAATAAAAAGTGACATTATTATTTACAACCATTTTAAACAACCTTTATAATAAGTTATCTGCCATTTTATTTTATTAAAGTGTTAATTTGTAATGTTAAAATTGTTTGTAGTTAAAATTTTGTTCTTCAAGGATTTTAATCAGATCTGATTCTGGAAAAGTATAATGATTGCCAAATTTGGATTTTTTTTAATGTACTTTAAGAAAAATAAATCCCTTTTTTAATCAGGTTTTTTCCCAATAAATTGTTTATTGATTTCTTCATTTCATATCTTACCAACACTCAAGATCCTATAGATAGATTTGAGATATCTTGTCGTCTTTGGTGATTATAAATGCATTCAAAAAAAGATGTTGACTAGGAATGTTTTTTTTTTCTCTTTGAAATTTTTGCAACTTTTAAGTATCTCATTCCTCTTGTTCTTTTTGCAGATGTAATGAAACTGTTCTTTCTGTTAATATACCCTCGATCTTGGCCTGGACGCATTTCCTTTCCTTTAAAATTACGCCTAACAATTCTGAAATGGGTGCAGATAATGTTGTCAATGTAGCTTATTTTAATTTCTTCACATATTTTACAGTCGGCTTTCTTGATACTGTTTCTTTAAAATTCCTTTCCAGGCTTTTTTTAGGGGAAAATACACCTAGATCTAATGGTTGTAGACTATGGCTAGTATGAGGTAGCAGGCAGAGTATTATAATGTGAATGTTGATAGCTTTTTTTCAAAGCGTCATAATTCATTTATGTCTATCACAATCATAAATAAAAGGGCAGGCTTTTGGTGTACTACTTAATAAAATGATCCATCCAAGATTCAAGTACAGAATCCTGCATCCATCTAGATTCCGTGATTCATACAATGCTCCTGCAGAACCATCTTTTGTCCATGATTCATATAATACGAGCTCAAACTGTGAATGGCAGAATGTAATAACCACTAGCTGATATAGCAAAAAGAACACTAAACGTTATCTTTCTTTTGGTTGCTGAATTTTAAGGAATTGTGTAAAAAATTTTAAACTGGACTATTTTGGCTATCCATATCCATTCCAGCCTCATCAACATTAAAAATTCTTTCAGGACTTTCTTGTAGACCATTTTCTTATATAATACAACTATAAGTATTAGAAAAAGTAGTTACTGTGTTGGCTGTTAAATTAGTTGCTGTAACCTTTATAAGCAATTTGGGTTTACGTTTAGTTAATTCATTTGCCCAACATTTTTCGAAGTTTTTGAGATAATCAGATCCTGGTGGTTTTCTACCAAAAGGACTTTCTCTGTTATTTAAAGAGTTAAAATATGTGTAAATAAAGTTTGATATATCAGAACTATCAAATGAACATCCATATTGTGCAAGAAAATACAAGCTTTTAACAATATGAGATTCTTCTTCTAATGACATCCATGATTCTCTTTCTGGACTTTTATACTGCAGCAGCCAGATACTGACTGCCGCTTTTCACAGCTAGCAATGTTAATTGAAAACTAGTATGGAGTAATATCATGATTCCTCCTCACATATGTTCTAGGCATGTTGAAACTACAAAAAATAGTTACTTTTAAAAGTTCTCCAAAGTATTAATCAGTAAATAACATTATTCTGAACCTATTGAAAATTATACCTGACCTTTTTTAATGCCCATATTATAAACTATTATTAAATAATAATTATTTGTACTTAGTTTTTAATAATTATTAGTATTTAATAAACCAGCATTGTATATAATGAATAATTTAACTCAGATCAAATATCTATAACTTAAGCCTAACTCTATGACCACTTTACCCCATGTAACTAAAACTATTATGAAATAAAATCTGTAATAAATATAGCTTAGCTATAAATGAAAATATGTTCTTCAGATATGTGTAAGGCTTTCTGAACTGCCAATTTAACAAAATTTGGAACAAACAAAATGCAGCAGAAAAGTTAATTAAATAGTTAAAAGAACAAGTTGTAACAAAGACAGACAAAATGAATGTTCAGTGCTTCAAACATGTTACTACAAATGTTTTTGGGGTGAGAAACTTTGATCAATACTTACTAAATCTAAAATTAAAAGAAAATTATTCAAATATCTATATTAGTCAGGATTTTAGCCTTTTTATGAATTATTACCACTTTACCCCACCTGACCCTACCAATTAAAAATAAGAGAATTAGAGAATAAGATTATTGTGAAAAGTAGCGTATAACACAATCATTAATTAACATATTTTGCTAGAAGGCAAAAAGAAATCATCTTTAATGTCAATGAATACAAATAGTGAAGTTTTTAGTATCAGGAGGGGATTTACATTGTTGATTAATTATTTACTGTTACTGCAAAATAACAAAGATTTTTTTTTAAATTAAAGAGTTTTAAAATTATTAAACTTTATGCTGATGACTTGATATGAATAACTAAGGTAGACAACATTATAACTACGGGACGATTTGACATGCCAGAAAAAAAACTTGAAGTCACATCTGTCGAAAGTTTCCATGAATACTTTTTCAATTCCTGTAAACATCATTATCTAAATTATGCTATATCTATCAGTAGAATTTCTCAGAAGGTTATGTCTATCATTTGGCAAACACAGTTCCATTTAAAAAAGGTTTTGGATCAACTGAAATGTCACTGGTATTCACATAATCAAATATTTTTGTTTTTCACACTGTAAAAATTGACAGAAATTTTTTACAAATATTCAGTGTAATCTTAAAATTACTTTGATGGTGGAAACTTTATTATTTCCTGAAATTTTAAGACTGATATATGAACACAATATCCAGAAAGAAAAACATGTTCAGTGTTTTTTAAGAAAGTAATGTATCTTATGTGTAGTTTTAGATTAAAATAAATGCTAACTGAAAAATGCTCTTAATGTACCCAAGCAGAAAATTACTTGCAAGACAGACTCATCAACCCCCTCACTGACAAGCCCATGTTAATACGTTCACTAAGCTCCAGGTTTCACTGCAATACAAGCAATATTTAAAGTAATATAATTCTATTGATTTAACGTATTTTTAATACATTGAACAATGATTAATACTTCCAAGGATTGCATTCATATTCGTTAAGTTTTTTTACAAAATGTTCAAAGAATCATTTTTTTTAGTATTTAAAACAAAATGCAGAGAAAACAACATTACAATTTTGCCCTTTTCCAAGACAGTCGGAGGGTTAACAGAGGTGGGGAATTTTCAGAAAATCTTACCAGCCAGCAAAGTACAACAAAAAGTTGAAAACTTATGACAAAATTTATAATAATTGCTGCTGACAAAACTGCAAAAATAATTCATTACTAAAATGCACTTTCATAATAACATTTTTTTATTTTTTTCATATTTCTTAATATTTTTTTAAAATATAATCTTAATTTATAAAGTATAGAATAGAACTTGGTGCCCTGTTTAGATTGTGTAGGCTGGGAAAGTGACTAAATATGGCTAACAATTAAAATACAGTATAGAACCTTTTATCCAGAATCCGGAAAAACCAAAAATCCAGAAAAAATTTGAAAATTTTCTAAATTTGTAAATTTTTACTAAAATTTTTGAATTTCTGAAATTTTTCGAAAATTTTACGGATTCCTAATTTTTTTTTCAGTCCATTGTGCTTAAATGTGTAACCACTAAAATATATTACTTCAGTGGTGGGGGAACACAAAGCACCCCCCCCCCCCCCAAAAAAAAAAAAAATCATTTTTCTCTCAATTTTAGTATAAAAAAATTATATTACAATAAAAAAATTGTCAGATATTTTACCAGGAGTGATTCTGTTCCAAATTTTCTGAAAATGTAAAGCATTCAGTTCCAAAAACTTAAATTGGTCTTCAGTCCGAAAATTTGGACATACAAAATATCACGAATTTCGACAAATGGTAGCTGGAAAAAATCAATTATGTCAATCATATGTGGAAAAAATGGCCAATTTTGCCAAAGGATTGCAGAAAAAATGTGAATTTCATCAAAGGATCATGAAAAAATGAAAATTTCGTCAAAGGATTGCGAAAAAATGCAAATTTTGTCATGAAATCACGCAAATTTCTGCAAAAGATTGTGAAAAAATGCAAATTTCGTCAAGTGATTGCGAAAAAAACACGAATTTCGTCAAATGATCATAGAAAAAATACGCAAATTTTGACAAAGAATCATGGAAAAAATGAATTTCGTCAAAGGATCACGAAAAAAAAAAAAAAAACACTAATTATGCCAAAGGATTGTGAAAAAAACACTAATTTCGTCAAAGAATCGCAAGGAAAACGTGAATTTTGTCAAAGAATCAAGAAAAAACCCCACTAATTTTGTCAAATGATCACAAAAAAAGCTAATTTCATCAAAGGATTGTGAAAATATGCTAATTTCATCAAAGGATCGTGAAAATATGCTAATTTCGTCAAAGAATCGCAGAAAAAATGAATTTAGCCAAAGAATGAAAAAAAAATACTAACTTTGTCAAAGAAGTGTAAAAAAATGCAAATTTCATTAAAGGATCGCAAATAAAATGCTAAGTTTGCCAAAGGATTGCAAATAAAATGCTAATTTTGTCAAAGGAATGTGGAAAAATGCAAAGTTCGTCCAAGAATCGCAGAAAAAACGTGAATTTCATCAAAGAATAACAGGAAAAAGTCAATTTCGTCAAAGAATCGCAGAAAAAACACAAATTTTGTCAAAGAATCACAAAAAAATAAAAACCGTGAATTTCTTCGAATGATCACAAAATAAAGCTAATTTTGTGAAAGGATCGCGAAAACCCCCCACTAATTTCATCAAAGGTTTGCGGAAAAAACACGAACTTCGAGAGGACCGGAAATTCGAGGATTCCGGATAATAGGTATAAAGTTTTTGGTGTATTTTCTATAGTCTGCTTAAAAATTCACTCGCCCTAATAGAAAATCCATTCGCTGTTGATGAGAAGAATGATGTAACTCCTCAATCCTGCACATTAACATATGAACATTGCTAAAAATCCTTATACAAATTGCAGCGACATTGGCAGAAGGGAAAAACATTTCAGCAAAGAAACATATGAAAGCTTACCTTAAACTCAGATCCACTCAATTCAAAGAAACTTATCTAATTTTGCATCAAAAACAACTTATCTAATTTAGCAATTTCAAAGACTAAAAAATTATAAAGCACAATCGTTCAATTTTGAATAATTCATAAAACCATTTTTGCGAATAATGTGGAAGTGTCTAGTACTAAGCTTCACACACACTGTATATATGATTAAATTTTGATACAGAGTATCACAAAAAGAGGTCAACTTTAAGAAAAAATACTAGTAGAATAGTAGAAAAAGTGATGGATTGGTTGACAGGAGTATCTCTTTGCAAACTTTTACTTTGCTTATCTGTGTATGTTATAAGATGTCTAAACAGGTGTCGATCCAAGCAAAATTTGGGGAATATTTAGGACCCCATCACAAAAATCCATTTAATAAAACAGGCCCCTTCACAAAATTTCATTCCATAAAAACATACTCTTCATTAATTATTTTTATTTTGTTAGGTTTTAAAATGTGTAATTTGCAACCAAAACAAGTTCACCTAAAAGGAAAACTTTAGCAGGAGGACTTATTATAAGTTAGAAGTTATTAATAAATGTTTGATTACCAGAATTCCATCTTTCGTCACAAAAATATAATAAATTTTACAAAAATATCTTTTATTTTTTTACAAAATGGGCCCCAAGAAAAAAAAAAAACCTGGATCGACCTCTGCTAAAAGACAATACTCCCAATTGGTCATAATTAATGGTTTTAAATTACCTTGTTATAAGGAAAATGTCAATAAAGAATTTCCTTTGAAAACAATAGAATACCAAGTTATAATGCAATTTTAATCATCAGTTTTCGGATGATTTAGTTCGTTTTTTGCATGGGTGGAGGGGGTATTGGGAAGCAGAGAGGAGAAGGAAGACTGCACTCCCTTCCGAAATGTTTGAAAAAATATGAATTTTGATCACATTTTTAGTGAAAATCCTAATTATTCCAAGAGGTCCCCTGGCAGTTTGGGCTCACTTTTCAAAGCCTGAGCCTGGCGGTTATAAATCGAAGTCCGAAACAATTTTTTTGTCATTAGAACCCGAGCCAGATACAAAAAATGTAAACTGAAAAAAAAAGTTTAATAAAAATTGCATAAAAATTGTTCTAAATGTAATCTCATTTTTTTTAACAGCTTCGTACATCACAATAACTTAATCCCTAGCACATAATTTTATGACTTTACATTTAATCTCATCAAAAGATAAGTCCCTAAAAAGATCTCATATTTTTCTCTCACAACAAGCAAATCTGATGGAAACATTAACGAAGTGCATTTTAGAAATAAATGAGTGAATGAAATTTGCAGAAATTACAATTTATATGATGAAGAATCAAACAGCATTTTTCTATTTTCTATAAAAAGGTATACATCTTTTGTAATTCTCGTGTTCTTGAAAATCTGCTTAAATGAAAAATTCAAGGTTATCTGAAAGATCCTATGCTTTTTATAAGAAAAGAGAAAACACTGATTGATTGTAAAACTCATTGACTAATAACAGAAGACATTGCTTTTTCCGCCTAGATTGTCAAATAATAAAATAAACAATCCAATTTAAAAATATCCTACTATTTATTTGTCTTGGCGCCTTTTTCGATGGTGCATTATCAAGTATCCAGTGAGCATCAATGATATAAATCTGCAAACATTGCAAATTTCTTTTAAAATAGCTGTTATGTTGTAACATTAATCAATCATCACATATAATTAATTATACCCAATTTAAAACGAAAATTCTCCTTTTACAAATATATTTAACTGAAACTTCCTTCCCTTTTAAAAATGTTCTTGTTACACGTTAATGTCTGTTTTATCTCTTATACAGCTAATAAATATTCCTTTTAATGTTTACCAAATTATCATCTGTTAACAAAAAGCAAAAAATTCAACTTTAACAAAAAGTAAAATTAAATGCTTTTATTTCTGTTCACGAATAAATAAAAATATTTTTTGATCATTTGCTTTTCTTTTGTGCTGTAATCTAAACAGTTACTGAAACTGATACGTCACCATCAATCACAGACATAAGCTGCAAATATCACAAATGTTTTATTTTTTATTTTTAAATAGCGTTCTTATCCTAGAACAGAAAAAATGCTGTTTCAGTTTTCCTTTCATTCTGATGAAAATAACATCAAAAGGATTTATGGAAAATGTAACTTTCAACCTAGGTGTCGCACAGTGGAGTATTTGACCCGAATTCCTGGCCAAAATTATTTTTCTATGTAAATGTAGTCCGATTGCCTTGAAATTCTGGTATTGTAAATGAAGTCTATAACATTTACAGTTCATTTACAGAGACACTCAAGAGAATTCCCTTACATTATGTACTATGGGGGAAAATAGTTTGTTCTGTATTTTATTGATATCATACTATTTTAAGCATACTGAAATTTATATACATCACTGAGGTGTACTAAGGCACTTATTGTAGAATATGGTGTGCATAGAACATATCGTTCATTTACAGGGACACACAAAAGAATTTGTCTAAAGAATAAATTTAACTATTGAAGTCTATGACCAATAATTGCTGGAAGTGCATTTGTAGTTGCGATATGTTTTTAAATTGAACTACAGTACAAAGTATAAAGTTCGGAATTCTCCAAAGTTCGGACTTTCCAGCGGCAGTATTCAAGAAAGAAGTGAAAAAATAAAATTGTTGAAACAAAAAAAGGTCTAGAGCAAAGAAGCTTTATTACTGAATCTTAACTCATGTCTATGTACAGAATAAAAAAAAACTTCTTAATGATATACCTAAGTTAATAAAGCAGCCCACATTAACTAAAATGTTCAATAGTTCAGAGAGTTACAATTTTTTCTTAAATTGTTTGTTCCTTTAAGGCTGTTCTCAACTGCTTGCCTAAACAAGCGCAAAACGTTTTGACGCATTTACAAATTCATTTTTTAATGGAAAGTCATAAAATTGGAAGGCTTGACTATGGAAGCGAATTGGAATTGAACTGTGTTTTCCAATTTTTTAAATAAATAAAATTACCTATTGAGTTATAAGCGATTTTGTTCACATGACATACTTTTTCAGCATTCCTTGTGCAGTTATTCTCCTTTCACGCAGGAATTCGGTTCAAAACGCCCATTTTGACACTATTTTCTGAAAGATCTATTGCATTTGAAAAAACAAAAACACAGTTCAATTAGGAGAGAGTGGGGCACATGTGAACATTTTTGCATTTTGAACTATTTCTCAAAATTGTTATGAGCTATTGAACTAAAACTTGATTTATATGAATATTTACAATTTGTTTGTTCTTTTGGTGAAACTTTTGGATGCATTTATCAAGAATTTCTAACTTCTATCATCATTCTAAAAATTGTCTAAATTTGTTCACATGTGCCCCGGTGGAGAGGTAGTTGTGAACATAGCTGGGGCACATGGGAACACATGCATAAATAAGACAAAAAAAATTTTGTGAATAAAAACTGTGATAAAAACTAATTAGATGCCCTCTTTCTAGCTGTGTGAATAAATCAATAAATGTTTCAACATAGATAGAAGACATTATTCGTAAAATTGTACACTAATATCCCTACTCCTTTTGAGTCACTTTTAATTGTTATCTAACTTCCAGTAAATTAAAACTGTGAAGCAATCCTAAAAACATTGAATATATAGCTCAATATTTGACAAGGGTAATTAAATTTTAAACTAAAAAAAAAAAAAATGCATTCACAGACTTAAAAAATGCACTTGTGAACTGTTCACATCTGCCCCAATATGTTCTGTTCACAAGTGCCCCATCTACCAACTTCAGCCTAACTTATAAAAAAAAAGATATTTTTAATTGAAATAAGGAAACAAAACTTTTTGTAGACTTACCTAATTAATGCCACTATAGAATGCAATTCTGATATTCTTCTTTAAAAAATGTCTTGAATGAATTTTTACTTCAATAACTTAGAAGACTTTTTTACTTTACACCTTCTAAAACAAACAAATTACAACTACCAGAAATCAAAATGGCCTATTGTTCTGAAAATTCAGCCAAAATATGGTACCAGTATACCCATCAATTGGTAATTTTTTGAATTTTTTTATTTCAAATTAACTGTGTGAAATGTATACTGTTCACATGTGCCCCCCTCTCCCCTACATAGTTTCTGAACAACAACACCTGCTAGTTTCATGCATCTCCAAGCAAAAATAAATTAAAACTTATGTCATAAAATTGCCCTTTTGGATTTGAGAACAGCCTTAAATAAATGTTTTTGATTTACTTTTTATTTTGTTATGATTTATTTAATAAAAATTATTGTTTAATTTAGTATTAATAGTTGTTATATGCAATTTTTAATATATAAACGTCATATTTTACATTTTTATGAAGTGAATTTTCTTTTCCTTTTTATTGGAAAAGCAATATTTTTGATGACCCAAAGTTCGGGAAAATCCAAAGTTCAGACTTGGTAAAGTCCCGATGATTCCGGACTTTAGATTTTGTACTGTATTTTTTTTTAAATATTACTTGTGGATACATCCTATAGATTATATACAGGGCTGCACAAAAGTTCTCAAGTACATTTCGGTTTATTCACGGTAATGACTGAATGGAAATTTTCAACTGTGACACTGTGTGCGTTTTTACTGAACTAACTTTTAGTATACTATGAAGTATACATACAAATCCATAGCTTAGTTTAATATTTTATATCTTAAACGCTTACGAAGTGTAAGTAAGATTTTAACACTTCACATAATAATAAGTATATATTTTATAAATATTTTGACAACTAAGAAAAAAAGAAACATTTAAGAAGAGCACAAAGAAAAAAGAAGTTAAAATATTAATTTACTAAGTAGATATTTTAAAAATATGAATACATCACATGCCCATAGTCTTAACATTACCGAAGGGAATTTGGAAGTTGAGTGACTAGCAGCCTTAAATGTTTACTGTTTACGAGAGAAAAGTAATTGTTGATAGATTGTTTTACTTACTAGTAATGTTTAATTAAATGTATTTAATTTTACTATATATAAAATTTATCCCAGCAGCAGAATTTTTTTCTACAGTCTGCAACGCAAGTAGAAACTTTAAAAACAGTCTGCAGAACTTAAGGACAAATGCCCTCTTTCAAATCCCTGATGCACTCAACCCCCTAATATTTGTGATTAACATAAATGCAAAGTACTTTTTTAAATAATTTACCTTTGTCCTCAAAATTTTTAACACCACTATCTGAAAAAACTTTCTTAAAATTTGACAAAATTTCTGTGAAGTTAGAAAACAGAATAACAGTAAAAATAACATATGAACACAATTTCTAAAATTTTTGAAAAGATTGATACAATGTGATAATATCAAAAATTATATATAGATGTGATAATACAGGGGTGAAAGTGCACTAAAGCCACTTTGAAGCAGCAAAAATCTAAATTTGTAGCAGTAAAATCCATTTTTGTAGTAGCAAAAATCTAATTTTTTAGCAATAAAAGCTGTTGATTGAAATTCTTAGAAAATCAAATTTTAGTAATTCATGCAAATACTATAAGTAATTCTAATGCAATGTTTTATTTAGCAATCTTAGCTAGTTGTGAAATTCAAAATTTAACATGCTTTCACTCAAAACATGGCTAACTAATATTTAACCTGCCTCTCAGCTGTAAAAAAATCTCGTGAAAACATCAATGTTGCAGCAAATTTTTTCGCGATCTGTCGACACTGTTCACGTTTTTTTCACGATCTGTCGACGATGTTCACGTTTTTTTAGCGATCTGTCGACGATGTTCACGTTTTTTTAGCGATCTGTCGACGATGTTCACGTTTTTTTAGTGATCTGTCGACGATGTTCACGTTTTTTTAGCGATCTGTCGACGATGTTCACTTTTTTTAGCGATCTGTCGACGATATTCACATTTTTTTGCAATCTATCGACGAGGTTCGTGTTTTTTCTCGATCTATCGACGATGTTCGTGTTTTTTCTCGATCTATCGACGATGTTCGCATTTTTGCCACGATCTTTCGACGATGTTTGCGTTTTTGCCACGATCTTTCGACGATGTTTGCGTTTTTGCCACGATCTTTCAACGATGTTTGCGTTTTTGCCACGATCTTTCAACGATGTTCGCTTTTATTCACGATCTTTCGACGATGTTCGCGTTTTTTTTGCGATTTTTCGCCGATGTTCGCGTTTTTTGTGATCTTTTAGCAAAATCGGCGTTTTTTAGCAATGTTTGCGCGAAATTCGCTCTTTCCCGCGATCTTTTGACGAAATTTGCATTTCCTCCAGGATCCTTTGACAGAATTCGCGCTTTTTCTGCGATCATTTGTCAAAATTGACGTTTTCCCCCGATCATTTGTCAAAATTAATGTTTTTTTCCCGATCATTTGATGAAACTCGCGTTTTCCCGCCATCCTTTGTGGAGAGTTTCTATTTTTCCACAGCCCTTTGACGAAATTGGCTTTTTTTCAATGTTGTGACAAAATTTTCACCATCTTGTGACGGAATTCACCTATTTTCTATGATCTGTTGACGAAAATCTTATTATTCAGCGATCTTTCGACAAAATCTGCGTTCTTTTGACAAAATTTGTTTTTTCCGCCATTCTTTGATGAAATTTGCATTTTTCTGCAATAATTTGATGAACGTTGCTATTTTTCCATAGCCCTTTGATAAAGTTTGTGTTTTTCCCGTGATCATTTGACGGAAGCCGCATTTTTCTGCCAGCTTTTGACGAAAGTTGCTATTTTTCCGCAGCCCTTTGACGAAATTGATGTTTCCTTCTTGATCTTATGACAAAATTTTGTTTTTTCTTCGTAATCTTCTGACGAATTCCACGTTTTTTTTCGCGATCCTTTGACGAAATTAGCTATTTTAACTGCAAGCGATTGACAAAATTGTTATTCATTGAACATTTGTCGAAATTTGCGATATTTACGTCCGAATTTTCGGACTAATGACCGATTTTTTTTATTTCTAAAGAAATCACCCCTACGAGGATTGACTCATTTAATAATGAGTGTTTTACAATCGCATGTCTAGAGTTTTCTCCGTGAATTATTTATATTTTAAAGGGAATCGGAGCTTCGTCAATTGCATATGGCACGGATTGTATTATTATGGCACATGGCAAATAATTTCTAGCAAACTTTTTTCCTTCTAAATTTAAACAGTTGAAAAATAGTCTGCAGACCTTCTGAAGAGTCTGCGACGTGCGTCGCACCAATTCTGCGCCCGGGAAATTTATTATTTACATTTAATTTACTTTAATAATAATTACTATATTTATATTACATTTAATAAAGAATATTCACATTTGATAAAGTTACATTTAATAATACATTTAGTAAAGTGGAATCTCTACAGTATATAGATGCTAGTTTTACAGTGTATTTAATAGATTACCAGATTCAATATCATTCTTCAGAACTCAGTTTTTCATCTTTTTCATCACTCTCTTCTTGGCCTTTATCAGGACTGCCATCAGACCTAGCTCGAAGAAGAAGTTGTAGGGTCTCCCTACTGTATGGCTTGCTCTTTTCCTTTGGTCTTTGTCTAGAGTAGCTTAAAAAAGGATCACTGCTTAACAGAAGCCACTTTGGGAAATCTCTGTTGCAAACTTCTCTATTGCACTTTCTTGAGTACTTTGTACGGTACTGTCTAAAATGTTTTTTTCTGGCATCGGCAGCTTCTTCTGATCATTGCGTTGGCCAATGGGTATGGCTGCTTTCTTAATTACAGTGGTACCATGAATCAAAACCTTGTGCATTGTTGGAATCATAGGGTTCCAATTGTAAACATTCACATACAGTCTTGCTGTTTCATCAGCACATGTTTGGAACTTGCCGACTTGTTATGACTTTGAATATTATTTGCAACTTTTTAATCATTTCTGCATTTACTCCAGACTTCTTTACTTCCCTACTTTTTTCCCTTATTTTTCACCTATGAACCACCAAAATTAATTAGGGAACACTTTTCAACA
Organism: Maratus speciosus; assembly: GCA_963932465.1. Lineage (NCBI taxonomy): Eukaryota > Metazoa > Arthropoda > Arachnida > Araneae > Salticidae > Maratus > Maratus speciosus. Next base: position 331,726,629 of record OZ010787.1, read on the forward strand.
AATATGTATGTACAATTTGAAGACGATCGGATATTCCTATCAAGAGATATCAAGTTGTGTGCGTATGCATGTACCTACATACGTACATACCTACACACAGAATGTGTAGTGCAAAAGCTCTTCGGTAATATAATGTGAGCTAAAAACCTACAATACAACAGTAAATATATAGTTCTTATCCAGGGTGTCTATGGAAATTGTAAAAAAAAGTTCTATGATTTTTCCATGATTTCCCTGACTATCGTTATCAGACTTCCCTGATTTTCATTATTAACAATACACATACGATATTTTTTCATGTATGCTAATTCCTCACATAACACACTTATCCAGCTTGCTAATATCTCATTTGGGAGAAAAAACAAGAGAAAAACAAAAATATTGTCTAATATTCATTAAGTATTGGTTGTCAGTTTTAAAAATCTGAACTCAAAATTTAGTTTAACTTCATACAGTGGTCAATGGATATAGGGTGACCAGAAAATCTCATTTTCTGAAAAATACTCAATTCTAAGACTTATCTACATCTGACGGGATAGCTAATTGGATTAAGCTGGCCACCTGGTCAGGCTACGCTAATGTATCATTTAAAAATGGGTAAATTACCTTCAATGTAAGCGCTATCAACAGAAAATGAGGAAATCTGATCACCTTAATTTGGATTAAATATCAAAAACTCATACTATGTGCATCTTTTTAAAAATATTGGTAAAGATTAATCAACATGTGAAAAAATATGGTATATAAAATAGACGAATCAGTCTCGTTGGCAAGGTGAAAATGCAAATAGTTTTGCATATAGACAAATTTCCCTGATTTTTGAGTATTTTTATAAAGCTCCCTGACTTTTCAAGACTGATAAACCTCCCTGATTTTTCCATGATTCATTGATTTCCAGATTCTGTAGACACTCTATTATCTCTTCAATTCAGTGGCTGCAAAACGGAGCATTTAAATAATCATCCCGAAAAAAAATTATATATAAAATGGCAACAATATGTGGAAGACTCTTTTTACAGAAATTGGCACTCAAGACTATAACTAACATGATTATAATTCAAAAATGGTCTGGCAAAGTCTGGCACATAATTAAAAAGCTTTCGATATGTTTAAATTAGAGCCAAAAACATTTTAAAAATAACCCTTTTACAAATTTAATGTTTTTTTATTACATTAAAAACTAAACTATTTAAATTAACACATAGTTTAACACTAAGCTCTGACCTTTGTTAAACATGTAAGCCCTGTTTAGTTTCAATTCAACAATTCATTGAGCCACAAAAAAATTATATTTAAACATAACAACAATGCCAAAAAGCAACAAAAATCCACATCTTCTCACAAAGAAACTTCCTCTTCAACTGAGGCCAGGAGCCACCGGATATAACTCAGGTTCCTAAAATAGACATAGATCGATGTGTCAATTAGTAAGCTATTAAAAAATATGATTTTTACAATTGTTGGCGAAATTTTAATTTTTGCATTTTTGGCCAGGTTTTTGGGTCAAATACTCCACTGTGCGTCGTAAGGACGAGAAGTAGGTGATAACCAGACTTGTATAAAACCAAAAACTTTCCTTTTACATAAATATTGGGTCAAAAATTTTATGCAAATTAATTTAATCTATACTAATAAAAGAACAAATTTGTCTGTGTGTGTGCAATGGCTAGCGAAAACTACCGCACGTAGAAGTCTGAAAATTCAGGTGTGATTAGTCCAAGACAGGTCCTGATACATCTGAGGGTCGGATTTTTAATTTTTTAAGGGCCGGGGCCCCTGGACCCCTTTAAGTTTTTATGCACTAAAACATTAATAACATGCCTCTTTTCTATCCGAACTTCTTCATTTTTGGGATGAATTCTCCATTCAGTTTCTGCCTCATTTTTACATTTCAGTTAAGACCCTGGCACCCTTGCAAGGGATGCAGTACAGGGCCCCTTGAAATATTAGTGCACGCACTAACTTGTTAATAATGTGCCTCTTTTCTATCCGATCTTCGTTTTTGGGGTGAATTCTCCTTTCAGTTTCTGCCTCATTTTTACATTTCAGTTAAGACCCTGGCACCCTTGCAAGGGATGCAGTACAGGGCCCCTTGAAATATTAGTGCACGCACTAACTTGTTAATAATGTGCCTCTTTTCTATCCGATCTTCGTTTTTGGGGTGAATTCTCCTTTCAGTTTCTGCCTCATTTCTACATTTCAGTTAAGACCCTGGCACCCTTGCAAGGGCATGGTAGAGGGCCCTTGAAGTTTTAGTGCACTAAATTGTTAATAAATTGTTTCCTTTTTATCCAATCTTCTTAGTTTTTGGGGTGAATTCTCCTTTTAGTTTCTACCCCATTTCAACATTTTAGCTAAGACCCTGGCACCCTTGAAGTTTTAGTGCAATTAATTGTTAATAACATGCCTCTTTTCTATCCGATCTTCGTCGTTTTTGGGGTGAATTGTCCTTTCAGTTTCTGCCCCATTTCTACATTTCAGTTAAGACCCTGGAACGCTATCAAAATGCCCAGTACAGGGCCCCTTGAAGTTTTAGTGCACTAAATTGTTAATGGCATACCTTTTTTCTATCCGATCTTCTTCATTTTTGGGGTGAAGTCTCCATTCAGTTTCTACCCCATCACTACATTTCAGTTAAGACCCTGGCACCCTGGCAAGGGGCCCGGTACAGGGCCCCTTGAAGTTTTAGTGCACTTATTTGTTAATAACTTGCCTCTTTTCTATCCTATCTTCATCGTTTTTGGGGTGAATTCTCCTTTCAGTTTTTGCCGCCAAATTTCTACATTTCAGTTAAGACCCTGGAATTCTGTCAAGGGGCCCACCCTTCCCTATTTTGTAAACAAATTTGATATTTAAAAAAATATATATCCCATGAAAGCACCCCTTCTCTCCCCTCTCCCCAAAAAAAAAGAAAATCACGTGAAGTATGTTATCACTTTTCTGTCTTATCCCATTCTGAACCTCTGCATATTTCTACCATTCGATGTGCACAGCTGAACAGGATAAAACGAAAGTTTCTCTCATTCTCCTGATTGGACGAATTGTGGGTGCACCTTTAGATGACATCAAAGGTCGGAGCTTGCCAAGGTTCTAGCCGTTATCACAAAAAACAGATTTTCGATTGCGTAAAACGTATTCAAATTCAAAGTCATGTTTCGAAAATATTTTTTTTCAAAAGGTTAAAATAAAAATTTTTTACAATGGATTTTAACATTTGAAACAGAATAGTATGAAAGTATGTAGAATGTAGTTAGTTTTCCCATATTTCTAAAGGTTATGCCAATGCAAAGTCATAAAAATTATCCAAAAGAGAACTTATGTCCGATGACTGCATATGTCGTGCATTCAATTCTTATCTTTCACGGGAGCATCATATCATAAGTGGGGTTGCAGGGAGAGGGTAATTTTCATGCTTTTTAGGTTCTGGTTTTTAATTATCTTGGTTAACAAAAAGAAAAACCTGAATATCAGGGTAGGCTTTTGACTATTCTTACTTATACACATTTTTGGATTTCTACAGGCGGTAGATTTCGATAGCCACTTTTAATCCCTGTAAGCGACCTCTCCGATTAGTTAACAATTTTTTGCCACGTTTGGGATTGGGGGGGGGGGGGAGGAGGAAATTAATGGGATATTACAGTACCTTAAGATGTATGAGAAAAAGCTTAAAATATTCAAAATATCAATTTATAAAGCATGTTAACTCTTCAATAAAATATGTAAAAATAAACCCTGCAAATTTTTATGAAATGAAAAGAATTTTCACTAAGTTTTGGTTTCAGATCGTTTAGCGTTCCGGTTTTTAGAGCGTTCTGGATATCAGGACGCTGGATAATAGATCCTATACTGTAATGCTAATCTGAAGGAAAAAACTATATTTGAAAGAAAAAAAAAAATCAGATTTTTCAGTTGCATCAAATGCAACGGAAAATGCCAAAGATTTTACAGTCAGAAGCATATTAATTAGGATGTATTATTTTGCGGTACAATTCTCAATATGTAAACGATATACGATAGCAGGAACATTTCTTTCTTCTGAAAAAATTAACCCCAGATGTACAAACCAGTCATCATATGTTTTGATAATACTAAATGGTCTTTTGAATCTTGTTAAAACAATTTATAATCGATAATCTCCGCAGGGTGGACAGAAAATAGACATATGTTATTCATCCTGATAGGGTGATGAGGGTACATAGGGTCATCCTGATGAAGCAATGACTAAACATCTTCAAGCTAATCAATAAAAGCATGTTTTCTAAATTTCAAAGGTGAGCTTGCTGATAACATGTATTTAGCTGAGAAAGCAAAAAGCCAAAAAAGATTGTCAATTTATACAAATCAAAAACAAATAAGAAAAATCTTTGTTTTGCAGCTATGGTTATTCAGACTAAGAATTTAACTGCATTTTACATTTCACCAGGTTGTTTTCATACCTAAACTAGCTACTTTCTGACATATTTGCGAAAAATTTTTATTGATAAAGGCATACAATTTGTAGGTAATCTCGATGCAAGGAATCAGACAGCGTTTTACATTTTCATATAGTAGCAGAGCTTCTAAGTCTCCGGCTTTTTGGATACTAGTATTTTAATACAGAAAATGTTCTGTAATTTAATTGAAACATTTGGGCGATTTAAAAGGACAACATTTTTTCTAAGATAATAGTGGTGTGAAAAAAGTCGGAGACTTGGCAACTCTGTAGTAGTAAACAATCCATCTGAAAATGACAGTAAATTTGATGCTTTAGGCTACTTTTCATGACATGACAACGACAAAATGGTGGTCAATCTGGTAGCAATTAGCTATAACTCTTACAAGTATCTTGGATGAGTTCATTAATCAAGTATGTACATGTTATAGTTTGTTTACAGAAAAACACAAAAGCAAACATGCAAAACTTGTCACCACGTTAATGTCCAAAATATGAACAAAATTCAAACCTAATTGGGACAGTGTATTGATCTTGCTAGTATCTTGGATGGATTCATTAATCAAATATTATTCTGTCACCTCTAAATGGCCATCTAATGAAAAAACTGGCCGTGTTCAAAACAAAGAGTATCCTGTTCTGAAATCCAAAAGAGCTATTTTCTGACACATTTTTTAATTTATTTTTGTTCGTAAATGCATGTAATTAGCAGGTATTCTTACTCATAAACTATGTCATTGAATGGCGATTTCCATTTTTTGGTAAAGACAGAAGATCTTTCAGAAAATACTGTCAAAGTGGGTATTTTGAACCGAATTCCCAAAGCAACAGTGCGAGAAAGGGGAAAAACTTGTCAAGTGACAAGAATAACTCATATAACTTGATATTTATTTATCAAAAAAATGGAAAACGCTGTTCGATTCATACTGCTTCAATAGCGAGGCCTGCCAATTTTATGCCTTTACATTTAAAAATGAATCAGATAATGTGCCAGAAAGTTTCCTGTTGTTGAGTAGGGAATTTGAGAACCAACTAAATGAATATATCTTTACTTTCGGTTGTGCAATTCCATCACATTTTTAACTTAATTTCGTTACTTATTGTTTTTTGAACCAGAAGACTATCCAAATATTTTGGCTCCCCCTTCTACTCAGGCACCCAGGGTATATTCCTCCTGGGTTCCCTCTAGTTTAAGACCTGAGGTAATGTAAAGTTAGTTAAACAGTAGGGTAGAGGAGTGCACAGTGAGACAGCAGCCACTTTGACATATAGTTGTAACATTTTCTTCAAGTTGACACACACACATAACGACTTCATCTTATGCAACACATGGATGTAGTTTCGGCACTTCAGTTACTCATCCGACAAAATAGTAAATAATTTCTTATTTTATAGTAGTTAAAGTTACAGAAACATCTATTTTAGAGTTTATTTCCTTCAATACGACATTAATTTACTTAACCAAACCTAGCTATATCTAATAATAGACTATTTCGGCAAAACGACATAAACTTTTAAAAGCGATGAAATTGATGTAACATATGTGGCATCCATTTTGTTACAACGTAACAAAAGTACACAGTGAGACACACAGTTGTGGTACACAGTAAGACGTGTCTTATTGTGTACCTACTATGTGGTTCTGATGTTATAAAAGTTATTTATTAATAAAAGAAGGTTTTCTTTCTCTCTCTCTCTTTCGCTGTGTGTATGGCTGCGTGCAGTGGCTAGGGAAATTTACTAAATGTAAGAGGCTGAAAATTTGCATGAAGGTAGCCCAAGGTTTGTCATTGTCCACCCGAGGCTCATATGTTTAATATATAGAAAATCAAGAAATATTAATTAGAAATCATAAACTGCAGAAAATTATTGATAGAGTGTAAAAATGGTTGATTTGTGAAAATATATGCATTGTTACACTGTGTACTACTTGTGGTACACAGAGAGACAATTTTCGATGTTCTGTTATGCTGCTTCTATGTTTTTATAAATACTTTTTTTTTAACCATTTATACATTAATGTGTAGCTTAAAGATGTAGCAAAAAATTTTTCAAAATAATAAAAATCATCACCATTTGTTAAGTAATAATAATTTTCGTCTCACTGTGTACTACCCTCCTTTATTACTAAATCAAATCGTACATAACATATTGTCATAACTTTAAAACAATCTAATTGCTCCAGAGAAAAAAAAAAAAGATTAATTAAATAAATTATAAATAGCTATTAGTTATAATGTTAAAAGCATGGAATTAATATATTAAGACATTTTTCTTTACAATGATAATTGTTGTGATAATTTCTCGTGAATTATTCAAATTATTAAAGACACACTAAACAAAAACATGTTCAAGATCTCAATTTTTTGTTTTTTTATATATTATATAATTGAACAGGATATGATCAATATATGCAGTTTGCTTTTTGCAAAGCTATTTAATTTAATGAAAAATAAGTAAAAAGTTCCGTGCCAAAAGTGTAAGTGTCCGATATGTATCCTATGGATTACGAAATCTTTTTCTCAATTTTTAAAAATGTATCTTTAACCCTTTATATTCCGAATTATGAATTCATGAAAATTTTATCTTCTAAAGCATTTTTTGTGAGTTTTTGAAACTACATTAAAAGATTTATACAATCATTTAATAAATTTTAGAAGGATTTTGCTAATCAAAATAAATTAAATTTGAATTTATGGGGATTTTGGACAATATTTATAATTCTACTCAACTCTTTTATATAAAATATTTTTTTTAGTATTTTACAGAATTAGGAAATGTACAAATATAATGCTCTTACAATATAAATATTTTCTAACTGTAACTTTGCCAGAACAATCTTTCAATGTCAAGAAAGCTGAAAAGATGCAAAAAAAAAAAAAAAAAAAAAAAAAAAAAATCATCCTTTAAAATATATTTTTCTTTTGTGCAAACAATAATGCTTTTGGAATAAAATAAAGTATATATTACTCATTCTAAACTGTAGTACTACTAATTGATGTATTAAATTAACTTTATAACAAGTTATTTTAATGGTACTTTAAAGTACCATTGGGGCATAAAAGGTTAATGGATAGGGGGGGGGGGGTGTCTTGCTGGGGGATTAAAAGCTTGTTGAATGTGTCGGCGTCTTGATAAAGAGAGAAATTCCTGTGAGAATAGTAGCATAAAATATTACATGATTTTGCCTGACAACATTCAATTATAACTCAAAATTTAATTTAGTTGAAGAAAATGAAAAACAGTGTTCGATTCCGAACCATTTAAGTAGTAACTTCTTTAAATTTCAATCTTTTGGATTGGTAAAAATGGATTTTGTTAGAGTGTCAGAAAGATTCACTATGTGGAGGTGAGAGAAGAAAAGTTTGAGAATAGCTTTAAATATCTAAGGTGCTTCAATAGCAATTTTAAAACAATCATCCAATTGAACAAGTTTGAATAAGTACACAGACCCTGCAGAGATTTTTCTGCTATCAACGGCTTACAGCTGTCATTAGCTATCTGGCTTTGAATTTTAGTTACCTGTGCAACATGGTTGTTAATACCAGTACACCTTGAATGATTATATTGTTAATGACCTCTTGCGAGAAACAAGTAGGGTATGAATAAGAATGAATGGGAAAAAAGAATGACAAGTGATAAAGAGGGTGTATAGGGAATAATGTTATTTTTCTTGCCATGAAAAATAACATTATCAGTCAAAAGGAAAGTATTTTGAACTTGAATTCTGTGAAAAGACTTTTAGTGATGTAAAATAGAAGTCTTAACTTATATAGAATAACAAATGTAGAATTTTTAAGCATTATTATTGTGCATATCTCTGCATTTAGATTTTTTTTTTTAATTATTATTTCAATCAGTGAAACAAAAGAACAGGAAATGTGTTAGTTTAATTTTTAAATTTATAAATTCCTGGAGTATTTTGCATTCTTATTTTTTATTATGTGAACTAATAATATTCATTTATCTTGCTGCACTCCTAAAATATCAAACATAACATATTAACAGTTAAACATATTTAATTTTTCCTCAAGATTATTTTATTAAATTATTTATTTTGAAAATTAGCAAATCTATATTATTTCACCATTTTCTTCCTAAAAGCATTTTTAACATTTCGTAACATAGCTGCAAAAAGTGTAATTAACTTCAATTTATCTACCTGACTGTATGTATTCTAACTTGAATAAAAATTAAAATAGCTTTATGATAATTCAGTATGCACGATAGATCTTTTATTTTCAAACTTTATTCCAAATGAATGTATATTTTAATTAGAGCATGGTACTAAACTACATAATCCTATTACATTCTATTTTAGATAGGTTTTCTTCTAATAGACGCACACCCCTAATTGTTTTGTATTTTCATTTTCCCTTATTACATTTTTTTTTGCAGTTTAAGAATTTCATTATACAAAAATTCCGTTATAAACAGATTATGTTACAGATAAGTTCTTTTATGGTCAGTGCAATAGGAAAAGTGCACCCTCTCCTAGATAAGCAATAAAAATTTCACTGGCCTTCCTTTTTCAACTGTTTGTGATTATAAAGAAAACATAGTCTCATCAATGGCAAGAGGCTGAGATGGATTTTTGGGAAAGATTTCAGATCCTACAAAGGTAAATAAAACAAGAAAAGCACTGCTTAACCCTTTCATTCATACAGGCCTCATATGAGGACAGATAAGTATTGTCCTAAAAAGCAAAAAAAAATTCAGTATTCATTTATGGCAGGGTTTGCCAAAGTGGGCCCACCCGAAAAAACCCGCCCGGGTGTTTTCGGGCGGGCCCACTTGAAAAAACCCATTGTGGGTTTTTTCAAATTTTCTCATGTTTTCACAGTCTGTATCATTATTTAATCTAAGGTATGAGAATAGGTGAAAACTGGAAAACTGTGTTAGTAGTCAGTGGCTGTTAGACAGGGTTTGACCAAGTGGGCCCAGCCTGAAAAACCAGCCCAGGTTTTTTTGGGCGCACCCACTTGAAAAAACCCATTGTGGGTTTTTTCAAATTTTCTTGTGCTTTCACAACTGTATCATTATTTAATCTAAGGTATAAGAATGCAAAGATAAATGCCAATTTAAATGTATTTCAAAAGAACCAGATTTAAAGGAATTTCTAAGCAGAGATAAAATGACCAAAAAAGAAATAAGCTGTAACGAAGGAAGATTTTCATGCCTGTAATCTAAAATGTATCCAAATGCTTTAAATCTTAATGCATGCAAAAAGATGACACTTGAACCCCATCTTGATTGTTTGCATTGTTATAGCTTTTAAGATTAATCATCCCATTTATTATCCTTCTTCAATGTTCAATGAAAGTGTTATATAGGAGTTTTCAACACAAAAATGGTTCAGATTATGGCAAAAAGAGTGAAGCAGATAAGTTTATCCTGGATTTTGTCAGTTTTTCTTTTCTTTACATTCAGTATCAGCTACCTCTGCTTCAATCAAACAATACTTTTCTGCATTTGGTCTGGTTTGGAGCAAGTTACGTAAATATTTTGGAGTTGATAAAGCAGCAAAGCTAGTAATAAATGTATCGCCATTTGCAATCTAAATTTACAAATATCACTGACACTGACTTCCATGACAATCTAATTTAACATTTAATACAAATATTTGCAAATATAATTATACTAATTGCAATATATATAAAAAATTTTGCAAATACAGTACACAACCATTTACCCGGAATGCTTGGGGTCAGATGTATTCTGGATAACTGGTTTTTCCGGTTAACTGGTTGTGCATTAAAGCATCATCCATTTGATAAGTTTTGTGGAATATGTGTGGTTGTGGCATTATTTCTCATTTTAAATTATTAGATTACTTGGATTAAAAATCAATGCAAGAAAGATCAAAAGTTAACCAGAGTTTAAAAGAAGGTAATTTATGGGAATCCCTTCGGAACAAAAATTCTTCTGTTTCCTCTGCATAAAAATTAAAACATCTAAAATGGAACTAAATATGCTTTCTTTTCAAATACTAGATGTTGTCATCAAATTATACAATTGTTTTAAGCAAAGTCTATGTCAAACTATCAGTATATGACACCTTTTTCTGCAAAGATTCTGAAATCAGTCTATCAGAAATACCATTCTGGATAACTGCTTTTCTGGTTTCCGGATAAATGGTTCCATACTGTATAATAATTTGCAATATATATGTAGCAAATTTTGCTAAAATTATCAAATATATTATTACAAATCCCATTTCTTTCAAAAAAAAAAAGTCTTCAACTGATTTCTGATTTGAAGTGAATGAAAAAAACTATATAAATTTAGCATGTTTAACTTAAGGTAAGAATTATATAAAGAAATCCAGTTGTGGTTCACTTTAATATATCCTTAGTGCAGCAAACTAGTCCCATGAGATACAGGTGTACCTTTTAAATTAGTTTGTTTTTTTCTTTATATATATTTTTTTGTTAATTCATAATTAATGCAAAATTATGCCCAGGTTTCACTGATAAATGGAGAATTTAGGTATTATGTATATGAAAATTAGAAGTTTAAAGTGTTCTCCAAAAAATCTCAATAAAGCCGAAAAACCCGGGTTTTAGACTAGTGGGCCCAGTGCGCTGGGTTTTTTCTAACCCTGATTTATGGAGATCTGATTTGTGGACAGATGATAGCTAGCATGCATCACTATAATAAAATTATTTTATAATGGGTTCTCATTTGTCACAAAAAAAGATTTTTTGTGAATAATGGAAAATAATTTATGCATGAAAGGGCTAACCACAATAAAGACAGTGCCATTTGTAGGATGCATCTATTTGGACCTTTAAGATACAAACAGATAGCGTCCGTTGACAGTGGAAGCTTTTAAGTGGTCAGGCAGTGCTTTTCATGTGTTTTTACTTTTCTAAGATGTAGTAGGATCCGGACATCGGTCCGACAAAATCCCTCTCCACCTCTTTTCATTGTTGAGATTCTCCTTTATTTTGTTGACCACAGAACAGTTGGAAAAGAAAGGTAAGTTGGCATTTTTATGGCTTTCGTGAGAAGGGTTTGAAAAAAATAAACATTGCCTATAGAGAAATCAGTTTTAACAGGTTTCATTGCATTTAGTTTGCATAAGACATAGGGATTGTTAAAAGATGTCAGCCCAGCCTCACAAAAGATTTTCAGAGCCCCCTCTGGCATTACTAGCTGGTTACAGCCCTGATCAAACAGTCTCAGAATTGGGCCGCAAAGCACAACGACTTGAAACATCGATACCTATGCCATATTTCGATACCAGCGAGAATGCCACGATATGACATCAATGGCCCGCCTTCCATACATCTGGACGATGTTACAAACTTGTACATGAAAAATGAAACTTAAATTCAGTTCTTTATATGCAGTTTCATTAAAAAGGTATTTAAATATTTTCCAAAAATGCTAGTTTTTTTTTTTTTTTTTTTTTTTTTTTCATTTCCAGTAGAGCAAGATCCCAGATTAATATGAAATAAACTAAGTACAACTAGAAAAAGTAAAGCATTTTAAATTAATTTTTATTTTCAAAAATTTTCCAGTATAATTTTAGTAGGTGGTTTTGTAAAATAGTCAGCTAAATTTTCTTTACTAGATACATACTTTAAATTAAACAATTTTTCATAAACTAAATTTCTCAAAAAATGATATCTTATATGTATATGTTTAGTTTTGCTATTCTCTATAGGTGAATCAGAAAAAATCTATAGCAGCTCTATTATCACAATATAGGTAAACTCTGAAAAATGAGATGGAAAGATTTGTAGTTCCTTACACTCTCTTTAGCAGCATCAGTTAAGGAAATATACTCTGACTCCATAGTGGAAAGAGCTACACAACATTGTTTAGAAATTCGCCAAGATATCACAGCATCATTTAAAAATAAAATAAACCACCCAATCAATACTTGATCGTCTCGGTTAGATGCATACTCGTCGTCACTAAAACAATTTATTGAAAAATTATCATTACAAGAAAGACTTAATTTTTCATATCTTGAATAACAGAGTTTCCCCCCAGGTTTAAAAAAGGGCAGGGTGCTTCTTGTAGGAAAGGGGCACTTTTGGATTTCAAAGGGCATGTTTTGGATTCTTAAGGGCGCTTTAAAAAAAATTTTTTTTAAGCATTCTTTTGATTTTTAAAGCTACTTTTAATATTTAATAGACAGGACGCTATTTTAAAGACAGCAATGGGTCAATTTTTACTATGCAAGTAAATTTTTTAATAAACAAAGGAGTAAAGGCACTTTTTTCAGCTGGGCGCAACAAGGGTGCTAATGTTTTTCATCAGGGGCAAGAGGGGTGCTATTTTGTAAACGTAAGGGCAGGCAGGGTGCAGCTCCCTCCTGAAACTGTCTAGGGGAATCTCTGGTATAATATACATAACCAAGAACTTTTAATAAAGCTAACCAATGAATTTTACCTGGATTGCTTTGAAATTGAGAAAGAAGATTAATCACATGACTAATATCAGGACATGTCCTACTGGCCAAAAAGGACAAACATCCAATTAAGTTACGATATGGAATTTCTTCCATTTCAGCAATTTCTTATTAGTTTGAGGGCAATCCTTTTTGGAAAATACAACTCCCTTTGAAATGGGTAAAGAAACAATAGGTGGATAATATCCTTTGAATTGGTCATAAATATTTTCAATGTAATCTGTTTGCTAAATAGAAAAGCCATTTTCAGTTTGTTCGAAGTTAACACTAAGCAGTTTAACGGCCTCCCCCAAAACTTTAATGTCAATTTTTGTTTTAGTACATCTATAACTTTAAACATTTGATCTTTATCTGTTCCTAACAAAATTATGTCATTGATATAAAAAATCAAGACAATTTTGGAATTATGAGAATAAATGCAGTTTAGTCCACTCGAACTTCTTAAAATTTAAATTTTCTAAGGCGGAATGAAGTTTGTAAAATCATTCACGCCTGCTCTGATGGAGACCATACAGAGCCTTCTTTAATAAACAAACGTGATCTGGTTTTTCTGATTCTATAAAACCAACTGGTTGTCTCATGTAAATAATTTCTGATAAAGGGGTATATAAATATGCACAGCGAACGTCCATTTGAATATGATACCATTTCAATCCACAAACTAAAATTGAGAAAAATAAACGTATTATAGTGAAACTAACCACAGGACTAAAAACCTGATCACACTGAATGCCTTTTTCTTGTCGGAAGCCTTATGCATCGAGACGTGCTTTAAATCTAATTATTTTGTTCTCTTTATTGCACTTAATAGTATAAACCCATTTGCTTCCCAAGATTCTAGCATTCAAAGGTTTTTCTACTAAAGTCCAAACTTTTTGATCTTTAACAATTTGAATTTCCTCCTCCATCGCATGCTTCCATGATTCAGCTTGAGGGGAACACATTGCATCATGAAATGTATTTTGAACGTTCACCTGATCCCACTTTAATTACCATTCATTTAAATTATTTGCTTCTAGTTCATGATTTATAATGCCCGTAAAGTTATTTTTACCCCTGAAGTCGAATACTTTTGGATCAAAAGGTATATTTTTAGATTCGCAATAAGTTCTAGCATCATTTTGGGATCTTAAACGCATATTGGTTCCTAATATACTGTAATAAATATCTGTACACAATCCATGTGAACGAGGAACAGTCTTACAAAACTACTCAATATTTGGTTTAGTTAAGGTAGGAGATTTAGATACTGCTTCTATCGATTTTAAACTCTCCGACTCCCCCTCAATTAATTTAACTTCTTTATCGGGTTCAGCACATGATTTTTCAGCATCAAAAACCTCCAAATCGTTTAAATATAATGCATACAAATGGAATAAACTTCAGTCAGAAACCAGTTTATTTTTAACTGGTTCCTCAATTCTAACATTGATGGTCTCGATAACTTTGTCTTTTTTGGGGATCCATACACGATAGCCTTTTGTGCGAAGAGCATAACCTACAAGCACCCCCTTTTTAGCATGCATATCTAGTTTACCACGATTATGTTTAGGAATCCCAATATATGCAGTGGAACCGAAAACTCTTACATGTTTGACAGACTGTACCTTTCTCCCAAATAATTCGGTGTTTTAGTGAAATTCTTATGGCAGGTACGACTGAAGGTATAAACAAAAAATAGCAAAGCCTCCCCTCAAAATCTTTCATGCAGTTTAGACTCATTAAGTAATGTTCTTAATGCATCTAGGGCCGTTAAAGTCCATTCATTTCAGAAGAAAATGGGTTTGTTCGCTCAGGTTTAATACCTCTATCATCTAAATATTTTTCAAATTCTTTTGAACAAAATTCTCCGCCATTGTCAGCTTGAATATTAATGACTTTGTTCCCAATAAACGTTTCAGCACACTTTTAAAACTTTACAAAGCAGTTAAAAACCTCGGATTTTTTCTTCATCAAGTAAACAAACTTTTCTGGAAAAATCGTTGATTACAGTTAGAAAATACTTATTACCACCTCTAGTTTTAAACGGGCCTGCTACATCAAGGTGCAAGAGCTCCATTTTTCCAATTAGTCTAAAGGAAACTCGTCTGGCTTTAACAATTTTGCAAGGCTCTCAGTTTAACTCTTCATTTTTGAGTGAAGGCATTCCCCTAACTGTATCAACGGTTTTTAGTACGTAATCTTTATTAATATGGGCAAACCTTCTGTGCCATGTTTCTAAGCTGTTTTCTGTGTTAACCCCTAGATTATGACAATTTTTATCATTACACTTAATATATTGAGAGAAAACATGGTAAAGACCATTCTTTCGAATAGCTGAAAATAATTTATCATCATTTAAAAATATGTCTATTCGTCCATTTTTACCTACAAATGTGGCTCCTTTCTCTTCAAAGAGATGGCCGCCATCAAATTATGTCGTAGTTTAGGTGAATATAAGGCATTATTCAAGGAAAACTACAACCTGATTTCTGCCCTTAATTTTACAATTAAATTTTATAGTCAGCGATGCTGCAGATGCGCTATAGCGCATAAATTACGCAAAAAATCGGACACGGGGTGCAAAAAAATAGCTCTTACGTGTCCCGCGGGACGTGTAATTTCATCAAAATATCGCAAAAAAAGCTGATTTTCGTCAAAGGATCACAGAAAAAGTGCAAAATATCACGGAAAAAGCGAGATTTTTGTAAAAGGGCTGTGAAAAAATAGCGTATTTCATGACCGTACTTGGTATCTTCTACTCTCAAATAAGCATTATTTTACAATTAAATTGTATCTTGCATTTTTACTTTTAAAAAGTTAAAAAAAATTCTCTTAACATTTTTTTAAAATATCTCATTTGAGTGCAAATAATACTGGTTTTAATTCATTATTTAATTATTATTAAAACAATAATTAATGCATTTATTTTATCTTTTCCAAATAATCAAGTTTCATTTATTCCTTTAAAATATGAATTATTATTGATGGGGACCCGCTTTTATAAAAAAGGGACCCAGATTTTTCGAAATCCTGGGTCCCGCAGACCCAGGATTTTTCAAGTACAGCGACATCAGTGATAGTTCCTTGAGTTCCAGAACTTCACAAACTACCCCATTAATTGCAGCTTTCATTTCCAACTCAGAGATTGGCTCAAAATCACAAAATAAATCTTTATGCGAGCAAAAA
The DNA here is from genome assembly GCA_963932465.1 of Maratus speciosus. Classification (NCBI taxonomy): domain Eukaryota; kingdom Metazoa; phylum Arthropoda; class Arachnida; order Araneae; family Salticidae; genus Maratus; species Maratus speciosus. The sequence continues at coordinate 331,742,654 of OZ010787.1, forward strand.
TGGGAAATAGCGGCAGTATCAAACAGCCAGGTAGCCATCAGTATTCAATATACTATACGATGTATTATAATATGCTTCAGCTATAAAACCCATTTCACCATGTTTCTCATAAGCCCTATTTTTAAACCTTCTTCAATTCTTAGCAAGGTGGCCAATTAAACCATATTTAAAACACTTTCTAGACTCATTACGTTTAAAATTAACACTGGGATCTGCTGTACTTACCTGCATATTAGAAGATCTAGACTTCTGCTTAATAGATCTCTTATACTTCACATTATTACATTTATTTTCACTATTATGTAAAGCAACTTCATTAAAAACACTTAAATTAGAATTTTTGTTAAATGAACAATTAAACAACTTTATTGCTTCCTCAGATAACAATTCATTCAGAATATTTTCAAAGTTAAAATCCTCACCCGAAAAATGATAAATAAGCTTGACAATACCTCTATACTCATCAGGCAGATGTCTAATCAGCTGAAACGGCTTTAAACAACTCTGAAATTGGACGTCCAGCATCCTTTAACTGTATTATGATATCTCTCAATCTACCACCATAGAGATTCAGTTCTTTGCCAGGCTGCAATTTGCATTCGAAAAACACGTCAGTCAATTCCACAATATGTGCACGACTGCTAGGACGAAAATGTTTCTCCAATGACTGCCACACTACATACGGATCCTGTATACCAGACAATAAACGCCTCAATTCTTTATAAACATACAAATACAGAATGGAATAGGTGCATATTCTTTTTGCCAATTCAGTAGCAGTAGAAGCCTTCACTGGATCGTCCATTTCCGGTAATTTTGTAGACACGCATTCCCACAGAGATTTCTCCATCAGCAGAACACAGACATCCTCTCTCCACATACTGTAATTACACGACGTTAATTTATCGATAGGAAGATGCTCGGTGCCCGATGAAGACGACATCATGTCTTTAAACTACTGAACTGAGGAACTCAAGCACAAATTTAAAATACCAGCTACAATATCGTTCCTGCTTACGAACGTTTCCTTTTCTGACGATATGACATCATACATTTACGAATTCAATGCATCTGGAGATGAATAATTGTATTTTAGCTTCAGTATTGCGTCATCGTGCCGATGACATACACTAGTTCCTGATTGGTTGATTTATATAACTGCAATCTTCACTGTTAGAGTTGATTCTGAATCCTGACAAGATGGTATATATTTGAGCGATTTCATGTTCAAATGGCTCGTTTTGTATGTTATGTTTCAGAAAAGTAAAGGCTCGTTAAAGGAGCTGTTTAAGTTCTTGGCCAAAGTTATGGCCTTATATTGTTATATATAATATGTTTAATAATGTTTTTAATTGTTTTTAATAAAGTTATGTTTGAATTATATCCTTTCTTATTTCTGTATGTGTGTGGACACCAATCCTAAAGAACTCTGCTTTAAGTAGTTTTGGCTTCTAGGCTTTAATAGCCACACGACATGTAGAGAGGTTAGGTATTTTGGAACAGATGTCATTAATTCCCAGGGCCACCATCTTGGAATTTTCTTGGTGTGAAAACCCCTTTTCCGCCAAGTAGTAAATGTCACCAAACACTGATTTATGCACATGTTAGGCTTAATGAAAATAAAATGTAAATAATAAACAAAACTTGTTAAAGTGGCAATCAGTAATCGTTGTATGAGCACTCCGTGCTCATTAACCAAAAAAAAAAAAAAAAATCACTGGATTCAGCAGTTCTCGCTGTGTAGCAATCTCAAAATTCAGCAGTTCTCGCTGTGTAGCAATCTCAAAATTCAGCAGTTCTCGCTGTGTAGCAATCTCAAAATTCAGCAGTTCTCGCTGTGTAGCAATCTCAAAATTCAGCAGTTCTCGCTGTGTAGCAATCTCAAAATGTGCAAAACCCATTAGGTAACAAAACATACATAAAATTATCAACATACCTTAACATACATCTGCTTTCTTGAAAGCTCAAGAATGAAATACCAGCTAGCATTACCGTCATTTTCCAAAATAGGCTTATAAATATGCACTGTAAACAAACCTCCTTTATTCGTCAAAATTTCCTCATATTTCTTAATTACTTCAGCAAGAGCATTTAAACAGACTACAGAACCCATATTCAATCAAATATATCCAATAAATTTAACAAAAATAATTGACAGAAACACAACACGATATCACAAGCAAGAACGGCGTTCTTGCGTACTTGCAACACAATCTCAATAAAAATAGGGTTGCCAGAACACACACGTCACACGGATTCCATATCGATAAAGATCGCCAACATAAAATTGCCAAGAAATCTCAAAACATCCAAGATGGCTGCCAAGGTAATATACTGCATCTAAGCCGAAATTTTGACAAGAAAAGTAGGTTTGTTTATAGTGTGCCAATGCATATTCATAAGCCTATTTTGGAAAATGAGGGTGATGTTATGAGAGAGATTTCGTGCTGGAGCTTTCAAGAAAGCAGATGTCTGTTAAGGTATGTTGATAATTTTATGTGTATTTTGCTGCTTTAAAAGTTTTTTACATTTTGAGATTGCTAGAAAGCGAGAACTGCTGAATTTTGAGAATGCTACACCGCGAGAAGTGCTGAATGCAGATGTTTTTTCTCGGTTAATGTGCACGAAGTGCTCATACAAGATTACTGATTGCCACTTTAGCGAATTTTGTTTATTATTTACATTTTAATTTAGGTAAGCGAAACATGCATATATACTGGTGCTTGGCGACATTTACTAATTGGCGGAAAAGGGGTTTTCACACCAAGAAAAATTCCGAGATGGCAGCCGTGGGAACTTATGACATCTGTTCCAATATTTACACTGTTTTTACAAAAGGCACACTGTTCTCAAAAAGGGCACTCTTGCATCCTGTTTAAAAGACATATTTTAACCTGGTTTATTTTCAGTCCTCATTTATCAGTAGAATTTTGCGATATTTCTCAGAGACCAATCAAATTTCTCCCGATCGACTCATGAATTTCGTGAATAATTGATGACTTTTGCGATTTTTTTCTCGTAACAAATTGGCAAAATTTATGATTTATTTCCTGTGATTGATTAAAGAATTTCAAAATTCTTTCCATAATTGACTGATGAATTTCACAATTTTTTTCCGTGGTTGATTGACTAATTTTGCGATATTTTAAACTCCTGATCAACTAGCACACTTTGGGATTTTTTCTTGCGACCGATTAACAAATTTAACAATTTTTTTTTATGACTGATTGCAAAATTTCTAATTTTTTACGGCCATCCATTGACGAATTTTGTGTATTTTTTTATCTGCGACTGATTGGTGAATTTTGCGATATTTTCCTTCAACTGATTGGCAAAAGTTTTGGGTGTGGGGACATATCATTACTGATATGAAACTGATTGAAGAATTTCACATAATTTTTTTCCATAATCAAATGACAAATTTTGTAATTTTTCCCCACAATCTTTTCAAATAAATAATTCAAAAATTTCACAATTTTTTTCTAAAGATCGACTGATAAATTTTGTGCTTTTTTCCAAACAACTGAATGACGAATTTCTCTCAAAATGATAATTCAAAATGTTCTGCAGGTAAGTCCTTGTCCTGACGCTAGTCATACTTTTAAAAGCATAGGGTCAGGTGGGGTGGAATGGGTATAAAAATGAAAGTTTTTGAAATGATTATGGAATCATTCCTAATTGGAAAGGAATTTATAGAAAGCAATGATTCAGTGTTTACATTGCATTTATAGACATCACATTTTCATTGTAATTGTTTTTTAAAAGAATATTTATTAATGTTAAAAAAAGTTTTTCTGATGATAGTTTTTGTACACATTCCAACCCATAGGGTGGGGTGGAATGGGTAACCAAGTTTAAAAAGCATTCAAAGCATCCAAAAACACAAATTTCAGTGTATTATATATTTTATTACATCAAATTATTTATTGACAATTACACTGGCCATTTTTTTTCTCATTAAAAACGTAATGTCCCTGATTATTAAGTGTTGATTGGTTAAGCTTTCTGAAAGTTGTTTACTGTTTATTTCTACCTTGTCATCTTTGTTAGGATAGGAAAGGTATAGAAGTTTCCCATTGATGATTTATGCAGGAATTTTACAATGTAAGTAAGAGGATCTGATGTTTCAATACCTTGGGCATTAAAATATTTTTTAGGGGTTTTTTTCCCTAAGCCTAATCATATACCCATTTCACCCCACTTTACATTTTTAATTATAACTTTTAAAAAATAAAGAATTTCCCTTACATGTTTGTTTCAGTCAATAAAGGACACTGCTATGTACAAACTATGCAGTAAAAAAAAATATTTCTGCAATAAAATAAAAAAATACAATAAAGTTAATGTAGCACTAAGTGACGTTTGACATTCACCATGTGCGTTTCAAAACTGATTCTAAATGGGCTAAATGTTGCTGATATTTTTTTTTCTAAACTTAAAACGGAAGCTGAATGGTTAATAAATTATATACATGATTTACAAATATTTTTTGTATATAGTATGATTTTAATTCAGACACAAAACAGTATTACCCATTCCACCCCACCTGACCCTATTCTGCTTTGGGGCTTTCAACATATAAATAACTACATCAGTTAATAAAAAGCATTTGATTATTAGTCATAAAACAATAAAAAATAATTTAATATCTTATTTATTTTGTTTTAAACAAACACATGCACATTCAAAATACAACGCAAAACACATTGCATAAATTAATGTAAAATCAAAACAACACACAGGTTGCATTTCGAGCTGGAAAATACAACAGCCCATTATCAGCCAATGTAAACATGTGTCCATAAGCGGACAAGGACACACACACACACAAAAAAAATACTCATATCCACATCAGCATAATCATAAGTGTCTTTGTAATGTGGTACCAGTTTATTAAACTAAATTAATAATCTATTTGTTTGTATCTATATAATCGGGGGTAGTACTGGTCCTAGGTGATATTTCAGGACATACTTTTTCCAATATTTCAGGACACATTTACTCAGCATACTACTTTTTTAACACGATCGTTTGTCGAAGTTTGAGATTTTTTTCTGCTCTCACTAGCCAAAGTTCGAGATTTTTTTCCGTGATCGTTTGCCGAAACTCAAGGTTTTTTTTTTCCTCCTGCAATCCTTTGCTAAATTCAAGATTTTTTTTCCGCGAACGTTTGCCAAAATTTATGATTTTTTTCCACGATCATTTGTCGAAATTCGTGTTTTTTCCCCCGCAATCGTTTGCCGAAATTCGGGAAATTTCAGCGAATGCCCAGTAGCAGAATTTTCTGTATCAATCTGCAGCACCAGTATCACAAGCCAAAATTTATCTGCAACTCCTAACGATGCGGAACCAAACTTAGGAAGCAAAATTTGCCGATAGATAACAATAATATACACAAAACCATACAAAAACTGCAGTTCAGTTAATGTATATACTAAGGTAAAGGTATATTAAATGTAACATAAAATTAACAAACTCAGTTTAATCTTTAAAAAAACATTTATTGTGTTATTTAATGAAAACATGGTAAGCAATTGTCTTAATCACTAATGATTCCGCTAACTACTTTTGAAGTAACAGATTGTTTAAAAGCAACTTTTGTAGAAACGTGCTTAAAATGTTGGAAGTATGACATACCATACTTCTCAGCCAATGCAGCTTTCAAAAATTTGCGCATGTGCTTAAATCCACTTTCAGGACCATTTAGCATAATAAACACACGCATATCAGATGTGCCAAATCCTCAAGAAAACCATCATCACCTCTTGGTCTTTTTAGCATCACATTAGCAATTATAGAGCCCAGAGGCGGATTAACCACTACTCGGGGCCTCTAGATTTGACTTTTTTGTGCCCCCCCCCCCCCTCCACTTCTTCAAAACGATATAGACCAAATGATTAAAATACATGTCTGCTCAATTATTTCATAAACCACTGATGAATGAAACGTCCTTCCATTTAAAAAAGTATAGAAATTAAAGCTTTTAGATATAGTATTTGTTTTACCTAATAAAATTATAAATCTAATTTTGATACAGTCCCTTGGTCTTATAAGTTATATTTTTAAAAATGTATTTTGTCTAAGAGGAACAAAACATAAAAATATAATAAAAACTATTATTTTATAACCAAAACTTACCAAATTATGAATTTTATGCAATTTCAGTGTTTTCTAGTACTAGAAACAGAAATAAGTATTATTTAGTACAAGTAAAAAGCAAACATTGAAATTTCATAAAATTCAAAATATTATAATTTGGTAAGTTTTAGTCGTAAAAGAATGCAATTTTTTTATTAAATGCTCTTTTTAGATGGAGGACAACATTCTTTAAGGACACAGGGACGCAGAGGCCGTACTTGTCTTGAAATTCCTAAAAAATGAAAAAGCTTCTTAAAATTTCCTAAAATATGGTAACTTGTTCTGAAATTTCAATGTCGCGAGTTTGTAACATAGCAATAACAGTCATGATTTTTCCGCGAATGTATACGTATGTTATATATTCTCGCTCAATCCCGCGAATCATTTATTTTTGCAAAATTCCACTAAATCAGTATTTTGGAATTAATAAGTGCATAGGAAAGAAAAAAAGATATGAGCCAGAAAATGGTGAAACATTTTATCATCTGATGATAAAAAACTTAAATTTCGCCCAGTGTCACAGGAAAAAAACCGGGAATTTTTCAGTTTGACAGGAAGGAAAATCATCGCGAATTTTGTTAATCGGTTGTTCAGCGATTACCGCGGAGTCGAAAAAAAACATCGCACTGATGTGAAAGCATCGCGACACAGAATTTCGTGAAACGATTGTTAAAGAACATCGCAAATTTCAGTAAACGATTGCGGAGACAATCGCGAATTTCAGCAAACAATTACGGAAAAAATCGCGAATTTTGACAAGTGATCGAAGGAAAAAAAATGCGTATTTTGGCAAATGATCGAAGAAAAAAAACACGAATTTTGGTAAACGATCGCGAAAAAAATCGCGAATTTCAGCAATCGATCGCGGAATGCAATCACGAATTACGGCAAACGATTGAAGAATAAAAACGCAAATTTTGGCTAACGATTGCAGAAAAAATCACAAATTTTGGCAATCGATTGCGAAAAAATAGTGAATTTCTGCAAACGATCGCAGAAAAGAAACGTGAATTTCGGAACACGATCTCGGAAAAAAATCGCAAACAATCTTGGAAAAAAATCGCGAATTTCGGCAATAGATTGCGGAAAAAAATCACTTATTTTGGCAAATGATCGAAGAAACAATCGCGAATTTTGGCAAGCGATCAAAGAAAAAATCGCGAATTTCGGCAAACAATCGCAGGAAAAATGCAAATTTCGGCAAACGATCACGAAAAACGATCACGGTTGCAGGAAAAAAAATGTATGCTGGGTAAATGTGTCCTGAAATATCGGAAAAAATATGTCCTGAAATATCACCTAGGATTGGTACTCCTCTTGCAGGGACCATATAAAATATAAAATTTTGTATTTTATATGTATACTGGCCCATTTAAAACAAATGTCATGTCTAAAGTCTGCTCTTATACTTTTTGCAGTTGGAAGTATGTTTCTATCATCAGCAGTCTAACTTCATGATATTTTATGCATTAATTATAGCAGCACTCATGCAATTTTAACACACGTAATTTATTTCAAATACAATCAAATCATATTTAGGATATCCCAAAACATATAAATTTCGATCTAGCTTTAAAGGTAGGAGAAGTTGGGATGAGGTCGGTTGACTGACCATGGTGCTAAAATGTAAGAAGTTACGATTAGACAAATGCTTGATTAAAATTTAAAAGCTTCTTTAAAAGATATCATTCGTAAAGGTGCCGTCAAAATCTTACCTAGGCCGCCGTGGCTACAAGTCTCCTCTGCGTAAATCTTTCCCAAACTGAAATCTGAAAAATTATAAGAATGCAATACTTTCTTTTTATGAGTAGAGAAATTAAAAGTGGAGTAGCTTTTGGACTACAGTTAATAATTAATAATTTTGAAGTTTCAATAAATGAGTGAAACAAAGAATACTTCACATCATTTCTCTTTTGCAATAAATGTTAGCTTGTTAGCTCAATGTAAAAAGACCTCGAAAAAAAATCATAGCACAGTTCCTTCTGGGCCCCTAGGCTTCAGCCTAGTCAGCCTAATGGGTAGCCCGCATCTGATAGAGCCCCAACATTCACATATGGCCTCAGACAAAGGGATGGAAATGGCAAACATGAAAACCTTTAAAATAAGTTCAGTTTTGATAAATGAATCAGATTAAATCTAGTGGGAAAAGTGGGGTGGAAAAAAAGTGGGTTTATACAGCTGAGAGCTACGACTAAGGAAATGTATGAAAAAAAAAAAATACTTATGTAAAGCCAAAATTTGTTTGTCTTTACTAAATTATTAACTGTAATTAAACAATTGAAAATGGTTTGAAGTTTTTTTCTTAGTTACATAATACCTTTTGAATAATATACATATATTTTTTAAACCTATAAACATATTAGAATATCAGTTAAGTTGCATAAAGCACACATTCAAGGCTTTTAAGTTTTAACATGCACATAAAAAGCATTGAGCTTGAAACAATATTTCTGTTATAGTCAATATTTTGTGATTAGGCCTAAAGTGTGACTTTTATATGAAGAAATTAAATATAGTTTACTTTTACTTCATTGTAAAAATACAAATAGATTCTCATATTTTAATATTTCTCAAGAAAAGATAAATACCCCACCCCCCCAAAACACACACACATGCGCGCGCCCCATAACCCAGCGAATTATTTACACCTGACTCGCAGAAAAAAAAATTCGGCCTGGCCCGTACAAAAAAAATATTGGCCTGACCTGGTAAAAAAGTTAAAAGTTCAGCCCGGCCCATAGAAAAAAAATTAATGGCCCGGCCCTGTATAACATCTAAAAGTTCGGCTTGGCCCAAAAAAAAGTTAAAATCTCGGCCCGCCCGAGTGAATTACTATGAAACATTGATTTTTACGCCGATTTGGTTAAAAATTTGTCTCGTACGAGTTCAGGCCGAAAATATTTATCTTAACTTTTCTTTTCATGTTTATACAATCTTCATTTTTATAGAAGTGCCGCGAGGTGCGATATTTATTTTATTGATGAATCTCTATTTATTGTATGTACATGTTTCAGTTATCATTAATATTTTGTTAATCCATATTCCATGTACTGAAGTGTTAAAAATCTGAAAAATGCTATACAGTAAAATCTAAGACGGAATCGCATAGAAAAGAAAAAAAAATGTGTTATAGACAAGTTCCCTTCTTAGCAAGTGTAAATGTATTATATATTCTTTTCTTACATAGTAGTATATTAATTTTGCATGGATCAACATGTTTTTCAGTTTAAAACAAGATTCCGTTATAGGCAGGTTCTTTTTCACACATTTTACTGTATTTTAATTTAGCTATATTTTAATAAGCATAGAAATCTACTATTCTTTAAAAAGAATGAATTTGAATGTTTGATTGTAGAATAATGGCGATTTAAAAATGTATGCATTTTTTGAAAAAAAAAAATTGTGCCAAGCCTAATTTTAACTGACCTTTAAACGGACCAAACCATGCCGAGACAATGATTTTCATACGGGCTGGGTCAAAACTAGGAATGAACATTTCGGGCCGTGAAGATTAGGAATGAAACCAGTATTGGCTCTGTGCAGAAAAAATAAGTTACGCCCGGCTCGAGCCTTCAGAAAAATGTATGGCCCAACCCGGACCGGCCTAAGTGCCATGAATGAAAATAGGCCCAATCCCGGACCGTGCAGATCTCTAATCTGAAGCTTTCTTAAACAAATCCATTACATTTTTATTTTTAAGTGATTTAAATCTCACTTTCAGGCCGGGATGGATACGCTGATAGGTGAAAACTGGGAAATTGAGTTAGTAGCCAGTGGCCGGTAGACTCAGTTTCATTAGTGGCCACTTTTTAAAGTTAGTGGCCACTATAATGTTTCAAACTTTCTTGACGTCTACATGAACTATAATCGCTGTATATAGACATATTTTTCTATAAGTCAGAGTTTTACCAGCCAACTATTCATGATAAGAATAGGGAAGCAGTCAAAATTCAAGAAAATTACTTTAAAACCACTGAATCTGTTACATTCATTTTTTAGAATATATTTTTAGATTATTTTTATATGTTCATAAACACTGTTATCAATTTAAATTACTATTACTTTCTTTTATATAAAAAATAATTAAATCAAACTTCCAACAGTTAGGTGTATACAATAAAAAAAAAATAATCAAATAAAGCACAATAAAATGTTATTTGGATTTTATTTAATAAGTAAATGTGTTATTAACATACTACACACATTACATACAGTTGAAATCGAAGCTGATGAGTGTATTCCACAGGATTAAACAGTATCTCTTGAAGAAAAATAATCTAACTGGTGAGCATGTGGCCGGAGTCGAAATATTGAAAATACTGCAATGCCCTTAAAATCCACTTGCATTCGGTGAAAAAAAAAGGAATAAATTATTTGAAATGCATGTGGAATCAAAGCTGATGAATATATTTTGCAGAATAAAACTGTATTTCTTGAAAAAATAATCAAACTGAACAGCAATGGCAAAAAGCTGAAATATTGAAAATACAGCTAAATCGTTGTAATCTGCTTGCATCCGGTAAGAAAGAGAATTAACCAGTTTGCTAATTAGATGTAACCAAAGTAGAGATGCATATTTCTATGAAAAAAGCTATATTTCACTTGGCGATCGATAAGATTTTTTATCGCCACTTGGTGAGTGGCGACTAGAGTGGCGATCGATGGCCGATTTTTTAATCGCCACTTTTACAACTTTAATCGCCACGTGGCGAGTGGCGACCGCCAGTTTACACCTATATGCTGAGAATGTGTTTTTAAAATTTTTAGTAACATTGATTCGTTGCAATGCAAACATGATACTTTTTCAGTCTGCGAAGCCATATTTTTAGTAGCAAAAATCAACGGTTTTCAAAGCACGTGCGTAAGATTGCAATGAAAAAATTTAGCAATAGAAAGGAAATGCTAGGGTCAAAGATCAACGTCATACAGAGAGTAAGGAGTACTACGTCACGAAGATAGAAGATGAGGCTAACGAGAAAGACAGGCTACCGTGGTGGGTCAGATTCTTCTTTTTTTTTGTTTACAGACCGCTGGAGTCACGTGATGCTCTTTTCGCACACCTTCATTGGTGCATTCGAGCATCATGTGACCCCAGCGGTCTTTAAAAAAAGAAGAATCGGACCCACCGCGGTAGCCTGTCTTTTTCGTTAGCCTTGGATAGAAGAAACTGGCCCACTAAAGGTTGAAAACTAATCATCTACTCCAGTCGGAATGAAGGGCGTGTTAGTATCGCCGCGATCTTGATGATTGACACTTTTGTCTCTTACAGGAAAGGAGTCGTTCATTCATAGGGTTTGTGTGAAAAGGGAAATAATTTACGGCAAAAAGAAGAAAAAGTAAAATAATTTGGAGACCAGAATGGGCCACTTGATCGTACAAAAAAACGAAACAAACAAAAAAAACAAAACAAACAAAAAAACAAAACAAAATACAAAAACAACAACAAAAAAAAATCTTTTTTTTTTCTTTTTTCCCAAGTTGGAAATTAATCTGCAAGATCTAAAATGAATCTGCAGCGCTTGCTTCCGTGCTGCACGGTTATTGCTACCGGGAGCGAATGATTGATGACATTCACGATTTTTTTAGAAATTGGTTGAAGACTATCGCGATTTTTTTCAATGAACGATTAACAAATTTGCAATTTTCCTTCCTGAACAAATTCCTGATTTTTTTTTTTTCAACCATTTGGCAAAATTTGTGAGTTTTTCATCATCAGATGACAAAACGTTTCACTATTTTCTGACGCTAAAGCACTTATTAATTCCAAAGTACCAATTTTGTGCAATTCCGCAAATAAACAACAAAAAAAACAAAACAAATATATATATACATTCACGTAAAAATCACGACTGTTTGTGCTATAGTACAAAACTCGCGAAATTTCAAGAATTTCAGGACATGTTACCCTATTTCAGGACATTTTTTCACTTTTCAGGAGTTTAAGGAATATCAGGACAAGTACGACCCCTGATTAATAGCTTAAAATTTATTTCTGAGAAAGTTTTGCTTCCTGACGGAACTCGAAAAAGAACCGAATTTAGCTTAACTACATACTTCTTTTGGCCAGACACTAGTATATATCTGCACTGTGTTAATTATTTCATAAAAAATAAAAACTGAAATGAGTCTAATATTTCTTTCCAGTGTCACAACATAAACATTTAACTCTAGTAAGGAAAAACTTTAACCAAAAGCCCAATATTTAATATACCCAAAGATAAATACAGTTATTGAAATTTTGAATTCTATATCAATAAATAGAACTAGTTTTATAATAAATTTCATTCCCAGTTAAACTAACATCATGTATATGGAAAAGCATTCAGAAACCTTGATTCAATCAATACCAAGAGTCTAGAAAAAATATTGTTACAATTAAGGTTTCACAGTTCAAAACAAATATTGTTACAATTAAGGTTTCACAGTTCAAAACAAATCTTAACTTCTACAGAGTTTAAAGATTATTGCAACTCCAAAAGTTCCACATATGACAGAACATCTTATTTTATACAATTGGCATTTCGCCTTAACTTTTCAATTATCATCAACAGACATTTTGAAATATTTTTTTTCTAAAACTGGGCTAAATTATTCTCTTGGTACATTTTTCATAGGGAGCTTCAAAAGTATTATATCCAACTTTTCACAAGCTTTTATGAGTAATTACATTGCATTTCTAATGTACTTGGAAAAAAGAAAAAAAAAGTAATATGCTCCCAATGATCCTTCCTGTACCTACTACATTTTTTTTTTTTTTGCAATTCTCATAGCAATATTAAGAATTATAAAACTATTTTTCTAACCCCTCAACATAAATGCTCTTGGAGAAGTTATACATCCTGTTAATTAACATCTTTTACCATACAGTAGTTGAAAAAATGTGTTTATATTAACATCCAGAAATGAATTTGAAGACTAAACAAAATACACATGCATTGATTCCCCTGTTGTGAATAGTTGATTTACGGCTTACAAGGCAGTTTTAAATCTAAAAAAATGTATTGAAAAAGTATTACAATATATACATTATACAAAACACTTTCGTTTTGTCGGATTAAAATACAAAAGTATTTTGAAAATGTATTTCAAATACACGTATTTTTGATACTGCCCAAATCCGTTCTCATACGAACGTGGATTTAGGGAACATTTTAGATTTCAAAGTATAATTACAACAAAAGAGTACCTACATCTTTTACTGCATGTACTGAAACTTTCACTAGCTGGCAAATTAACTTTACGAAAATAACTTGATTTGCAAGAAATATTCACACAACCAGGACATCTCATCCGTTGCTTAATCACTTAGGTCTGCGAAAAATTCAGTGTCGAGTAACATCTTCTACTCGGTGTTACAAGATCTATAATGAGCCATTCAACTTTTCACATACAGACCTAAACATAAATCAGATAAAACACATGACTAAAAAAATCGAGAAGAGCCGATCATACAAACAAAAGTAAAACTGTGCAGTATTCAAGAAAAAAAAAAAAAAAAAACAGAAAATTAAAGCAGAAAAAAGGAAAACCTACACCAGCACACGAAGTTTCCCGACAAAGAGACAGTGTTTTGTTTTTAATTGCCATTGGTGGTTGTCAATTCACAAACAGTTACAGTGAACCACGAAACTTCGACAACAGGGAGGAATTAAAGTGTGAAAATGTTTCAACTTTCAGATTATCAGTTAGGTGCTGCAACCTAGCGGCGACGTATAAGAATGTTATGTAGCGGACAATCAAAGGCTTTTCTTAGTGCGTTATATATAGTGTCGCTGTCAGACAACAATCAAAATCAACATTTAATACAGAAGGCTGAAAGTTTAATAAACTGATACATTTTGCACTTGTTAAACCGCACACTACAATGCAAAGTTAATGTAATGTCCAAGTTAATACACAGATAAGGATCTAGCAAAAGTAATTACGCTAAAAGATTGTTTAAGAAATTTTATGTACTGAGTGTTTAGATACACTATTTAGTATATCCAGATAGATCAGAGCCCCCTTTAGATAAAATTGATATAATATTGGGATTTAAAACGGCCTAAACAGGAAAATTGTCCTTTTAACTAATGTTAAAGTGCCATTGGAAACATTTTTATTGTAAATGCGTTTGAAAGTTTTAGATATTCGAATTCCGATAGTTTTTACTTTGTCATATAACACAAAACACAAATGTCATATGAAATCTGAAACTAGGCAAAAAAAAATAATAATTCTGAGCAAATTAAAAATACATGATATGCAATGTGCTCTCACGGTATTTCCTGAAGGGAGAAGTTATATCTTTTCTCCGCACTTGAATCGCCAATAGGGGGCACTGGTTGGATAACGTGCATGTGACATTGTGTACGCAGACTGTAGTCTAGCTATAGCGCCTAGAATATATAGTTTGGAAATAGGCTATCCCTTAAAACAGTGGTAAAATATTGTATCCCTTAAATGTGCAATGATACTGCAGCAATATGCAGATCGCAGTGACATCTGCAGGATATTTTCTACAACTGCAAGAAATTGCTAGTCTATACAATGTAATATTAGTAATACAAAAATCCCGCAGATGTCGCTGCGATCGACACTTGAAATGGAGGATATTCCAAATATTTGTTCGAGGCTGAAAAAGTCACGTGATGCCCATAATTTACCCAAGAAACTTTAACTGATAAGAAGGGAAGATACTACTGCTTTGCTTCATGAACTGTTTCATTGGCTACCAGGGATTTACATTACACGTCAACGGAGCATTCCCTTCTTTACGCCGCTAGAAGTTTTTACCTTGATCACATGACCAAAACGGAAATGGAATATCCTCCATTTTAGCAGTATCGTCGCACATTTAAGGGATACAAATTTTTAGCACTTTTTGGATAGCATATTTCCACACTAGGTATTCTAGGAGCAGTAGTCTGGCTACAGCGTCTAGAATGGACCTTATGCACGCGACCTGAGGTCGAGGCTGAAATTTGTCTGCTGGCGGTATTTACTGGCGGTGTTTAGCACAGCAGTCTATGGAGTGTGAGTTATTAATGCTTGTTTGTTAAAAATACCGCATAAAAATTCTTTGATGCAACAGCATATACTTAATATATTGTAATCTAAATTCAAAATGTTGTTCTGTATGCGAGAAAATTCCCTAAGTTTACAAATTTTCAGTTAAAATGTATGCACCCAAATTGGGTCAAGGCTAAAGTCGTCTGCTAGCGGTGTTTGCGCCTGCGCATACTGGTAATCTGCCGGTGCAGTAACTAGAATAACAGATCATCATACCGCCAGCTCTGGCGTATGACGTCACCTGAATAGAGTCCATACCTTGTGTGGAAATTTGCTACCCAAACAATGCTAAAAATTTGTATCCCTTAAATGTGCGACGATACTGCTAAAATCCCAAGTGTCGATCGCAGAAACATCTGCAGGATTTTCGTATTACTAGTATTACATTGCATAGACTAGCAAAATCTTGCAGTTGTAGAAAATATCCTGCAGGTATCGCTGCGATCTTCGTATTTCAGCAGCATCGTTGCACATTTAAGGGATACAATATTTTATAGCGCTTGTTTAAGTATTACAGGGAAAGCCGATTTCCACACTTTATATTTTCTAGGCGCTATGGTCTGGCTATGGACTTTACCCATGAATGGCAACAGTCATGCCTCTGAGAGGGAAAACCCTGCGAAAAAGACTTTATTGGACGAAGGGGGTGGAGTGTTAAAATGTTCTTCACGCCTATTGTTGTTTTCTTCTGTTTACCCGCGGCTGGCATTACATGGGTAAAGTCTGAGTCTAACGAAAAAGGCAGGCTACCGCGGTGAGTCCGATTCTTCTTTTTTCACAGTCCGCTGGAGTCACGTGATGCTCTTTTCGCACACCTTCATTGGTGCATTCGAGCATCACGTGACTCCAGTGATCTGTAAAAAAAAAGAAGAATCGGACCCACCGCGGGAGCCTGTCTTTTTCGTTAGCCTCGGGGTAAAGTCCTGGCGATTCAATGGTTCGAGTACACCATCTGGTGAAGATAAGACATAACTTTTCGCTTTAGGAAAATCCCATGAAAGCACATGGACTTTACATACAAATGGCAACAGCCACGCCTCTGTGGGAATTTAATCTCCGAAAAAGACAGTTTATTGGACGAAGGGGAAGCAGTGTTAAAATGTTCTCCCCGCCTATTGGTGTTTTTCTTCTGTTTACCCGCGGCCGACGTCACATGGGTGAACTTCATTGTATTGCATGTATTTTAAATTTGTTCATAATCATTATTTTTTTGCACAATTTCAGATTTCATGTGATATTTATGTTCTGTTTAATATGACAAATTTAAATTTATCCTAATTTGAACATCTAAAGCTTTCAAACGAATTTACAATAAAAAATTATTTTAATGGGGTTTTAGCATTAGTTAAAGGGACAATTTTCCTCTACTGACGGTTGAGATCAGTGCAGCGCCTCTATAGGCCGGTTTAAGTCCAACTATCGCCAAGCTAATTCTTGTCATTTTTTCGCTCTCGTATAATCAAATTCGACATTGTGAGTATCACCAAGTTCTGGGATGTAGGTTTGCTGTAGCCATAGATTAAGGACCAAGACGGGACATTTACGGCAAAATCTGTAATGGTAACAGTACTAGTGTCATTACCGTCAAGGGGGGAAGAATTAACAAGCCTCCGAAATTTACCTATGTTGAAGAAATATGTTTACCCTCTATGCTTTGAATATCTATTTTTTCCTAAAACGAAGCAGGTGTCAGACGATATTCTATTCACGCTTGCTTTATTTATTTAGCTGCTTTTTTTTTTACCGTACTTGTATTCGTCATCTTTAACTTGCAAATTGATAATTAGAGTAATAATATAAAAGAAAACCCTAGAAAATTCTTTTAATAACGTAAATATATAAGTTTATGAGATTAAATTGTAAAAAATAAAATTCAGGTATTGTGTTAATTTATTCATATCGAATAAAACTTTTTTGAGTATAATGTCAGTACATCTATTTATTTTTAACTGTTAGATTTATATAATTCTAAAAATTTGTCGAAATGAATTGTTCCCCATCTGTAATTTTATTATTAACAATATTTTTATTTAATCTGTAAGAAAGTGAAAATGCGTAAATTTTAAAAGATTATTGTAACGATTGTTTCATATGTTAAACTTCATAAATTAATAAAACATCGGCTATAAAAATTTTCCTACCGAATGGGAATATTTATGAAATTTTCTGGGATTTGTAGAGTGCAATAATTCGTATATTTTTATATTACACCATTACTTTATGTAGCTTTAAATCCAATTGTATCATATTTACCTCATATATAGCGTTCAAGACGAAATTTTTACCCTGCTTTTCGTTGCACTTATATCGTTCACTCATCATGTTAAAAAAAAGCATATATCCGTGCATGAACGTAGCATAGATATTAGATATATAAAGTAGAATATCTATTCTGTGTTTATGTATCGGTGTAAAGCCGGGAACCCACATGCCGAAAAATACGACGGAATTGGACAGCGGAACGGCAAATTGACCCCATATTTACCGCGTACAAATGCGAAAACGCAGCGAATTGTAGTTAAACATGTTTTAACTTTTTCCGTTTCCCGCGACGGCATCTGTAGAAATCAAACTATGTAGGTTTGTCACAGACATGCGCAGTAGTTAACGCGGAAGCGCCAGCGAAAAACGCAAGTGCGATTCTCATTTCCAAGTCGGAAATTTGGCGTAGCGGAAAATTTGCCGCTGCAGATTTCCGTCTATATTTTTCCGCATGTGGGTTCCCTGCTTAAGATTCTATTGAAAACGTAAACATGAAACAATAAAAAAAGAAAGATCACAATAAGGTAGATTCTCAATGATAAAATTTTTACAAGGATGTGGAATTTTTCCCCCCATTGTCGCTAAAGGCGCTACCATCGCGATCGGATTACCATTATGCTCTATGGAAATGTCCCATCTTGAATGTTAATCTATGGCTGTAGATTAGACAAACGCGTCTGGCTAAAAACATACACTGTTAAAAATATCGTGAAAAATTACCTCTGTTTTTAAAAGCTATCTATTTTCTGACCAATGAGAATGCTACATAAACACCTACGAAGCGTTCTCATTGGTCAGAAAATAGATAGCCTTTAAAAACAGAGGTAATTTTTCACGATATTTTTAACAGTGTACACTGTTAAAAATATTGCGAAAAATTACCTCTGTTTTTAAAGACTCTCTATTTTCTGACCAATGAGAACGCTACATAAACACCTACGAAGCGTTCTCATTGGTCAAAAAATAGATAGCCTTGAAAAACAGAGGTAATTATTTAGGATATTTTTAACGGTGTAGGTACAGCGCCTAGAAGATACAGTGTGGATAACGGCTACAAAATAGTGCTAAAAAATTGAATCCCATAAATGCACAACGATGCTGAATAACAAGATGTCGATCGTAGCGCCATCGTAGTGATTTAAAAACGATACTCATTCTAAAAGAGACTCTTTAACATATTTCACGTCATTCCTTAACTAAATTAGCTTATAACAGACTAAAATATCTTATATTTATAGTTTCCGATATTTAACATTCTATAATTTTTGAAAACACAGGGTTTATATTGAAAAGAGTTACGAGATGGCGCTCGTATCAACATATTGCCGCTGAGTATTGTTGGAGATTTATGGGATACAAGTTTTTAGCACTTTTTAAAGCATTATAGGAATAGCCGTTTTCCACACTGTATCTTCTAGGCTCTGTAGTGTAGGCTGAACATCATATGTAGGATGTCGCCACTCTCATATAGGGGCACTCTATATCACACCATCTACCTCAACAGCTAACTAAGCGCGAAAAGTTAGGCAAACTGCTAAAATATTGGATCCCTTAAATGTCAAACGATGCTGAAATCGAATGAGTCGATCACAGCGACATCTACAGGATATTTTCTAAAACTCCAAGACGATTGTCTTGACGCTTCAAATAATACGATGTCTACTTTGAAATTTGAAAATGTATGGTAGATGTCGCTGCGATCGTCTACCTGGATTTCAGCATCATTGCACATTTAAGGAATACAACTTTTAGCGCTGTTTGGATAGCAAATTTCCACACTATATATTCTAGACTCTGTAGTTCGGCGCTGTAGTGGAACCCTCAAATAGTATTTACCATTAGCGTGATTGAACTTCAGCTGCGATCAGATAAATCAAGTTAATGGTGGATACACTGCCTCTATATGAGAGTGTAATAATGCTACAATAAAGGTACACACTCAGCCTCTGCTGAAACAGATGATATTTTTTCAAAACTATGGCAAACTACATTTCGAATCTTGGCGATACTCTCCTTAGGAAACATGTGTATTAGATCAGACTGTGCTTAGACGACACGTTTCTCCAAACTATGGCAAAGCCACATTTCAGAAGTTGGCGATACTTGCCTGGACGAGTGAGACTACACTGTTAAAAATATCGTGAAAATTACCTCTGTTTTTAAAGGCTATCTATTTTCTGACCAATGAAAATGCTACATAAACACCTGATATGAGAGGGGCGACATACGATGCTCAGACTGTACTTAGACAGACACTTTTTTCCAAACTATGGCAGCCCAGAACATGACAACCAATCAGAACTTAACATTGCTCACCAATTAGTTGCGACTGCTGAAACTATGGTTATGGTAACCCAATATTTTGTAGGGTAGACAAAAATTGGTGATGTTCGTCAACAAGAATACACCTGTAAAAGAACTTTACCGTGACCAAAGACATACAAAGGCAGGTCATGACGTTTAAAACGTCACACGAAGTGGATCCACCGCCCTCTGAATACAAGACCTATGCGGTAACACAAAAGCGGCGGCTGTCGCAGGCAGGTTTTTTTCAGCGATTGTATAGTCCCTAGAATTTGGACACCGGTATTTTCTTAAAGATTTCTTTTCCCTTATTTAATTTTTAAAAATAAGGTGGGAAAATTTTTAGATTTTACTGGTCGCGATTTTTGTGTGAGCGATTAGGCCTAATACTCGGGGGGAGGTGGTGGATCATCTTTACAGGGTGATTGCCTGATTGGTATAAAGCGGCCCGTTCATCGTTTTGTACGAATAGACACATGACGTCACATGTTCAGAAGAATCTGGCATCGCTTCATATGGAGCCCAAATATAAGGCGAATGTGGTGCTCTCCATTTGACATATTAGACTTATTAGCATTATTATAATAAAAAAAAGAAAAATAGAAGTTAAATAGAAAGATAACACGTGATTTTAGTTCTGACATTCCCAGATGCAATACCAGATTAGAGCATCAGTCGTTACTAATAGCAACGTGACGCAATGCGAGCCGTCTATAGACGTGACCAACGACAGACAAGGCCAGTTCATGACTTTAATGACGTTAAACGGACCGGATCATCTAAACTCAACCTCTCCGTAGTAAAGTATTAGGAAAGTGCATAACGTCTTGCAAAGATGACTTTTTAACCCATTCGGGACCATGGGTGCATATATGCACCTTCAAAAAAAAAAAAAAAAAAACGTACAGAATTTGTTTTTGGCACCAGTAAAAAAGAAAAGTAATATTTTCTTTCTTTAATTCGAGCATTTTCGTGATTATTGAAGTAAAGGTAACTTTTCTTTTAAAGTGGTGCCAACCGAATAAAATTTGTGCACAAGCTGCCGGTCTCGAAGGGGTTAAAGTATATTACAGGTTTCTAATGGGTATGTATTGTTTTTATTTTTAAAGTTTACCTGTAAAGTTTTGTGATCATTTAGACATGTTATTTTAAGGATTTGGTGAATTTTTTATTAGTTAAATTTATTACTATTTTTGATCTGTCTGTGCATTCTGTTAAATATTATATTTTGTACATTTGTTTAGCATGTAGCTTATGTTTACTTTTAATTTTCTCCCTAAAAAATTTCTACACAGCAACCTATGAAGTAAAATTTATTTCTAAACATATTTAATTTCTCATTTTGATTAGATTTAATAGTTTTTGTATAATTTAGAGTGTTACTGTACCTTGGCTTTCTATCCGTTTTTTAAATTGCATTTTAAAACTTAAGATAACCTTCAGATGAATTTTTGAGAACGCAAACCGAAATTTGGGTCTAACAGAAAAATGCGATTTTCTCAAAAACTATGTGATTTAGTGTAAGGTTAGTTGGGGTAACTGGACCCACGAGGTAACTGGACCTATTGGCAATTCAAGCCCTCGAATACGCCATCTGGTGGAGGAAAGATGTAACTCTCGCTTCAGGATAGTGTAGCGCAAGCGCATTGCTTTACATGTATTTTAAATTTGTTCAGAATGATTATTCTTTTGCACAATTTCAGATTTCCTGTGATATTTGTGTTCTGTCTTATATAACAAAGTAAAAATTATCCGAATTTGAATATCTAAAACTTTCAAATGCATTTACAATAAAAAATTATTTCAATGGCACTTTAGCATTAGTTAAAGGGAAATTAAAGGGACAATTTTCCTGTACCGAAGGTTGCGAGCAGCGCCTCTATAGGTCGTTTTAATTCCCAATAGGCTATTTTATAAAAAACTGTTGATGTTTTTTAAGTTTTAGCTTTTGTGAACGATGCACCTTAATCTATACTTCCTAAAACAACGTGTGTCAACTCAATCATAACTCTCACTTTGCTGTGATAGGTTGTCAAAAATTTACATTTCTTTTTTAAAAGCAACATCAATATGGTTGAACTTCCTCGGTTTTTTATTAAAATACTGTAAGTACTTTTATTAAACAATCTTTTTTTTTTTTAAAGATTAGGCATATAACTACATTAATATTATTAGATATCTATATATATTTACTTCATGCTTCAAATGTAAGCCCGGTGTTCCAGTTACCCCATAAATTTTCAAGAATGGGGTAACTGGAACATGTATCCGGGGTAACTGGACCATGCTGGATCCAGTTACTCCAATAGTTATATATAATTTTTTTGAGTTTCTCCTACTACGGGAAATAAATTTCTCCATTGTTTTTTGCTCACAATAAAGATAATTATAGAATACCTTATTAAAATTACATAATAAAAAAAAAAAAAAAAGCATATTGAGTGGTATCAAACCAAATTTCTTAACCCCTTGAGAGGCGGTGATGCCAGTATGGCTTCACATAATTTTAATTCCTAATTGCCACATTGGCACCGTAATTTTATAATGAAAATTTCACTTTTATTAAGTACGCGAAAATATACTTTTATTTGTTTTCAAATAGATTCCCTTGTAAATACTGGTCTCATTAAATTATTTCAACATTTTACGAATGCAAGTACCTTGCCCATGAAAGCTAGATAGCCAAACCTTGAAATTGTACGAGACACAGGGGTCGCATTCTATAGGGAAACTTTTATTATTTCCACCACTATTTTGAAAATAATATCTTCATCTCACATTTCTTTAGAATATGTTAAATAAAATGATCATGAAGGTAACTCATTAAGGGTTCTGATAGGAACAATAAAATTTTCCCTATATAATGCGACCCCTGGAAACATATAAAGTACTTAAGTACTTACGTAGCCGTTTGTTCATAGATTTACTTTGCTATTTTTTCCTTAAAATACCCGTGTGACTTTTATACATTTTACCTATACTAAAATACATAAGTACTTACTTAATTTTTATGTTTTTGGTATAAATAAATCTAACATTTTCACTTTTAGTGCTTTTTTTATACACATTGACAGCAAATGTTTCCCTTACAACGCTCTTTATTGACTTATAATTTACATGATCTGCCTGGGTTAAAATTTTTTAAGTTGTTTATACTTTTTCAAACAGGACCTGATATCCCATACGAAAAAAAAATAAACGCGTGTGGAACATAGACCCTCATGGTCCACTTACCCCATTTTTATGGGGCAACTAGACCCATGAGGAAAAAAAGATGAAATATGCATATTTTTATACTTTTAAATATTAAAATGTAATTTTGAGCATTCTTGTCTGATAGAGGGAACTTAACTGAATACATTTACGGGAGTTGAGACTTTAATTCAAATGAGCATTAGCTTTTTGAAGCTGAATTGTCAGAAGCTCCAGAGTTACATTGTAAAATCATAGTCCGGTTGACCCAACTAACCTTAATCGCTGTAATTTTTCTGCAAGGTTTAAATTAACTTTTACTACCCCTAATTTTTTTTATAGCTTCAGTAGAT
The DNA here is from genome assembly GCA_963932465.1 of Maratus speciosus. NCBI lineage: Eukaryota > Metazoa > Arthropoda > Arachnida > Araneae > Salticidae > Maratus > Maratus speciosus. The sequence continues at coordinate 331,765,954 of OZ010787.1, forward strand.
TCGGAAATAGAGGGTGAGGAACATATTTTTACATGACATTTTCGACAATATTTCTGAAAGCGTAATACCTAAAATTAAAAGAAATGTATTTTTGAGTTCGTCGTTACGAAAGCTTCCACACGATATACAAAGGAAAGATTTTTTTGTCAAGTAACTTAATTAGCCCCTCTATATTTTTCATTAATATAGTTGTAAATGGTTAATAATCTATAAAAAATGTGGGTCAAGAGCCTTTATTACTTCAGCCAACTTGAACTTTCCACGTTCCGTAGTTCACGAGTAAAATGTCTGTGACAAACGGGCAGACAGACACAGGAGTTTTATTATAATGGTTTAATGGTTCCGTTTTTACTTTTTAAGTACGGATCCCTAAAAAGTTCATGCGTGGCATGCTGTTGTGGTACTCTTTGTTCAAAGCTTATCCATTACGAAAAGGTGGTGCCACAGCGAATAGGAAAAAAATCGATTTTTAATTGTCCCTATTGCAAAAACCGTAGAAAAAGCAAAAAGAAACCGATTTTAATTGTCCCTAAGTCGAAAGCCGTAGAAAAAGCAAAAACGAAATCTGTTTTTAATTGTCCCTAGACCAAAAACCGTAGAAAAAGCAAAAAATAAATCGTTTTTCAATTCTCACTATGCCAAAAACCGTAGAAAAAGCAAAACTGATGAAGCCATCAAGAAATGGAAGTCGGCTACGACATGCTTAAGAAAGGTTCAATATGCTGTCCACAGTTTGCTCCTACGAGCTGAAAGCGCAAAACAGTATGTTCCGCCACATATTGTGAATGTGCTGCGTAATGTGTGTTTTAAATTCACCTAAGTTCGCAACTGGACTACCGTACACAACATGTTTTACGTAACCACACAGATAGAAGCCGCAAGGGTTAAGATTAGGTGATCGTGGCGGCCGATCTGTTGAGAAATGGCGATTGATACTTCTGTCTTTTCCAAAATGCAGATTCAACAGCCGCTTCACTTTTGTTGCAATGTGCGGAGGAGCGCAATCTTACATAAAAATTGTGCTATCCCGGCATCCGCGCTGTTGTAGTGCTAGAATGAGCTGGTTGCGCATATCGGATTCATAACGTATCCCATTGACTGTACAGGTGACAGGGCCCGAAGGACCAATCTTCTCGAAAAAGAAAGTGCCAACGACAAATGCTGCTGTAAACCCGCACCACACATTGACCTTTGCAGAATGAAGAGGCAATAATTGAACTTGGAAGGGATTCTCACTTGCCCATATTCTGCAATCTTTCTTTCTTTCTAACCGATGACCAGGCCCCTACCTGCCGGGATGCCCCAGCTTAACGGGTTTAGTACCTGGCATCGGGGCGAAAGACCACCTAACCGCCGCGAAGCGGCAATAAACCTGACATTGCCTCGATCGTCATCCCATTTGCAGTGCCTACTGCTCGTTTGTGTATACTATGTTTTGCCGGTTACTTAACGTTATAACCTGTTGTTCGGCACCTGCACATTGCTACTCATGTTGGTCTCGTAATTTAGAACCTTGATCAGATGACGAGACCTTCACTTGGCAAGGCACCTCCAGAGGTATAATTCACAGCATATTCTGCAATCTTGAGTATTGACAGAACCTTTGAGATGGAAATGAGCTTCGTCTGTCCACAAAATTTTCCATGGCCATGCATTGTCCACTTCCTTTCGAGCAAGAAATTGCAGGGTGAAGGCTTCTCGTTTTGGCAGGTAAGCAGGAAGCAACTCCCGAACATCCGTAATTTTGTATGCATAGCATTGCAGGATGTTTCGTAAAAACCGTGCTGACAGGCCTGGGACATTCGGGAAATTCTCCGTGCTCTGCACGTTCCCAAAGTACTGCTTGACACTTCTTGCAATGCTATAACCATATCCTCCACTGACGTCGAAGCCATTGCTTTCCTCCCTCTGCCACATTTCACGTCAAATGAAGCCGTCTCTTCAAATTTATCAATCATCTTCTTCAGACAAAATGCAGTCATCAGGCCAGAGCCGCTTCTCAAATCCTTTGATGTCGGGAATTTCTTCGATGCAATTGACGCACAGTCACCGTTCTTATAAAAAAGCTTCGCAAGCAGAGCCTGATCCTTCAATGATAGAGTCATGACTACCTTCTCAGACACAGAATAACAGGAACTGCACAGGAACATTTTATCACAAGTGTAATGTGCAGTGCGCATGTCACGTCTTTTAATTAGCATCTAATGACGAGTACAGCACCATCTATCGGTCAAATTTTCAATTTTTTTCTTTCTCAAAACAAATTATCATTGCTTCACGTATACTTACTTGTTTGTATTGATCTTGTAATGTGTAAAGGAAATATTTTCAAGCTGAGAAATTTTGTCTCAAATGGTCGTATACAAATTGTAACTTTTGAAAATCAATAGCAAGACTACTTCTTTATGTTATTTCCTACATAATTTTGAACACTTTCGTAATTTACATTGCGTACTTATATACACAAGATAAAGCACCAAGCGACATTTCAATCTTTTTTAGGCAGCCTGTATCATAAAGTATGTAAAAATGATCATGGTTCAATTACTAAAAATTACAGGTCGTAGAGGGAAATGTGAAAAAAAAAATCATATAAAGTATTACATGGAATCTTATACTGAAAAAAAATCTTGCAACTACACTATCTTGAAACAGTATATATTATATATAATAGAATATCATATGTAAAAATCATCGTGCTACAGTCTTTGCGAGGATTTAAAAAAAGGGGCAAAAATGTGAAAAACTACCTAAAGTAGTGCTTAGCAATATTTCTTACCCCACAGTACACTTAATCTGAGGCACACTAAAATTATGATGTAGAAACATGTGAAAAGAACATACAGGGTGTCTGAAATGTATCTTTACACTATTAAAAAAATAAAAAATAAACAATGATATGCACTTACGATTTTTTATGTTCCATAAAGAAAATTTCAAAGTATTTTTTAAAATGAAGTGTAAACTAGATGGCGCTACGTCAATGTTTTACTGTGGCCACCTAGATCTCCAGACATAACACCTTTGGACTTCTTTTTATGGGGATACGTGAAAAATATTGTTTACCAATCTCCAATTCGTGACACTGATGAACTGAAAAGTCGAATTACAGCAGCCATCCACACTGTTGATTCAGCAATGCTTCATAGAACGTGGTTTGAAATCTCGTATAGACTGTATGAATTCATGGTTCGTACGCCTCCTTGAATTTTGCAGACCAGAAAATTTTTCGGCACCAGTATTATCTTATAGCAAATCTCTCCTTAATAGAAGGCGAAATTTTGAAGTTTAACTTAGATTTCTTTTTCTATAAAAATATACTGGTAGTTTCCCTGGAGAAATAACGGTATCCATACGAACCATGGAGTTGCACGCGAGTAATGGTGCTCGCATTGAAATCTTGGAATAAAACATTTAAAAAAAATCCCTTTGATATTTTATTTATGGGACATACAAAAACATTAAGTGCATATTATTGTTTGTTTATTTGTAATTTTTTTTTTAAAGTGTAAACATACATTTCGGACACCCAGTGTTTAATTTTTAATTTATTTACTATCACAAACAAAATGTTTCATAAGAGCTAAAAAAAAGTAAAACAATTTATTATAATTTATGCTAAAAAGATTACTAGAATTATTAACTTTTTTATCATTTTTCTTTTTAATATACAGTTAACATTTAGTGAGATATCTGACATCAATCCTTTTAAATACTTTTCAAAATACTTGAAAAGTATTTATGACTTCAGTTTGTCTGTCTGTCTACTCGTACCGTAACTCGCGTAAATGTATCTGGATTGCCATGCTATTTGATATACGTTATTAATATTTACTATGGAAAGTTTGGTATTGAAAATGGAAGTGTGCAACATAGTTTATAGAGACATTCTTTCGGTATACATTAAGGTCTATTGGGGAAAATAGTTTGCTGTGTATTTTAATGGTGTTACTCTATTTCAAACATATTGAAATTGACATACAGCACTGAGATGTACTATAAAATGCTTAATGTAGAATATAGTGCATTTATCGGTCAGTTAAAGAGACACGCAAAAAGTATTGTGTTGCAGAAAAGAATTCGGTCTATGAGTGATAATTGCTGGAAGTGCGTTTTCAGTTGTGGTATGTGCTTTTAATTTCAACTAATTCTTTGAATATTACTTGGCGTGCATAAATTCTATAGATAATATACAGAGCTGCAGACAAGACCTCTACTACATTTTCGTTTATTCTCGAAAATTGCTCAAGGGGAATTTCCAACTGTGTTATGTGTTTCCTAACTGAACTAAATTTTTATCATACTATGTTGTATACTCGTATATACAAATCTATACATCATATACAGTGCTTCACAAAAAAAAATCAAATATTTATATAGACGATAATTGTTGCAATTTGCATTTAGGTTTTTAAATGTGTTATGCTTTTTCTATATTGTTTATTTAGATACCTTCTTTCACCTTACTAAACAGTGTTCGACAGTAACCAAAAGCTTCGGTACATTATTCTGAATTGTTGGAAAGTGTTTCATAATATATACTTGACGCATGATTTTTCTTTCTTGTTTTTATTATAATGTTTTCGTTGCAAAATATAAATTTCAAATAGGCATAATTCTAGGTTTTTTTTTTTTTAAGTATCTTATTATCTTATTAACAGTTTCCAGCATAATTGAAAAGTGCTTATGAATTTGGTTTGTCTGTCTGTCCGTTCTCTAACGCGCGTAGATATAACCAGATTGTCATGAAATTGGTATATGTATAATTGGGGTTTACTATGGCAAGTAATGTATTGAAAATGAAGTGTGTAGCATTTACGGTTCGATTACAGAAGCACTCAAAAGAATTTCTTTTTATTAAGGGCTAAATTGTTAAGGTAAAAATTGTTTGCGGTGTATTTAAATAATATTACACTATTTTAAACGAATTGAAATTTATATATATAACTGAGGTGTACTACAAGACGCTTACTGTAGAACATAATATGCATAGACTATATCGTTCATTTACAGGGTCACACAAAAGAATTTGGCTACAGTCCTGCCTATGAACAATAATTGCTTGAAGTGCGTTTTCAGTTGTGGCATGCGTTTTTAAGTTTAACTATATTTTTTCATATTACTTGGTGTGTACAAATTCTATAGATCATATGCAACGCTGCACAGAAGTTCTCGAGCACATTTCCGTATATGACAGAAATTGCTGAATGGGATTTTTCAATTGTGCTATGCGTTTAACTGAACATTTTCGTTGATATGACCTGTTGAAATGACATGAACATTTCCGTTTATTAACGGAAATTTCTGAATGGTAATTTTCAACTGTGCTATGCGTTTATCTGGACAAACTTTTAGCATACTATGCAGTAAACATACAAAACCAATAGCTCATATACAGGACTGGATGACAAAATTTGGACAATTTCTCGACCATTGATGGTAATTGCAAAAATTGGGTTTTCAAATGCCTTATGCGCTTTCTAAATTGTTTATTTAGACATCATCTTTCACCTTAATAAACTGTGAAGTTTTTTTTACAGTATTCTGAATATGCTGGAAAGTGTTTCATAATCTATGTTGGACGCATGATTTTTCTTTCTTGTTCAGATTTAATTTTATTTTTAGTATTATTCATCACAGAAGAGCTCCTTTTTAATTAATATAAATTTGAAAACAGATGACTTAAGGGAATATCTATTGTTAAAAAGCAGAAAAACCAACGTTTAAAATGCACAAATAATATATGAAAAGCAGCAAACAGCTGTTTCGAATCTACTAGCGAGATTCTTCTTCAGTGCAAAAGGAACAGCGTGCAAGAAAAAGCAAGGCTGAGCTGCACGCTGCACGCTTTTTTCTTGCACGCTGTTCCTTTTGCACTGAAGAAGAATCTCGCTAGTAGATTCGAAACAGCTGTTTGCTGCTTTTCATATATTATTTGTGCATTTTAAACGTTGGTTTTTCTGCTTTTTAATATTGTTGCACAAAGGCTTTATTTGCTATTTTTAAATATCTATTGTTTTTGAACATTTACTATTGCAATTCTTTGCCATTTCTTTTTATTTCTGTCAATACCTTTTATGTATATGCACATGCAATAAAAACAACGGCATTTATGTTGTAATCTAGAGAAGTATCATGCGTGGGTGGTCAAATGAGTTATTAAAAAATTATGTAATATAAATCTAAAATCTGTAAAATTTGAGGATAAGATTTTTATCTAGAACACTTCACTTCTTCAAACATTTCTTGTCATTCTTCTAGAAACGCACAAAATAATGTCACGAGTCTGCCCATGGACAGAAAATTAATAGTTTCTAAATAGTTCAACAGACGTTTCAAAATTGTTTGTAATGTGAAACAGAAGCTTTTTAGACATTTTAAAAGTAGTAATTTGTAGCAATTGTTATAAGTAAAAAAAAAAAAAAAAAAAAAAAAAAAAAAAAAAATATATATATATATATATATATATATATATTTTAATTGGGAAAAAGAACTATGAACGTAAAGTTTGCACTATCAATTCCGTGGACAACATAGAAAGCGAGTATTATAAAATACTATTATAATTATTATAAAATAATAATAATTATTAGTATTGTAAAATAATAAAATTAAATAGAAGAACATGTTATATTAATTGCTAAACATTTAATTCAGCAACATCCTTCAGTTTAATCTAATATTTAGTATATTATGAATAATTTATGAAAAAAAGAAAAAGTCAAGTCTGTGGAATTTCTGTAGTTATGATTAGTGATGGGCGATTCTCTAAAATTTACCAATAGAAAAAAAATCGTTATCGTAAAAAACATAATCGATACAGTCATCGATTACTCTCAAGAATCTACATTCGAGATGTTCTACAATTGATTATTAAAATCATTATTTTTACATGTTTATGAAACAGATTTTATTAAATACATAGAAACTGAGAACGGATGGAATTAAAAAACAACAAACCGAAGGGAGGCTATAATGGAGCCACAATAGTGGAAAAGTCATGTGACGGCATCCTCTGGCTTCAAAAAGTTGAAAAGACGCGAGTAGGTATGAAACGGTAAGGGGAGTTTGAGTATCAAAAATTAGAATTTTTCGGCAATTAGCAGCAAAATGGACATAGAAATAAAAATCAAAAGTACCCCTAGTGGCAAAAACATGAACTAAAAGGATGGCAAATGGGATCAAAAATTTTTATTGATTTTTCTACGTCATTTGAGATTAGATCTATAATTTCCCCATTATTAGAAAACCCTCTACTGGAATACGTTAAATGACCCCCCCCCCCCCCCCTTTCCCGGAGAGAAAGGGAAAACACCAACAAGAATAGTGCCTATGTAACGAAATATTCACAAATCTCAGATCTGTGTTCAAATATGGCGAATATCATGACTTGATTTATACGGTTTTGTCGCGGGTCCCATTCATGGATTTCGAGTAGCTAATATCTCTTATCTGTTATATCTCCCCCATATTTCCTTCCCCTGGCGTAGATTTAATACCAAGCCGTGTGGGGGAGTGTGTCGGGGGGGGGGTGCAAGGACAGTGCATAATATGAATAAGTGGTTACAGGACTTTCCAACGATATATCACACGAGGAGTGACGACTAAATTTAGAAAAGTGCCCCCCGCGGGGGCAAAGCGGCGGGGGACGAGCGCGGGTGGTATATAAAATGAAATAGTATTTACAGAGCTTTCCAATGATATATCACATGAGTGGTGTAGGCAAAAGAAAGAAAAGTGCCCCTCAGGATTCCAACTATCGAGCCCCCGTAATACACCCTTTCTTTGAATTTTTCATACATTAAAAATTATTTATTGGAGCGCTCCGTATAAAAATCAAAAACGTTACGATTTCAAAAAAGTTCAAAATGTATCTGCTCCGGGGGCCGAATTGGCGAAAGGGGGGGGGGTGAGAAAGGTTCATAATATGAAACAGTGGTCCGAAAACTTTCCAATGATATATCACATGACAGGTACAAAAAGTTTGAAATTTACCCCTCCCACGTGGGTTCACTCTTTGTTCCCAGAATACACCCGGAAATCACGCAGCCCTCACTTTTAAATTTTTATATTTAATAAATAATACTTACCGGAGGGCCCCATCAAAAAACCACATCTAAAATGATATTTATTGTAGAAGTCACTACGATTTAAACCAATTAATTCCCTCACCGTTCCCCCTTCCGCCCTCCTCCCGGAGTTGAATTTCGGGAGGAGGGCGGAAGGGGGAACGGTGAGGGAATTAATTGGTTAATAATTAGGGAGGAGGAAAGAGGAAAGGAGATGAAAGAGTGGACAAAGGACTTTCCGATGTTATGTCACAGGAGGGGTTAGGTAAAAGTTTGAAAATTAATCCTTTCCCCGTTGGTCCATTCTCGCGGCCCCCGGAATTCACTTACCTTCCTCTCTGAAATTTTGGTATTTAATGAATAATATTTATCTGAGGGCTCCAGGTATGGGACAGCTTGGCAGAGCTAAAATAAGAGAAACTTCAGAAATTCGGGGCAAAATGACATTAAATTCAACAGTAAACATTGAAATTAGGACTATACAAAACTGAATACATAAACCACTATGCCTCCTAACCCATATCGGTTAATAACAAAAAGAGATTGGATAAGCACATGCACTCCTTTGAAAAATTATGACTTAAACCAGAAATGAGGTAAGTTTAACTGAAAGTTTCAATTCTTTCTCCCTCACATTTCGGCCAATCTCATGTCGATTATTTTTTCTGCATCTCGACTTGTGGCTTCTCGATGATTCCTCTCGCGCGTTTCAACATTTCATATGTTGGCCGGGAATGAGAAATCAATTTTATTCGCTTCTCGATATGTTGTTCTCGATAATTGTTTTTTCACACGCTGGCCGAGAACGAAAAATTAATTTATCGTCCTCAACAGAGAAGAGATGCGGGAAGATTTATCGAGAAGAGATATACTACGGGGCGAGATAGAGAAAGAGGCATGACAATGAGCTGTGAAATGAAGCACTGATTTTCAAAGTTTCTCTTATTTTAGCCCTACCAAGCAGTCACATACCTGGAGCACTCCGATAAATATTATTTATTAAATATAAAAATTTTAAAGAGGAAGGTGGCTCGGGTGAAATCCGAGGCGTGAGAGTGGACCCATGCGGGGAGCAATTTTCAAAATTTTACCGAACCCTTCCTGCGACATACGATCGGAAAGCCCTTTGATCACTTTTTCATATTATGAATATTTCTTCCCCCGAAGTTGAATTTCGGTGGTGGGGAGGAGGCGAACAAATTTTTAAAACCGTAGCTATTTCTACAATAAATATCATTTTAGATGTGTTTTTTTTTGATGAAGCACTCCGGTAAATATTATTTATTAAGTATAAAAATTTTAAGATGGGGGCATCGTGAATTCCGGAGCGAAAGAGTGAACCCACGGGGGGGGGGGGGAGGGAGAGCAATTTTCAAACTTTTTTGGGCATGTCATGTGATATATCATCGGAAAGCTCTAGGATCACACTTTCATATTATGAGACTTTCTTCTCCCCCCTCCTCCCCAATTTGGCCCCTACGGCTGGGGTTAATTTTCAAACTTTTTTGCGTTTTCATCGTCTTAGATCGGATTTTTTTACGGAGCCCCCCGATAAATATTATTTATATTATATGAAATTTCAAAAAGGAGTGTTGTATTCCAGGGTGTGCGATAGTTGGCCCTCTGAGCTTTCCTAGCTACTTTCCTAACTTTTGCCGACACCCCTCATGTGATATATAATTGGAAAGTCCTGTGACCACTTATTCATATTAAGCACCTACTGTGCCCCTTTCCCCGCTTTGCCACCCCGAGGGGCATTTTTCTAAATTTTGCCGACACCCGTCATGTGACATTCGTTGGAAAGGCCTGTGACGACTTATAGATGTTATAGACCTCCGGTGTCCCTCCTTCCACTTTGCCAACACGGGGGACAGTTTCCTAAATTTAGTCGAGAACCCTCATGTGACATATCGTTGGAAAGGCCTGTGACTACTTATTGATGTTATACATTACTTATTGATGTTGTTTGTTTGCCAAGACAGGGACATATTTGGAGAATGAAAAGAAATTGAATACTCACATACACAATTGTCAAACTATAGTTCATATTAGATGCTTGGAGCAAATATGAAGCTAACTCTTTTTATTGAACTTCACTAAAAACTTTCCTATTACAAAATGGGCGTATTGAAATTCATCTGCTTGTGCATTCTTAAATTTTAGAACAATTCTTTCTAAATAGGGCTTTTTAATGCCGTAGGTTTTTGCTGTTGATCTTACAGACGCTCCTTTTTCCTCTACTGCAGATACAGAAACCATCATTTCTTCTTCAGTAATTCGACTTTTCTCAATTTTCCTTTTATATTTTAGAAGCATATTGACTTTTTGATGATTTTTGGAAAAGGAAAAAGTACGTAAATTATAGGTATATGTTATTGTAATATCTGCATATTTTTGTTCTACATAATAACGCATTCATCTTTTTTACATAAAAAACTAAAAACCGTAGCTTAAATTTTACGAAACGTAAACAATATTTTGTTAAAAAAATTATAAACAACGAGGAGTTGAAAGGGACAAACCCCATACCCACCTAGCGAAATTAAAAATGTATTCATGCATGACAGTATTTTAGCTAACAAAATATACTGGTATTCACATAAAGTACATATTTTGCAGTGCTAAATAACATAAATATTATAATGGTAAACACAATATTAATTTTTTAGAGAAGAAAAGAAAAACAATATCAAAATTTACTTTTTTATATCAAAAACACGTTTTGTTTTCACCACCTACATTGCTACAATTGCTGACGTTAGTTATAAGGATTATTAACCCTTTCCGGCACGGGCAATTTCTGTTGTAAAATGATGAAATGTTTGACTGACACCGGAAATTTAAAACGACTTTTTTAGATATTAAAAATGTGTTATTTTACATGTTTATAGAAAAAGCAAAATTTTACTAAAATATTCTTGGTGCCGTTCGTAAGTTTGGAATTAAAATTAGGTATCCCGACCCGGGCACAGTGTGCCGTAAAGGGTTAAGACAAAACAAGTATACCCATCGATTGAGTCAAAGTTGAAAATTTCTACATTTTATTTTCTTCCTGAAATTTTGAGTGTCCCTTTCATCCCCAGTCTCCCCTGTTAATTGTGTTTAAAATCTGTCTTAATATATTTATAACTTTAATAATAATAAATGCAGTTCAGATGTTAATTTATGCGCTTTATTATATACTTTTGTAAAGTTCGCCAACTTTGTGCTTTTCAATGTAGACAGACCCACTTGCGTTAGTCGGATGTGTGTCTGTGATACAAGCAGCCATTTTCTTCTTGCAAGTTTCGAACCAAATAGATTCAGTACATGCGGCTACGTCTACCTTCCTACCACTGGTATCAATCATCCATAATAGAGTATTTAATATGATAAAAAAAAATTACATTCATAAATGAAAACAGTAAAAAAAAACCCGATTATGACTAATGCCAGGTTAAATATTTTTATGAAGAACAAAAAGAAAAAATCATGCCTCAAGCATAGATTTTGAAACACTTTCCAACATATTCAGACTAGTGTAACAAAACTCCACAGTTTAATAAGGTTAAAGGCAATGTCTGAGTAAACAATTTGGAAAACGTATAACACAATTGATAGTCCGATTTCATAAATTACTATCCATAGTCGAAAAAATATCCCAATTCTTTTGTGTAGCCCTGTCTGATCTATAGATTTATATATATACTACATGGTATGCTAAAACTTAGTTCAATTAGGAAACGCATACACAGTTGAAAATTCCCCCTCCATCAGTTTTCGTCAATAAACGGAAATGCACTCGAGATCTTTTGTGCAGCTTTATATAAGATCTATAGAATTTATACACACGAAGTAATATGCAAAAAAAATTGTTAAATTTAAAAACGCGTATCACAACTTAAAATTCACTTTTAGCAATTATTGTTGAGGACAGTACTGTAAACCCAATTATTTTGTGTTAAATGGGAGATAAATGCCCTGTACACCATGTTCTATAATAAGTGTTCTAATATAATTCATCTTTTTTACATAAAAAACTAAAAACCGTAACTTAAATTTTACGAAACGTAAACAATATTTTGTTAAAAAAATTATAAACAACGAGGAGTTGAAAGGGACAAACCCCATACCCACCTAGCGAAATTAAAAATGTATTCATGCATGACAGTATTTTAGCTAACAAAATATACTGGTATTCACATAAAGTACATATTTTGCAGTGCTAAATAACATAAATATTATAATGGTAAACACAATATTAATTTTTTAGAGAAGAAAAGAAAAACAATATCAAAATTTACTTTTTTATATCAAAAACACGTTTTGTTTTCACCACCTACATTGCTACAATTGCTGACGTTAGTTATAAGGATTATTAACCCTTTCCGGCGCGGGCAATTTCTGTTGTAAAATGATGAAATGATTGACTGACACCGGAAATTTAAAACGACTTTTTTAGATATTAAAAATGTGTTATTTTATATGTTTATAGAAAAAGCAAAATTTTACTAAAATATTCTTGGTGCCGTTCGTAAGTTTGGAATTAAAATTAGGTATCCCGACGCGGGCACAGTGTGCCGTAAAGGGTTAAGACAAAACAAGTATACCCATCGATTGAGTCAAAGTTGAAAATTTCTACATTTTATTTTCTTCCTGAAATTTTGAGTGTCCCTTTCATCCCCAGTCTCCCCTGTTAATTGTGTTTAAAATCTGTCTTAATATATTTATAACTTTAATAATAATAAATGCAGTTCAGATGTTAATTTATGCGCTTTATTATATACTTTTGTAAAGTTCGCCAACTTTGTGCTTTTCAATGTAGACAGACCCACTTGCGTTAGTCGGATGTGTGTCTGTGATACAAGCAGCCATTTTCTTCTTGCAAGTTTCGAACCAAATAGATTCAGTACATGCGGCTACGTCTACCTTCCTACCACTGGTATCAATCATCCATAATAGAGTATTTAATATGATAAAAAAAAAATTACATTCATAAATGAAAACAGTAAAAAAAAACCCGATTATGACTAATGCCAGGTTAAATATTTTTATGAAGAACAAAAAGAAAAAATCATGCCTCAAGCATAGATTTTGAAACACTTTCCAACATATTCAGACTAGTGTAACAAAACTCCACAGTTTAATAAGGTTAAAGGCAATGTCTGAGTAAACAATTTGGAAAACGTATAACACAATTGATAGTCCGATTTCATAAATTACTATCCATAGTCGAAAAAATATCCTAATTCTTTTGTGTAGTCCTGTCTGATCCATAGATTTATATATATACTACATGGTATGCTAAAACTTAGTTCAATTAGGAAACGCATACACAGTTGAAAATTCCCCCTCCATCAGTTTTCGTCAATAAACGGAAATGCACTCGAGATCTTTTGTGCAGCTTTATATAAGATCTATAGAATTTATACACACGAAGTAATATGCAAAAAAAATTGTTAAATTTAAAAACGTGTATCACAACTTAAAATTCACTTTTAGCAATTATTGTTGAGGACAGTACTGTAAACCCAATTATTTTGTGTTAAATGGGAGATAAATGCCCTGTACACCATGTTCTATAATAAGCATCTTGCGGTGCAGTTTAGTGATATATATCAATTTTAACATGTTTGAAATAGCGTAACATCATTAAAATCCACCGCAAACGATTTTTCTTCATAGACCATAGTCTAACGGAACTCATTTGAGTATCCCTCTTAGTGGAACGGTGGATGCTATGCATACAATATTCTATAAGCATCTTTTAGTGAACCTCAGTGATGTATATAAATTTCGATATGTTTGAAATAGTGTAATATCATTAAAATACACCACAAACTGTTTTTCCCCGTTGGCCGTAATGTAACGGAAATGTACAATTTTTGAAAGTCCCTGTAAATGACTCTAAATGTTACATACTTCATTTTTAATTTCGAACATGCATAATAAACCTTAATAACATATTTAAAAATGTGTAAAAATAAATATATGTGTCAAAATAAATATGATTAATAAAGTTCATAGATTATAAAAATCAAAACAAGTGGCCTCAGATAGTGCAAACTTCATTTTGAAATACAACAAAACTGCTGCATACACTACGGTTTTCTAACTAAGCGATTTTGCGAAATCTGGACCCACTTATTTAACAACCTTTAACCTGCAGTTTCTGGTGCGAAATGTATTCTTTCAGCTCCATCTGCTATGTTATGGGAACTGGGCTATATTTCACTAAGAGCTCAGTAGCATAGGGAAGGGGGGTAAATGTGGTATGTAATAAGCAGTGATCGCAATAACCCATCCACAATTATCGGATAGTATCACAAACGAAATTCTTCCTTTTAAAACCGAAATAAAAAATTATAAATTTCTGCAAAAGAAAAAAAAAATACTTTAAGGTTAAGTCAATGTAAATGGGAGGTCAAGAAGTTGTGTTCATTTTATTCTAAGGAAAAAGACAGTGGTAAGAGACAATATGTTATGAGATATTTCCCACATGTTCAGGCAAACACGTCTAGAATAGCAGAAGTATAGCTGCAACTCTTTCAATTTTTGAGCTCCATTATTTCCAAATATAAATTTTCACTTTCTTTAATTACAGGAATTTGCGATGAAGTATGTTATGGGACGAAGTTATTATTTGGAAATTGTGGTACTGAAAAATAGCAAGACTATGGAAAAAGATAAATAGATTCCACATTTCTGTAGGATAAGAGTACAGAAAAAACGGAGCACGAAAAGTAGATTTATTAGTTGAACTGTAACTGCAAGATTAAAGATTTATTTCTATACTAATAAAAGAGAAGATTGCTCTGTTTGTCCGTGTGCGTGTGTATGTTGGCCATGGCTAGGAAAATCTATCGTGCGCAGAGGTTTGAAAATTTGTGTGAGAATAATTCAAGGCAGGTCCTGATGCACATGAGGCTCAGATGTCTATTTTTTTTTGTAATTAGCAGATAAATTACTTAAAAATTCATCAAAGGCGTTTTTTTTTTTGCAAATCAGCGGAGGTGAGCTCGCGTCTGCTCAGTCCCTTCTTTCCAGAGAGTGTAGAAGGGAAGAACCAAATGCTGTATTTTTTTGGCCATTCGTCTTAATGCACCACGGCCGAGCCGTTCGGGATACGAAAAAAATAAGACACGTTCCTAAATTTCATCTATCCTAAATTTTACGTCTTAGACGCCGCAATCAGTTTGAAAAAAATATTGTTGTTAACACTTGGATTTTTTTTTCAAAGGGTCTTTTACGCTTTTGACTTTTTCTCCCTTTCGGCAACATTTCCCCATGGCTCGATTTCAGAGTTACCGATTAACAAAAAATAGGTATTTAAAACTGAGACCTTTTCGACGGTGCAATCGTTTTTCAAAAATACGAATTTTAACCTTTTCAAAAAAATTCGCGACCGCAGGTCACTTCGCGCCTCCGGAGGCGATCTTTTTTTACGCTAAAAGAAACTAAACATCCATATTTCGACACAATCCTTTTAGAACATCTCGACGGGCCGGAATCATATCACTTTAAAAAAAATTCGAAAAGTTTGGACGAGTAAAAAAAAGTAAAATCTGAGATATTTTTGATGAAAATACTAAAAACTTCGCTCGGCTGCGACTCATGTTTTCACTATTAAATAGGTGTAATTTTTCACGAATTTTTAAAGTGAGCTTGGATAAAGTTGTATTTATAACCGATTAAAATTTCAGAGAGTTCGGACGATAAGAATTATTATTTTTGTTATGTTATCAGAGTCGAAAAAAAAATTACAGCGAGAAGAAAACATACTTCTTTTACAACTAGATATCAATATTTTTTCACGAAATTTTTACACGAGCTGCAAAACCGTTATATACAGGGTGGTCATATAAAAACTTCCCCGATTTATGAATCACTAGCGTCCTAAGCGCTCAACCAATCGAAAAGAAATTTCAGATTTAGCTATTTGAATGTATGCGGTCGAGATCGTGATGATTTAAAACAATAGAGCTCTCACGGTTACGGCTACAGTAAAAAAACTTCGAAATTTTCGAATGACAATACCCTTTTTTTTCCTGCGCGAATTCATCAGCGCATTGAAAAACAATAAATGGAGTTGGTACGATACACGTATGACTAAAATTGCCGATGTAATATCGTGACACTCAATCCTAATCAGTTTCTATGTAACGTAATGTTCAGCACTCTAAAACAAATCATTACGTTTTTATTTTCACTATGTGTACACAAACACAATTCAAAAAGACATTTTAAAACAAATCTTACATCATTACTCAGTTCACAAGTGAAAAAAAAAATCGGCTACTGAAAAACATGTCTTGTAGCCACACCTTCGTTCCTCGCAATGATCTTTTTACCCGACTGAAAAGAATGGTTATGTGTTTCACGCGTATCTGTGTATGTGGATTTCTTTATACCCTCGAAACATCCCAACGGCTGGATGGATTTTAATGAATGAGGTCTCTATCAATTCGTCTTAACGGCCCGATGGTTATAGGCTATAATTGTTTCTATAAATTCAAAATGGCGGCCGTAAAATACAAAATGACGGTAGAGACGAAACATTTTTTTGCGCACCCTATTGAGTGGCATATCATTGGATATGTCTTTCAAAATGAAGACGATGGTTGATTTTTGACGGCCGATTATCTACACTAGGGATATGGGCCCGGGGGGGGGGTGCCCTTCGTGGGGGTCTTTCTAAGGGAACCTAACCCGTATTTACGCATGGAAATCCATGGCTCGAAGAAAACCACGAAAACTCCGAACGATTAGGCCGACGGGCGCGATTGGGATCGAACCCAGCACCTCCCGTCTACCAGCTTCGAGAGCAGAACCTCTCAGCCACTGGTGGGGCCTTTCAAAATGAAGACGATGTTTCATTGACTATTTTACAGTCAGAAGCTCCGTTAAAATATTATACAACCTGGAAGTTGTGTATGTATTGTGGATCTCTGGCTTTACTGCAACTCTAACCATCATAGACATCTATAGACCTCATCAAAACAGTGTTTATAGATAGGAACTAACAATTAAACACAACTTAAAAGTCATCAATACAAGTAAATAAAAAAAAATAGGTAAGTAATATAAACAAGTAATATAAAACAAATATTTTAAGTCAATTCCTACTTAGGTCAATAAGAGATTTTTTTTTCTCCCATTCTTCTTTCCTGTTGAGTAGGGCTTAAAATGCCTTGATCAAGAAGAGGGTTCTCTCGGTCTAAAAATACCTTGATCAAGAAGAGGGCTCTCTCGATTGTTGAAAATTAATTAATTTAATTAAATTAATGAATTAATATTAAAAAAAACTGGATTAACATCAAGTGTCATCCACTACAAGTTTTAAAAATATTATTTGAGCTTGATTGGATGAATAATAAGTATTTTATTAACGATTGAAAATTTGAACAAGATATATATAGCGAGAGTGTGAGCTAATAGTAGGAATTGAAAAATAAAATAGTTTCACATTGATGATAAATAATTAATTAGTTCGCTTTTTACGCAGTCGGGTTTTTTTATTTTTAAATTTAATTGTTTATTATTTGCAAGTGTTTTACGCCGGCAATTT
Source organism: Maratus speciosus (assembly GCA_963932465.1). Classification (NCBI taxonomy): domain Eukaryota; kingdom Metazoa; phylum Arthropoda; class Arachnida; order Araneae; family Salticidae; genus Maratus; species Maratus speciosus. The sequence goes on from OZ010787.1 coordinate 331,783,570, forward strand.
TCATCGTACGTGTATCATTCCAACGCCATTTATGGATTTTCAGTGCGCTACTAAATTTGCGCATGAAAAAAAAATGGGTTTTGCCATTCGAAAATTTCGAAATTGTTTCACTGTAACCGTAACCGTGATAGTTAAATTGTTTTAAATCATCACGATCTCGAGCGCATACCTTCAAATAACTAAATCTGAAATTTCTTTTCGATTGGTTGAGCGGTTAGGCCACTAGGGGCTCATATATCGGGGAAGATTTTTTATGACCACCCTGTATACAAACGATAAAAATTTTAAAGAGTTTAGATAACAAGAACTTTTTTTAAATTATGAAACGATCCTATGTAAAAAACAAGTGCTCCTTACGAGGGTTTTTATCATTAAATATCTTTTTATTCGCGAATTTTTAATTAAAAAATATAAATTCTTACAAATTAGGGATAAAGATATAAAATAATACAAATGCTAGATTTATTTAAGTTTATTATCTGGCGACCGGGCAACGCCGAGTGGGTCAGCTAGTTAAGATGTAAAACAGAAATTATAACAATCAATGTGGAAGACGTTTGACTAATTTGAATCATCGAATATCATATTCTATTTCGCTGTCGTTCCATAATAGAACATAAAAGATAATTAACTAAAAAGAAGATACAAAACTAGGCATTAATCAGAAAACAACTCAAAAATCTGGAGAGGCAAAATCTGATCTAGCCCCTACATAAACCTATCTTGTCTCTCCCAGTTACGCTCATGCCTGAAAACATTGTATAAAGTTCCATGACATCACCTTTTGTAGAAATTTAGATAAATTAATTTAGGAAAAGGTGGCCCAAAAGGACCCTAGCGGTCAAAAATATCCACATATGCTTTCTTCAAGACAGGTTGCGCTATCTACCCGGTAACACATAAACTAATTGTGCTAAATGAAAAAGAAGCAATGCCGGTATTCAAGCGACCGCACTATTACGCGTCTGAATAGAATTCTTTGAAAAATTGGCTTTTATAACATTTGTTATAAGGTAATCACTAACTTTTATATTTATTGCGATACATAGTCTTTTATGTACAGAAATATGACCTAGTTTCTTAACCAGGGGCGCGCCAGCAGTATCCAGCGCCTGTGTGCAGAACTTCAGTTGACGCCCTATACCACTCCCCCCCCCCCTACCTCCGAAAATAAAACTTTAAAAAAATTCTATGAGTATCTCTAAATGCATTAGCTGCCATCCTTTTGGAGTTTTATCTCATATCAAATAAAGTTTTCAAATAAAATGTGTCTTGTTTCTATAGGGTTCGCATTTTATTTCATTTATTTAATAAACTTTCTGGTTTCAAACATGTTTAAAATATTTGAAAATAAGGAAGGTTGGCAGCTATGTAAGTAAGTAAAATTCGAAACACAGTAAAGCCTGTTAAAATAAAACCTGTCTGTATCGGAATCCTGCATTAAACGGTAAAATTCATTATCCCGGAGAAAATAGTACAATACAATAAAAATAGATTACATTCATACTAATAAAAGAAAGTTCTTTGTCATCTCTAGTTTGCATATCTATATTAATAAAAGAAAGACGTTTGTCTTTACTATGCATGTGTGGCTAAAAAATCTACCGGACATAAAGGTCCGAAAATTTGGGATAGACGGTGGCAGATCCAAATGCTCTTGGGGCTGGGATTTTCATTTTTTATAATTAGCCGAAATATTAATTAAAAGCCATAATAATAATCGCAAAATGGCGAGCTTTTTTTCTTCAAGGCAATCCTGCCTGTGGATTTCTTCAAACGTTAAGCGGTCCTTCACAGTGGCAAAAGCGTGGCGTCCGATTTTTTACTGCATTTTGAATTTGTGATAGCCGTGGTCCTGTAGCGTTAGAAAAAAAAATATATATCGTCTTATCTTTCCGATTCCAACGGCATCTGTTGTTACTATTTATAAACAAAAAAAAAAAAAAAAACCCTGTTTCTTTAGCTGTCTTTCTCGTCAGTTTTCAAGTTTTTTCGTTTTTCTTAAGTTTCAAAATTTCGAAAAAAAAAAAACCCTATTAATACATTCTCGGTATTTTTCTGAGCTTAACGATCTCTGGTGTGAAAAAATATTAATATCTACAATTAAAAAAAAAAAAATCTTGAAGTCATTTCACGGAGACGTCAGAGGTTTTTTTTTCTTTCTCATAGTGCAAGTTTTCTCAAAATATCGTTTCCCGTCTCAAAAGTATGTGCTTTTCACGTTTTAATAAAAGTGAAGGGATGGTGCGCATTTTATATTATTTACGTTTTATCAAGAATTTTTGGTCAGAATTGAAAGTCTTACGTATCTAAATGCCAGAAATTAAATACAAATTCGAGGTTAGCTCGAAAAATCAAACCAGAGCATCGATATCACCCCAGTGTATGCTGCAGAAGGCAGTGGGGCCCTCAACTCGAGTTTCGTGTGGATGGATTTTTATTTAAAAATGACAAATTATACAAATCTCAGGTTGTATCCTGCCGAAGGCAGTGTTTCTGACAATATTAAGTTCGTTTGGAAAGATTTTCGTTAAAAAATATAAAATCAAAACAAACCGAACTATGCGTTGCACGTCCCGTGTATGCTACTGATGCAGAAGACATTGTTCCCCCCTCCCCATCGCTAGGCTCTTTTGGAATTTTTTTTTAAAATATAAAATCATTTAACATTTGATTTTTGGCGTATTTAAGGTTATTACTGTTATCATTTGCCCGGGCAATGCCGGTCGGGTCGATTAGAAGGACATACTACGGGAATTTAAAACTCTTTTTTTCATAAATCTATATTTTCCCGTTCATATTACAGCGATGTAGCTGTTAACTTATTAATGTTAAATTGAATTTTTTTATCATTTTAGTTTCTGTAGCGTGTACATGCAATGCTAATAAAAGCTCATATTTCAGTGCTTTCCATTTTATGTTCTGAATTAAAATGTACAAATCTTAGAATCATAACCAGTAATTTATCCAGTATGTGATTAGACACAATCGTACGAAGGGGTGCAGCGAAAGGCCGCCTCTCTCAATCTTTGAAAAAGTAAGAATTTTTGGTTCTTAATGGCCAAATTAAGCCTACTTTCACCATCCCCTCCCCCTTAACAAAAATTCTGCTTTCGCCATGATCATATGAATTATGTTGCCTTTCATTTTTTGCAGCTGCATGAGGTGCGCCTCTGTTTATTGAAAGTTTGCACAAGTCTTACATCTAAATCATTTATTAAGAGACTGGGAAATAGAATAAATGAAATTAATTCAGATGTCAAGAAAATTTACTTTTTGTTTAATTAAATTACGGATTTTTTTTAAAATTTGCTCCTCAACTGAAATCTTTGGCGCCTTTAGTACTTCTGTGCCTGTGTGCGCTGCACACTTTGCACACTGGGTCGGCGCGCCCCTGTTCTTAACCCTCTACTGCCCATGGTAGCATATTTGCTACCATCAGCGTTCACGATTTAGTGGATTTTTTTTAATCAGATATTCCGTATACACACCAGAAATTTAAAATAGAATTTAAAAAAGAAATTTTTAATTAATAGCAGACAGTTAGTTATTAACTAAACCGAAAGTTGCTATTAAATTTTCTGGTATGAATTCCGATTCTCTAAATTACGCAAATTCTGGAACGCATTCTACCCTTGAAATTAGAGGGTTAATAGAGTATGTTTTTAGATGTGAATTACACTTGCTAAGTTTGTTATGTTTCTTGGCGTCATCCCAGTAATATGATCTAAAATGGGTGGCCATGTTACTGGGTAATTTTTTTTCTATCATTGTGGCAATACTTTCCAATTCTGCATGTGCTCCTCTGTGATTGGTGTTTACCTTACAGCTAGCTCCAACTGTCGCACTATTTGTAAGCTGTCCTCTTTCCCCTTTATGTTCATTTGTGACCTTGTCCCCTAACGGACACGGTCACGGTTTTGTTTACAGTAGCTAATGACGGGCTGTTATATTTTCCAGTTCGAAACGCGTCCTTTGAATTGTTTTGATTTTATAGAAATTTATATAAATTAATAATATTTTAATTGTGATTCATAGCCAGTTTTTGGTGCTGTTTCAACTGATGAATCATTCTGCCCTTTGGTGAGGGTAAAATGATTCTTTGGACACTTTTTCAAAAATCTATTTTTTCCTTGCTCAATTTGGGTTTAAAATGTTATTAAAATATGTTTATAATGCAAAATATAGTGTAAAACATACTAGAAAAGGGCCAAAGTTTTATTTAAACAGTTAAGTTATTTTACACAAGATAAATGCATCTAAAGGAGATTTTAAAAGTGCATGAAAACTGCAGACAAATAACATAAAAAGCTGATATTTTTTGATCTATTTATTGTATTTACATGTGGTTTGAGTCATTTTATTCAAAAAACTATAAAGAATGATTTAAGCTAAAACAGAGAAAACACGATTTTTTTCGAGATTTTTGTGTCTCGATTCACCTTAACCCTGTGTTAGTCGCATGTGCATCTCTGTATTACAAGCCACCATTTTATTCATGTAAGCTTTGAATACATTAGTTCTTTCGAGAGAAACTGCCGGGGGTGAAAAATTGATACCGGTGGGAGGGAGGTAGAGGGATCCACAGCTGAATCTACTTGGTTCAAAACTTACTAGAGGAAAATGGCGGCTTGTACCACAGAGATAGACATACCACTAATGCAGGGTGAAAAGAAGAATAATCTATAATCATATCCTTAATTTGAATTTTATTTAATATATATTTAACATATCCATTAGCATTTAAATATATAGTTCTCTTAAAACTGGAACAAAACTGTACTCTTTGTAGTAAAGTATGAGATGTACCAGCAATAACAGAAATCTGATTTAAACTCGACCAGGAACGAAAAAAGTAAATCAAACCTACCAGCAGAGTAAAATTAAAGTGAAATTGGTCTGCGATCATATGCGCGGAAAATTGAGTTACGTGACCCAACATTAGCCCACACATGAAAAATATCGACATTACATAAAAAAAAAAACAGCAATTAAAAGCCGATCATTAGAAATAAATTCAGTTCTAATAGATGAGAAACATAAATAAAGAGCATCTATGGTGAAAACTGAACCTATAAAAGTACAATAGAAACTTTAGCAACACCATAATTTTATTACACATTTAAGCTTAGATACTTAAGTTTAGCATACGAAAAAATGTGGAAATACAAATTTTCTTTAATTTTGAATCATTATAGTTACAGACAAAAAGTTATTGGGAAATGAAGAAATTGGTATTCAAGTAGAAACATCGGTTATAGAAATGCTAATACAATTTACGCATTTGAATACTTTTATTTCGTTCCCTGACACATTGCATCAACAACAATAATAATAATAATAAAATTTTAACATCTGAAACGTACAGCTCATGCATATTTTAAATCAAACTTTAATTGAAATAATACAGCTCATGCATATTTTAAATTAAACTGTCTTTGAAATAATACTATTAATGAAAATTTATAAATAGAAACATATTTCTTTGATTCCTATTACAACCAATATGGTCGAGAACCCCTTAAACGAAATCATCTTGCCATCCTGTTATTTTGTCATTAAGAGCAAATATGAAAAGCTGACAGCACTAAGGATACGTATACGAGATAAAGAGTAAAATTACACTTCCTATGGTAGTTCAGCTATACTAAATATTAGTAAGCAACTGCATGTTTATGGATTTTTTCGGTCAGTATCTTAAAAAAATAAATATATATTTTGCCATAAGGAGTCACCTACGCAGTTTAATTTTAACCCAACTTTTAAATGATTAGTATCATTAGGAACACGTTTTATTTATTACATATTAAACTTCAGCATATTAAAAAAAATTGGAAAGAAAAACTTTCATGACTTTTGAATTAGAGGTTAGTAAAATAAAATGTATTTAAATATGAATTAATGTAAAACGGAAAAGTCGAACATTTGGACATGAACGATAAAATAATCAACATATTTCATTACGTTTTAGTATATATGGCACTTTGTAAAAGCCCAAAGATAAACTTAATGTGGAAGTTTGTGTTTGTTTAGAGGTTTCTTAAAATATTAAATATACAGGATGTCGAAAGTCGCACCTTGGGACTTGTAATCTCAATGTTTCTCCTTCCTCAAATGCCTGCAAAAGTGGGATGTGCTAACGATTTTGCGGAATGTAGTTGAACCTTGCGTTTACAAGAGAAAAATTATAAACATTTTTAAAGAATTTAAAAAAAATAATAAAAGATAGATTAATTTTGTTTAGAAATTAAAATCGAATTAGTTAAAAAATAGGGTCAGAATATTGTTCAAAAGATGATTTTTTAAAAAAAAATTTTAAATTTTTATTTTTTTTATTTTTTTTTACAAAACTATAAAAGTTTGAAGTTTCATTTTTTTTTTTTTTATCAGTTACTCATTTTTGGTTTTCACCAGTTTTCCTACTTTTCCGAAACATTTCTTTCGCAAAATCTGGCTAGGCAGTATGTAAGGGTAAAACATGTATGGTTTCTCACCCTGTGGGACTTATAGAATAACTCTACATAATAGTTGACATTCAAAATTGTGAAAATATAGTCAATTTTCACCTATTTCGTGGCAATTCGTCTTTTTGGTACTTTGCGTGAGATGGGTAATGAAACTGAAAATCCATTTCCCGTCATTTCATGTATGCTAAATATTACCAAGTCAATAGTACCGTAAAACGGGGTTAATCGGAACAATTTTCAACTTTAACGCCAAAAAAAGGCAAATACCGATTTTTTATTCTTTTATTTTTTGACTAGAGACTTTGGTCTTGTTTTGTTCTTGAAATTTTAAGCGAAAACAAATATTTTTTACAGTTTTTATGTATATATTTTATATTTTTAATGGTGTTCCGATTCACCCCGCAGGTAGGGGTGAATCGGAACAAATATTATAATTTTTATTTGTTTCGATTCAGACTTTAATAGGTTTAATAAAATTAGGTAATAATGATAAGGGATGAATAGGAGCAAGTAGTTACTATCAAACAAATCCATTATTTTCTATACAAGTAAAGGTATGACTTTTCAGAAATTAGAAAACAACTTTGAACTCAAGAAAGATTAAAATTTGTTCTAAGAAAATGTATTTGAATTGAGAAAGATTAGAATTTAATACAAATTCAATTCACTTATGTCGTTCACAAAAGTCATCATGTCCTTGAAACGAGCAGATGTTTGAATGTTGTCCTTTAGCTGAAGTTTCTTTATGACATCTTGTTTAAGAAATACTGCCTCCTCTTCCACCATTTCTTGAAATCGCTATGGGGGACCCTTTTGTAAAATTTCGCCACATAACCATCATCTTCTTGGTACAGGACTTTGGTCACATAGAGTCTGTATGACTTTTTTCCATGCACTTTAACAACAAGAAAGTCTCCTGGAGCAAATTTGTTCGAAAGTTGGAGATTTTCTAGGATTCCAAAATCTGGGTCTTCTTCTAAAGTAGTAGGTAATATGAACTCTTATCACTGTTTTGAACAGAATAATTGGAACTTCAATCTTCAGTGATGATCTTCTGGATAGTTTCTTTCATTTGTTTTTTTGTTCTTTTAAATCGCTGCATGTTTTAATACGATCTACTAGTACGGCCTCTTCCTCAGCACTTACTACTGTTTGTCTTCCTCTTTTTTTTTAATTGGTTTCCCCTTTTGAGATGTTTGTATAATGTTTTGGTTGACAGAGGATATTTCTCTGCAACTTTTCTTAGGGATTTGAAGTTTTTAATTCTACTATTGCCTGTTCCCTATCTCTTGGATTGGGAGTTGGAGTTTTTCGTTCAGCTAAGTAATTTCTTGACATCTTTAAACTCTTGAAGTAACTGGAACAAACAAAATATTGTTAAATACGATATGACATGAAAATATTACTGTGTGGAAGAGTAAACCATGACAACAAAAGTCTGTTCCGATTCACCCCGTAAATCTTAAACCTATGATGTTATAAGATTTTTTCCACTTTATCACTATGTAGTTTTAGAAATACATAAAATCTAATACAGGATATCGTTTATAGGTCTAACCCTAATAAAAAAATTGCTACTCTTAGGTTTCGAATACGAAAAGTTTGTAGTTACATACAAAGTTTTGCAGATGTTGAAAATAGGAGGTTTTCGAGGATCCACTTGCAATTTTTTTATATAACACAGTAGTGGTGCCAACATGACAAAACTGAATTTCTAAACACTTCATGATATTACCTTCTTAAAAAAAAATTAGCAACAAAAATATTCTCACGTATAGTTATTTTGAATTTATTTGTATGACTGGGAAGTTTCGTTCCTGTTCACCCCGCTGTTCCTATTCACCCCGTTTGCGGTATATTTATGCATTTTAAACTAATAAACTTCACTGTTGATAAAATATTTAAATAATTAATATTACATACTTACATGTTATTTTAATAGTCATAAGAGTATTTTTATTCAAATTAAAAGTGCGATTAGAAGTCTTCGCTTTATTTAATTACAGATATAATCGCTGATTCCTGCCATAGTTTAAAGCGAAGATTTTTTTTTTCGAAATTATAGTGATTCGAATTACCAGTAAGTGGTGGCAAACATTCGCAAGATTTTGGATCTATGCACTCAATCTACTATACGGGTCATCCGGTAGTTTTAGTAATAATATAGAACGTACACGCTCATTTATTTATTTAGCAATATTGATATAATGTAATATAAAGACGTTTAAATAAGGCAAAAAAGTTACCTTAGACGAAATATTTTTTCTTTGGTGTTTCCACATTTTGCATTTGACAATTTTTTTAAACCAATTTTTGACATTCTTCGGTAAACGTCGGAAAAAATGTTAAAAAGTACGATTGTCCAACATAATATATTTATTCAGAGAATAAAAAAAGAGAAAAATATTTTATTTTGCCGTGTTAGAATTACTCAATAATTCATTAAAATTCAGAAACTCTTTTATTTCAAGATCACACTTTTGTTTTCCAGTTAATTATAGCGAAATCAGCAAATCTAATCTTTTTGACACAATTTTTTAAAAATCCTAATACATTCATTCTTTTAATGTATAAAGGTTTTTTCATATCATGCAAAGACGTATTGATTTTAGTTAATTTCAACGTACTTGTACTTAGCTCGAGCTCCTCCTACACTTAAAATGCTTTTAAATCTTTCTAATCGATGCCCTCTGCCGGTTATAAAAAGAGCATAATCGTATCATTAATTTTCATTGAACTCAATGACAAAATTATCCTTGAATTGCAACGGGAAGTTAGATTTCCATAATGGATACCAGCTGTCTCATGTATTGCCGGCAGCATAGCGTGGGCAGAGGGAAAATATCCGTAAACTTAGCCCATGGGATAATTTGTAATGTTATGCCGCTAATATTATTTAATTTTATTTTTCAGAAAATTTAAATAGCAAAAAATCTATTCTTGACTAGAGCAAACGTCCGGTTTAACGGATACGTAATTAGAAATGATTAAGGTTTCGAAAAAAGAAGTACCACTTTATGCCAGCCATTATGTTTTAGTAGAATCTAATTTACCAGGAATGAAAATATTACGTGCAAGATTTTATTTCTACGTCAGTTTCATAAACACTGATGCGGAAAGAGAAAACAAGAAGAGTTCAGCTATTTTAGCTACTTATCCTTAATATATAAAAATTTCTTCATGGTGATTATTTTTGGGCTCATGGAGATTGCTCAATCGTGGCTAAAATGATTCCCCCCCCCCCCCCCTCGATTCATCATCTAAAGCTGTTTTCAAATTCAAACTGGCTAAATTCTGACACATTTCTCAATTCATTTTATTTCGTAAATGTATGAAATTTTCAGGTATTCTTATTCAGAATCTAATAAATCGAATAACGTCTTCTATTTTTTTGATAATAGCATAGGAGCTTTCAAAAAATGCTGCCAAAGTTGCCTTTTTAAAACAAGTTTTTGAATGTGGCCGGAGAAAGATCACCATGAGACACCAATCGCTTATAACTCAATATGTAATACATTTATTAAAACACTATAAACGCTATTTAATTTGAAATCACTTCAATAGTCATTCGGATCAATTTTATTCTTATATGTTTCAAAATGAGAAATCTTCGTGTTGTTGAGCGGAGAGAATATTTTTTGAGAAACACCTTAAAGATATACTGACATACGACTTAGGCAGTCGTGGCGTCATGGACAAGATTTTTTTTCGACGCCCATATAAAGGCCTGCGTGTGCCCCGACTATATTTTAGAGTCCCATAAAAAAAAAAAATATATATATATATACAATTTATTTAAAATATTTTATATATTTTTCTTTATCACTTTTAGAAAGCACCGTCAAATTTACGAAGCTAAATATTTTTAAATGAATCTTTTATGCTGTTGAAAGAAGTAAAGTAAATTTTACGCAAAAAAAAAAAAAAAAAAGAAACTCATTTACAGATAAAACCGCGAAATATTTAATTTATTTATGTTGTATAACGATCGAGATATTTAAAAGGAAAACATTATTAATATTCTGAATGTGATTTTATGCTTTCGAACATTTTATTAGATCAGAATATCTTTAATACACGTAATTCTTTGTTTTCACAAAAATACTGACTTTTTATTTCAGACCTTATAAAATCAAAAATTGCATAGAAATGAAAGTATTTATTTTTTGTGATTCTTGCAGAAAATATTCGGATTCCTCAGTGAAGTGCTGTTGCAAAAATTTTAATTTAAAATATAAAAAAATGCGAGTTGGCGAGTAATAAATTTATATTTTATGCTAGGAATAAATGGACATAAATTGATTTTTATTTTAGAGTAAATCATACCAATTTGCCAGATAAAAAACATTCCTTTTAAACAGTCATTAATTTGTTAGAGTGTAGAAAAGGCAAAAACTTCATAATTTTCGTTATTTTATATCATAAAATCACGTACTTTAAAACCGCATCTTTTTTACTGGTAATAAAATAAAGTATTCTTCGTAACAAAAATACCTTTATCGAGTTTAGAATAAAAAGGTACTTGTGTTTGAGAATTAAAAACAATTAGTATTTGTTTATAAAAAGTGATATGGATTCGTGCACGATTTTTCAAATATAAAAAGCAGGTTTGGATATGTTCATGTGGGATAGCACTTGTGCTATCCTTCATATACAGTGAGCTTTAAAACAATTGAAGCCGCGCATTCCATAACATCACAAGTTCACTTTTTGGCACGATATGAGTTATACATATCATTGTAATCGTCTAACTGAGCTCTATCGTTTGGCATTAAAAAACATTACAACTTTACGTATCTTCCGGATGTTACTGACGTGTTGAGCTTCATTAACACACAAGTCCATGAACCTGTGTTGTTCTGCAAAGCAAACAGCTTACTAAAAAACACTTACTAAAAAACAAGAAAAATGGAAAGTGACATTTTATGAAATAATTGAATACATATCAAAACCATAACTGCAAGGAAGACATCAAGCGGGTTATTTACAAAAAAAAAAATCATGATGACAGGAAAGGCAAAATTTGATGAGAAACTCTTGGAGCTGAATTATTGAGCTGACTTCCGATGAAAGTTCCGATATGACTTCCAATTGAGCTGAAATTCCGATGAAAGCTGCGAAAGCCAGGGATATTGAAAAATACCTGTCCTCAATTTTACCTGTAGAGCAACCTTACTTCCAGAGACTTCCGGGGCAGTATGGTAAAGATCAGACACCCAGTGCTGAGGAATCAAGAAGTGAAGTGTGGCCTTCTGATTAATAAGTGAAGGAAAGATATGAGTAAACTAAATTTGTTGTTTGTTGCATTACATTATTGTGAAAAAAGAGACTGGGTTTATGCACAGTGACTGTTTTTTGTTTCATTTTCAGACATTATTGCTTAAAAATAATTATATTACTTTTCCAAATCAGAGTTATAGTATCTCAAACCAATTTAGCAGACTAATGAGTTCCATAATAACACAAGTTCAGTATTTTCATTATTTTACTACAGACAAATTATTTGTAATACTTGTTATTTTTGTATTTAGTGACATTTGTAATTCCGCAAAGTTGAAATATGAAAAAATCTGATTTCCAAGTTCAAATTTCCAAGAAATATTCAGTTTTTCTTGATTTTCTCCCTATCTATTCAGCTGGACTTGTGTGGTTATGGAAGTCATGGCTTCAATTGTTATTACTTTTAATTTATTTTGCAATTTTTTTAAACGCTAGTCATTTTTTGAATTTTAGTCGAAAATAGAGAATATTCTTCAAAAATAAAACGCTATTTATTTAACGTTTTAATCACAAAAGTTTGGCGAGAATTTTAGAATCTCACATTTGTAATAACATTTACAATTGGAATTTTCCTGACGGAAACTTCTGTTTAGAAAGTGTGAGACAACAACAGCAACAATAACAAAATAAGAATTTAATAATCATATTTGGAAAGTTGTAAACGTCATTTTTCTGCTTCTATACTTATTTTACAACTTTTGCAAAAATTTTAACAAAATTTTAATATATTGTTAATTAAAAAATTCGAAGTAGTTTATGCCTTGGACTGCTCAAAAATAACAAATTTTATTATATATTCACAATTATTTCTTGAAGTGAAATTATAATTACAAAGAAAACAAAAAAAATCTTTCCTACTTAAAATAATAAAGACGTTTTATTAAAGCTAAAAATTGTAAGATTTTTTGTAAAATATCCCATTAAAAAATGAAATATGTTATTGTGTATGAACTTTTCTATATTTTTTTAAAGTTATACTTTTTTTTATTGAGTGAAACTTTGATGTGTCATTGGAGGAAGTAATATATATATATAATACATTTATTGAATAGGATTATACAAATCTAATTAGCCGTAAGGTAGATTTTACAATTGCATTTTGAAGTATATTATTCATTAAAGGAGGATTGTTTTCGTTTATACGACTCTTATGAATTACTAAACAGCTTGTGAGTTTTTTTTAAACGTCAATAAGCTGCGAAGTTTACATAACAGACGGATTAATACAATTTTAAAAGCTAACGAGTTCAGTTAAGTTGGATGTGTTCTGTAACTTAATTAATAATGCAATTTTCAAATAAAAAAAATCCGATAATGTTTTATATCAGTTGCATTTTAATAATACATGCGCATACAATCACGGAAGCTAATATTCAACAAAGCTTTGACTGGTTATTCTGCCATAAAAGTATTTAATCTACTAAAACTGGGAAGTTAGTGGATAGCCCATTTGCCCATAATTTCCTACTTTTTAACCAGATAAACAAATGCCACTTTTTTTTTTTTAATCTTTTAGCTCCAGTTTTTGCCCCGTAGGCGAAATGCATGTGAAACGGCCTTTCGAAAGTGATTGGAAGCGTAATTTAATATTAAATTTTATTAGTTAAATAATTTTTAAAGCAAACCATACACTCTGTATGAAGAAAATCTAAATAGATTTTTTAGGCTGTGTCACAGTGGAGAGAAAATGTATTTTAGATTTGATTTTTGTCCCATTAAACATATTTAGGTTAATACAAAGTTATATCCAATGTAATACGTCTGAACTTTATGAATCAAAGGAAAAACAAACACATATTAGTACAATACTAAGCATAGGATATATATTTCCTTCTACAATGTTTCTTTTATTTATATGGAGTTTTCCAAAAACATTGGAACGCGCTTTAATTTTTACCTGTCTAAGAATAGTAGGCAAATTGCAAAAATGTTCAAAATGTAAGACAAAAATAAAATTACGTTAGACAAATAGTATAACTATTAATTTTCTAAAAATTACATTTCAAAAAATTTTATGCGACCTTTTTCAGACAAAATTGGTCAAATGGAAGAAATTTTCCTTTTGCAGCAACGAGATCATAAAAATATTGATATCTGTATCTAAACTGAATTATAATGCGTGTAAAAAAACTAACTTATACCACGTAAAATGCAATTTCATCAGTGAAAATAGGGACTATATACTCATTGAAGATAGCGTACTTTAGATAAAAAAAATATGTTAACAAGTATGAAAAAGTTGCATCAAAAATACATCTAAATAAAGTATTACACAAACATAGATCATTTAAAGAGAGAAATATAGTTTTAAATCCTAAAAATGTTTAAAAAAATCCCAAAACATTTCTCAAAGTGTTTCCTCACAACTTCAATACATAATTAACCTCTTCTAATAATGCTTCTGTAATTAGTTTGAAGTTCTTTGTCAGTAATATTGTTGCAAGCATCGTTTATCTATTGCTTATGGCCAATTGCATACGCATTATCGTCTGTGTTTCAACCTTTTTTCACAGTTTTACATTTCTATTGTCTAGAATAACTGGATTAATTATGGATTAATTTCTAATACAGATATATGTTTCATATTCACAAAGGTTAATTATCAATTAAGCATAGCGCATTTAGTTTTAAAGATACATGCAAGCAATTTTTTGCCCTGATCTTATTAAAGCAAAAGGAAATTTTTCTAATTGACCACCTTTGACTAGAGTTCTCCTATAAAAATTTAAAGCGTGTAATTTTTTGAAAATTAATAGCAGGATTATTTCATTAACATGATATTATTTCCTGTATTATTTTGAACACTTTTGTAAATTACATAGCCTATTTATTTCTAAAAGGTAAAAATTTAAAGCGCATTTCAATCTTTTGAGACATCAGGCATACAGTCTTACATAAAAATAGCAAATAAAGCCTTTGTGCAACAATATTAAAAAGCAGAAGAACCAACGTTTAAAATGCACAAATAATAAATGAAATATAATAATAAATGAATTTCATTTATTATTTGTGCATTTTAAACGTTGGTTCTTCTGCTTTTTAATACAGTCTTACAGTTTGACACGTGGTAATTTCTATTCTGGAGCTCCGAAGAAACAAATTATTTTTGTAAAGTTTCAATTAAAACATTTTCCATAAAATACTCATTAAATGTATAATTTTTTTAATTAAATACTTTAGTTTGGAATCTCTACTGATGAAAAAAGATAGTACCTTTAGAGTGACTAAATTGATTCTAATCAAAAATGAGTAGAAAGAAAAAATAATTAAGACTGTTCGTCAGTAAGATCTCACATTCTCTTCGCTAATGTTAAACGTATAGGCAAATATAAAAATTCAAATAGAAAAATTCAAATTAAACATAATCAGGCAATTCACTGATTTCTCTCATAATACAGTAAAAATAATTTACAAGTATACAAACGTTATTTTTTTTAATAAAAAAATATATATGTATATAAATAAAGAGTGGCTTTCAACTATGTGTCGACAAAGTTTTTACTTTTAGTCGCTTTACTCTCCAGAAAAGATTTTATTGTCTAAGAAAGTAATAGTTTTTACAAATGTTAAAATGTACATGTGTAACTAATTACATGTATACTGAAAAAAAGATGAAGCAGCTGAAATAAACACAGAATAACATGTTTAGTTCAAATCTGGATAGCAAATTAGTTTGCACAAATAATATCTTACAAATGTTTAAAATAAATATTTAAAATAAATGTTTATACACTCTAAAAAGTAAATGTGTAAATTAGCCACTTTTACATAAGTGTATGGGTAAATTTGTAAAATTTTACTTTTGTCATAAAATTTACACTCTTGTCGTAAAAATTTACCTATTTTTATGTGTTTTTATCGGCTTAACCCCTTAACTGCCGCAACGCCTTTAGAGAATGCCTCCATATATTATAAAAATGGCTAGCTGTCAGGACAGCAGGCAAATTTTCACCAGCAAAGCCGTGTTCTGTACACTTATAACATGTGAATTTTCTTTTTGTTATTTCAGAAAACCATTCTACTTCTTATTTAATTGCAGAATTATGTTATTAAATAAGACAATGAAGATCGCGTCAGATTTCGTTGGCAGTTAAGGGGTTAATGTAAGTGTGTAATTTGTTATCGCTTCAAAATCAAGTGTGTAAATGATAGAAAATGGTACGGATTTACTCAAATTGGTGTGTTAGTGTAACTTTACAATTTTTGCATATTACACAAATATCGGTGAATTTTGAATATTACACCGAAATATGTATACGAATATTACACAGATATAAGTATAAGAACAGAATATTACGCAGATATATGCATACGGATTTCACACAGAAATATGCGCACAAATTTACACAGCTACATGTGTAAGAACAGAATATTACACAGGATTATGTGTAAGACTATTACACAGAAATATGTGTACTTATATGAACACAATAAATATCGATACTTGAAAACTTGGCTTGTGTGATAGCAGAAGAATGTTCAAGGTGGTACTTTGGAAAGTTGCAGTTCCTCAGTTCGTATCCCGTTTCGGTAAGTATTGCTTGTTTACTGTAGATTGAATTAAATAGAGAATTGATGTAATTGTACCTGTGAAAACTTGTGACTGAAATTGATAGAAAAAAAAAAATCCGGCAAAATACGAAAATAGTACTGGCGTCACAATTTCTGTATTTTAAAGAAATTTTATTTTGCTGTGTATTTATTTAGATTATATAGGTTCTGTGAATAAATTGTGCTAGTAGGAGAGCTGTTGAACATTTTTGAGTAGGTACTTGATGCACCCTGAAAATTCGTGCAACACTTCTTTTGTAATGCCTGAATACAAAATCGGATGTCTGGCTGAAGGATCGTGGCCCAAAAACTGTGCCAGACACGTGTCAAGTGCCATTTGGCCCTTGACACGTGTTTGGCACAGTTTTTGTGCCGACTAAAGTGTCTGTCATTTTCAAAATATTTTTTTCTAAGCATAAATATTATTCTGTCTCAATCTCAGCGTGCCTCAAATACCTTTTTTGGGTAGTCAAAAAATGGCACTTGACACGTGTCTGGCACAGTTTTTGGGCCGACTAAAGTGTCTGTCGTTTTCAAAATATTTTTTCCTAAGTATAAATGTTATTCTGTCTCAATCTCAGCGTGCCTCAAATACCTTTTTTTTGGGGTTAGTCAAAAAATGGCACTTGACACGTGTCTGGCACAGTTTTTGGGCCACGATCCTTCAGCCAGAAATTCGATTTTGTATTCAGCCATTACAAAAGAAGTGTTGCACAAATTTTCAGGGTGCCTCAAATACCTTCCCTAAAATGTTTAACAGCTCTTGGACTATGCATACTATTTTAAGACTTCAAAACAACTCTAACAGACAAATGACATGCAATAAATATAATTTCAGACGATCCTGTTTCGTGTAAAATGTTATACTATTTTGTGGTCTTAAAATAAATCTGCTGAAAAGAGAACACATGAGATCTTTCTTCATGCAAATTTGTTTTGCGATCATAAAAATATTTAGTTCAAAATTTACATCCCAAATTATAAGGTTCTGTATTATATACACAAAGTCCGTTGTTTTTGTATATTATACAGATATATGCGTACTCAGAACTGTGTATTTCAGAGTTATCTGATAACTTTTACACATATAAGCAGCTTAATGTGTTATCATTAAAATACACAGGACAATATGTATTTTGAAATTGACACAACAGGCATGTATTTGACAATTTACACGCCACTTTACACAGATACAAATGTTTTTATACAATCAGTATACCTGTTTTAATGTGCAAATTTACTCATTTATTTTTTAGAGTGTACTTACAAGCTGCGTATACTCCTTCGAATTTTCAAGGAGTCTGAAGCCATTATTTCAGTCTGGATATTTAGTATTTAATAGGTAAATCGCAGAGTTTGTTATCACCTTTCTTAATCGAAGTATTTGTAATTTTTTGCTGCTATTGAATAAGGCGAAAAATTATGGTAGAACTGTGCGCGCACTTGCACTTGTTGACAATTATTAAATTTATATCTATCTCCATTGTGCTACTGGTGACTATTTTTATATTATATTCGTATCACTATTTAAAAAAATATATTCTTTATAGCGATTTATTTTACATCTGTTGTAGAAATGCGCGACAAAGATTTTTTTTTTTGAAAAATTACGAATATAATAATAAAATTACATTTATTAGTAGCAGTCCTGATACCTATTTCTATCTATCTAGGTAAATTTCTAAATCCCAATAAAAATGAATTTTCAATATAGACATCTTTCCAAATACATCTATTCATAAAAACTTTTTTAAATGTATAATTCAAACTTTTCGACTGTTTACTTACATATTTAAAAAATAGAGCACTCGAACATTTAAGGTTGAAAAGGTATCCTTAAAGTTAAAAAAAGGTACCCAAAATATTTCAATGCAATACTCTTCTAATTAAAAAGAGAGAGTGAGATCACGAGGAGAAAACGACGAAAAAACCCAAAAAAGAATGGAGATGCCATTCTTTGTGATATTAAACAGTCGCAATGTCTTTCTCGCTTCATTTCAAACTGCCTACTTTACTCTGAAAGTGCTGTAGTTTAAATTCTTCCAATATCCAGTAATGACAAAATCTACATTTTTCGGGAAAGCAATTTTTCCTCTTTGACGTGAGTCGAATGCTCTGGGAAAGAATCTTTGTGTAGAGTCATGCGGGTTCCAATGCAGGATGTCCTGGTTTCGGCCCATCCGCGCCTTCCGGATCCTTTTCCTCATTAGAAGTGTTTCATTCAACATGAACGACAACTAAAGTAACCACTGAAGTGCATTCTTTTGCGTTTAAGAATCACCAGTAAAGAAATTGCCAGATTTGGGGAATATAGTTTTTTTTTCTTTATTTTTGGGATATCGGCAGATATTTTCGACTACAGTTTCATCCACCATTTAGCTTGATTGAATATTAACTAAGAATGATTAGAAAATACTCTTCAGGTTAGTGAATAAATCTTATCGCTTTTTAAGAATCTAAAATTTCGGGAATGGGAATTTCTGCGGGGTCTAATCAGGAAATTATCACAAAACACAATTTTTTAAAAAGTTGACCAGGGATTCATGGTTACCTGTATGCGGAAGGAGTATTCAGGTCACTTTCCATGATAAAGTATTTCCAGAATGCATTCCTTATAATTATAATAATATGGCCAAAAATTTGCAAATGAAAATATCTTTTCTTAACATACTAATATTTCAAAACACCGGCATGCTATTTTTCATTTGTGTATGAGATAATATAAGATGCGCACATAAGCTTAATTTTTTTTTTAAACTAACAAATTAATACCAAATTACCGTTTTTTATATTAAAAAATTGTTAATAATGAAATCGCTATGTTAGGGAAATATATATTTTTTTGTTTATAAATAAGTTTTATTTCTTGGATGTTGAAGGAGATGTTTCACCCGCTGTTTAAAATTATTGAATATTTAAATTCTAAGATAATCTAAGAATAGTTGAATAATTTTATCAAGGTTAAGGTTAGTGAACAAGCCTTCTCGCTTTCGAAAAAGGTAGGACTTTCGAACTAGATGCAGTTGTGTTGAGTCAAATCTGAAAAATTCTCTGAGTGAGTACACAATTTTTAATTACAAAATTTTTGCAAATAAAAAAGTACGGTATTAAGTATATAGCTGGCAATAATTTCATGTAGTTACAAATAATACGCATAAGTTAAGATTACATCTATCTATAAGTTAATGTTTGATGTGATTCTCCTGTTTAAAATGAAATAGATTTTAACCCTTAAATGCCGGGTGTTGCCTTTCGGCAACATACCTAATTTACGCTTCTAAAATACTATTAGAGTAATATTTAAGCTATAATACCTAATGTTGTATACAATACATTCTGAAAATATTATTAAATAGATTTTCAACATGTAGATGGCAATACTTGTGCTGTTTAAGAGATTTATTTAGATAAGATAGATAAGAAAAGATAGATTTATTTTTTCAAGTGTTGCTAAATGTTATTTTTGTTTTGTTTGGAAGGTTGCGAAATACCCTATTTTCTTCTGCCGTGTGCAAATAAGATTTATTTCTTATGATAGTTATGAAAATTCTTGTGTGTTTAATATTATAGAATTTTATCGAGCAAAATTATTTTTTCGATTAAAGACCAGTATTTCCGATTAGTAACAAATGGTTTTCTAGCCATAAACCATACTTAAAACAAAATATGATTTTTTAAGTATTTTTCTTGTGATTTATTTAAAAAATGAAAACCGAAAAACTTAATTAAAATGATTTTTGAAAAATCAGGCACTTAAGGGTTAAGATTGAAAAAATAGAACTTATTTGATACGACTCATTTTGGATTCCTGGGCCTGGACTCTATTGCCATAGCCGGTCTTCTTCTTAAAAGAGAAAAAAATTAAGGGCCACATTTCTCGAAAGTAAAAAAAAAAAAAAAAAAAGCCTTGTTGGTGAGCCCCTATAAGCGCATGAGGGGGGGGGGGCAGTTTTGGGAACGGGCGCAAAAATTTTTGGAACCATAATTTTTTGTTAAATTTTTTTAGTTTTATTGGGAGCCCTATAAGCTCGGGGACCGTGTACGTTCCCCTTATGACCGGCATCGCCCTCTACTCTCCTCGATAAGCCAGTTACAGGAGGCTTAGACATTATTTGTAGAATGCAATGCTTACAGCAAATTGAAATTCAAAATAGGAAAAAAGCCTATTATCATTGCGTCAAAAAACAATGATATTTCATATGAGAAATTATTGTGAGACTGCCAAATAACGACAATGGTTTAAAACCAAACCCATCTGAATAAGCAGTTTGTAATAGTTTTAGCTGTGAAAGCAATGTGGAAAAAGTTATAGCAGAAGTAGCTTGAATCAAAAATATAGTTCAGAAATACATTCGAAATCTGAATTGTTATAGGTTCCTGGTTTTATAAGACATATTAAAAAAAACCCTCATGTACTATTCTTTTACGACTAAAGCTAATTTAATTGTAATTGCTTCAAGCTGACTGCTTGATGTGAAGATACAGGTTGTATAATAATAGTTCTTAGTACAAGCAGCTGAAATGACCTACTAACAGATAGGATAGAAATCGGAAATATACGAAACATTTTAAGACAATTATTCTAATTGGTAAATAAATCATATCAGATGTATATTTGCAACTGGGCGAAATCCAGCAATCCCCAGTATCCAGCGTATCCAGCGATTTCTGGAGTTCCATTACCTGCTATTTATTCCTTTGAGCTAAACCAGATTTCAGACCAGATGGTATAATCAATGAGGTTAGCTGGATGAAAAAGTTCCACCAGATTCGTCCGGGATTAACGATTACCAATTAATTAATTTTCTGAAATAAGAAAATGTACAGTACACAAAAGAAAAAGAAAATAAAACAAACGTAAGACATATTTCTAGTCTACGCTGTCCACTTTTAAAAGTTTCCGAAAAAACATTGTTTGTACCCAAGTTTCCCTTTTTATGAATTTATATAATGCAGCTTTATCATGTTTGTTGTCTTGAAGAACTATCTACATGTTTAATTTTATTCAAAATTTGAAAATTTCAATACAAACCTTCACACATATTTTTTTCATTCGATGAGTCATGCCTCATTTATCCAAAATATAACCTTCTGTTGCTCTGTCTTGTAAAACATATTAAGTATAAACTAAAATTGGTTAAGGAAACGCATTTTGAACATTCAATGCTGCTATAACCTTTAGAATAAAGATATAACCATTATTATTATTATTATTATTATTATTATTATTATTATTATTATTATTATTATTATTATTATTATTATTTATTATTATTATTATTAGTATTATTATTTTAATCGAGAGTAAAGATGCTTGCTTACCTAGAAATCTATATTAATATAATAAAGAGAGAACAACCGATTGACTGACTCATCAATGCACGGCTGAAACGGCTAAAGTCAAGATCACGAAATTTGGACTGTAGATTGTTATTATGACTTAGGCGAGCAATAAGAAAGGATTTCAGAAAATCCACCTACTAAAGGGATTAAATTGAGGTCAAAACTTTTAGGTTATTTCGCCATATCCCAGCAGCAGTTATAGGTAGGAGTGTAAAATTCAGCATAACAAATCTACTAAAAAAATACTTAAACGTGTATTTCAGCGGTTTTTAGAAATTTAACCACCAAGGGGGTTAAATGGGAGGGTCGAAAGTTTTATGTCATTTCGCCATATCTCAGCTACAGTTTTAGGTAGGAGCATACAGTACAGCTAAACCAATCTGCTAAAAAATAGTTAAACACTCATTTCTGTGATTTTAGAACAATATTAGCTATTTCTTCGCCAACATCGGTTATGAACCCGATTATGGAATATTAGACGAATAAGACAGCTATTGCTGATTTTTCATTAGATATTTTGCGTAAGACATTTTTCGGAGGAAAAGTTTTTTTTTTTCTGAATTTCATAATATATATAGATGTCATGCGAAATAGAGTTTCGCTAAATGCAACTTCATTTGGTTCATTTTTTTTCGTATTGTCAGGGAAATCTTATATTTTTCAGTTCCATACACCAAAGAAAATGCAAATTGTCATTTATCAAGCCGATGTTTTTCTCTGTGGTTGTGTCAAATTAACTTCATTTTTTCCTGATAAGTCTTTTAACTCTTTATGTGCGAGAATGTACACAGCTCCGTTATTGTGATCGCCGTATTTCTGCATTTTTATTTATTTTACACAGAAGGCTCTCATAGTTAACACGGGCAAAGCCAGGTGATTGTGCTTGTCCGTAAATATACCGTTGATTGGTTACAATTTGGCGTGCCTGAAAAATGACTGGAAATGAATTTTCAATTGAAAACTGGTATATGGACTCTTTACATCGTTGCTTATAATGAGACAACCAAAAGTTCAAACGGATTGAAAACTAGTTTATAGAGATATTCAACCATTAGGATTCTATTGTGGAACATAAAGATACTTATTTCTATTAACAAAGTTTAAATAGCTGTATTAATAATTAATAATTGATATTTCTAAAAACGAAATACTTAAAAATATTTATGAGACTTATTTTCTAGCTTTTTCAAAAAATCATATAAAATAAAACGAAATGAAACACGTATACTATTCTAGCGTAAATCATGCCTAAATTGCTGACGTTTTTCCTTAACATTAGTGGTTCAATTCTTTATGTAATGTCATATAATAATTTATATTTCATTAACCATAGACTGAAAAAAAAATTATGAAAATTTGTATTTTTACTTTATATGCTGTATGTAAATATATAGTAAAATTATCGTGTTCGTACAGTTCTTTTTAAAGTTAGTTAACGAAACGTTTTTCTTTCTTACACCAATTTAAACTGAAGTTAAAGGCCATATACTGATTTGTTTTCTTTTGAGTAGTGTACATAATAGTCAAATGTACAAAAATTACAATTCTTTTTTTTTGATGTACGACAACGAAACGTTTACAACTATATGAGACTATTTTGATTTTTCGATTCTTATTGTATCAATATAATACAGTTAAATTTCAAACGTTGTATCATACTTTATATAACATAAAATCATTAATAAAGGTTATAATGACAGTAAGAATTTTGTACAAATTAATAGGAAATTAGTCTGCCATTTTGTCTAACAAACTGGACTGACACATTATATTAAATTTTATCTGTCATTGATATATCATTACATTAAATAACCTTCTTTTATATTTTGTACTTGTTATGAAAATTTTCAATCATTCAAATTTTGTTCTCGATTATGTTACAATCGTTTTTGTTTCCTCATCAATTCCCTGATCTTGTTTCTCAGTTTAAAGAGTGGAACATTTTATTTACGTTGTTAGGCAGAAAATCCATCGAATGTCATGTACTGTGACATTCTATTTTGTACCATATTGTGTCCTTTTGCCATAAGGATCTTTTATAATTATAGTGAATCATGTGTTCAGAATGTTTCATTAATATAGTAATTTTTCTTTCATATTTACAGTCTCTTTTATAAAAAATTTTTTTTTCGCTTTTTTCTCTAATAATTCTTTTTGATGCAACACCTTTGAAGAATTTTAAATACGATATCAAAACTTGAATTTCTACCTCTATGTTTTTTCTAATGACACTAAGAAAAATTGAAGCATTGAGTATTTCATATAGAGGAGACTAGGGAGGGTTGACCCACTTTTTACAAAATGTTTTTTTATTTTTTAAATATTCAACGTGGAATAAAATTTTATGTATCATTTTATTCGTTATACAATCAGTTATCAAAATAAAATTGCTACATAAGTGTAACATATAAGAAATTTGAAAAAATGTCTGATTTTAATCATGAAAAAATAATGGATCAAGGCTCCCCATATATGGGAGGTTGACCCACTATATGGGAGGCTTGATCCACTTTGTTTTATATTGCAATATTTGTGAAGAGAAATAAAATCAGTTTAAAAAAGGCAAAATAATGCTTTAAATATCATAAAAAAATATTTTTAAAAATATGATGCTTAAACAAACCTCTAGAGACTCAGCCGCAAGTCAGAGGAGAAAATTTTTGTTTTAAACAGGATTTTGTCTGAGCAGGTATAATTGTACAGGTGAGAAAGTGAAATTATAACATTTAAGGCAGTATTCTGTTAGAGGCAGGTTCCGTTTTCATAGTGTTTCATGTTATTATGTCCGGATTTAGGAACCACTGTCCCGCTTTTTTTTGTCTCCTTGTCCTTTTTTTGTGACACTTGACCTGAAAACTTTAGTTGTCACATAGTTTGGCTTCATCTCACTGTATTCACTCTGGTGAAATTTGCCTACACACCTTCCTAAAGTTTTTCGATCAATGCTATGTTCTTTTGCAGCCGCATGAGCACTTAACTTATCATTAACATGATTTAAACCTTTAAGGGGCAAAGTGCTTTCAGTACTAAAAAGTTCAAATAAATAACCGGCACTGGAATTTACGAGCAAATTTATTTGGAAATAAAAAAAAGGCTATATTTCACATGCATATTAAATGGAAAAGATTTTAGCAAAATTTCGGTGCCATTATGACATTTCGGAATTAAAATTAAGTGGTTTTACAAACATACCACTGCCCCTGAAAGGGTTAAGACTGCTGCTTTCATTCATTTTAGTCCTTTCTAGTCTTTCCCCCATGTTTCTATTTACCTATTGTAAGTAATATTTAAATGGAAAAAAGTTCCTATCAACTTTCCCATTTTCTAGCAATTTTTCACATTTTTCTTTAGTCAGTTTTAAACATTTTCTTTTCCATCACAGCATTTTACTGTAGCTTTACAGAAGAAATTTACATTGTTCTATACATATAACCATTAACTTTTCATTATGCACAGTGCAGAATAAATATATTTCCAAAACCACTTAATTAAGGGAGCCTTGATCATCTGGTCAATATTCCCTCACATTGACTGGGTCAAGCCTCCCTACATAGACCTTTTCTAAAGAATAGCACATTTTTACGTTATGCCTAACTTACTGTACAATCTTTATGCCTGGAATGAAAGCTCGATATTTCTGCATTACTTTAAACCAGTGGCGTGGCGTCCGGTCATCGCTGGATGCGGCGATGACCAAGCAATATTTTAAAACTCTTAATAAGCTTTTAAAACTCTACGATCCAGTTTTAGCAGAACATTTGGAGTTCATGTATAAGTGAAGGTAAGATTTAAAGTTTCTTTTTTGAACATTCAACCATTGAATTTTAGAGTTAATAATTTTTCACCACAAACTTAAATAATTGCGATGACCACCGAAAATTTTCACGCCACGCCACTGCTTTAAACCTACCTATTTAAATTTCTATGATGTAATCTATCTGAAAAAAGCTTACAAAATATTTCTAAAAAACGCAACTTTTAGCTTGAAAACGCCTCACAATTGATTTTTCCAAACCTATTTCGATTATCTCCAGGGGCGGGTTTATGAAGTGAGGGGCCCCTCTCACTGGATCTTTTTTGGGCCCTACCATCTTGAAAATTTGGGTATATTTATAATTTAAAAATAATAGATATTCAGAATTTAATTACAATAATTACTTACAAAATAATTAAAATGTATTCAATTCGTTAAGGATTAATTACACAAAATTCATTTCATGTTCAAATTATATCAGATTATTTTACATGAACTTAGATACTGTGGTTGTGGCGTCCGGTTATCGCTGGATGCGGCGATGACCAAGCAATATTTTAAAACTCTTAATAAGCTTTTAAAACTCTACGATCCAGTTTTAGCAGAACATTTGGAGTTCATGTATAAGTGAAGGTAAGATTTAAAGTTTCTTTTTTGAACATTCAACCATTGAATTTTAGAGTTAATAATTTTTCACCACAAACTTAAATAATTGCGATGACCACCGAAAATTTTCACGCCACGCCACTGCTTTAAACCTACCTATTTAAATTTCTATGATGTAATCTATCTGAAAAAAGCTTACAAAATATTTCTAAAAAACGCAACTTTTAGCTTGAAAACGCCTCACAATTGATTTTTCCAAACCTATTTCGATTATCTCCAGGGGCGGGTTTATGAAGTGAGGGGCCCCTCTCACTGGATCTTTTTTGGGCCCTACCATCTTGAAAATTTGGGTATATTTATAATTTAAAAATAATAGATATTCAGAATTTAATTACAATAATTACTTACAAAATAATTAAAATGTATTCAATTCGTTAAGGATTAATTACACAAAATTCATTTCATGTTCAAATTATATCAGATTATTTTACATGAACTTAGATACTGTGGTTGTGGCGTCCGGTTATCGCTGGATGCGGCGATGACCAAGCAATATTTTAAAACTCTTAATAAGCTTTTAAAACTCTACGATCCAGTTTTAGCAGAACATTTGGAGTTCATGTATAAGTGAAGGTAAGATTTAAAGTTTCTTTTTTGAACATTCAACCATTGAATTTTAGAGTTAATAATTTTTCACCACAAACTTAAATAATTGCGATGACCACCGAAAATTTTCACGCCACGCCACTGCTTTAAACCTACCTATTTAAATTTCTATGATGTAATCTATCTGAAAAAAGCTTACAAAATATTTCTAAAAAACGCAACTTTTAGCTTGAAAACGCCTCACAATTGATTTTTCCAAACCTATTTCGATTATCTCCAGGGGCGGGTTTATGAAGTGAGGGGCCCCTCTCACTGGATCTTTTTTGGGCCCTACCATCTTGAAAATTTGGGTATATTTATAATTTAAAAATAATAGATATTCAGAACTTAATTACAATAATTACTTACAAAATAATTAAAATGTATTCAATTCGTTAAGGATTAATTACACAAAATTCATTTCATGTTCAAATTATATCAGATTATTTTACATGAACTTAGATACTGTGGGTGTGGCGGATAAATGTGCTAAAATTATGTTACTTATTTTCCTTTCCATTTTTTAAGAACATAAAATGATAATTCACACTTCAAACCAAGGTAAATCAGAAACTAAGGAGACAATATTTTAGTATCTGCTGAGCTATAACTCAAAACCTCTTTTCGCTGCTTTTCGTTTTTGACTCATTTATGACATGAAATAAATGTACGGGGTTTTAATGCATGGGACTACAGCGGCCTGCACTACATCCCATTATCTTGCTTGCAATTTTAATTTCATGTTTTAATAAAACAATTTCAGAAATCAAGTAAATTCCTCAATTATAATCAAATTAAATTATATGTTCTCTTATTCGTTACACGACTGGGTTCAAAGAATGACAAATGCTTTCCAGATATAAAAACAATTTGAAGCTCCACGATTTATTTTATAACTATCTGCACTGCATTTTTATGTAAATATATTTTTTAAACATCAATTTAATTAACTAATCTGTATTTAGAGTTTGTAATTGAGTCTGTCTTAGTAACGAATTCCATAAAAATGGCCCCGAAAATGTAAAACTGGCACTTCCATAACTGCGATTTGCGAAACACCAGCTAAAATGGAAAAAAATTATATTGAGTTTAACTATGGGGGACATTGTCTTTGATAGTCATGATATATCAAATTGTCGTGTGTCATTTTTGATCTGGATGTCGAATTTTTTTTTTTTTTTTTGAGAGGGTAAAAGTATGAACATTTACAATACAATAATAAAACTTGTGCAATAATAAGCAATGCTATAATAAAATGACGATTACTAGCTGACCCGCCCGGCGTTGCTTGGGAGCGTTATAATAACCTTAAACAAAACTCAAATATGTATGATTTTACATCTTAGGAAAGTCGGGGTCCCAATACATTCAGTAGCGTCTAGTGTGCTACAAACAAACCTCTTTTCGAACGAATCTGTAAGTTCGGTCCCTGCGGCCTAAGGCAGCATATATCGGGAGTGTTTAGCACACGCCGAAGACTATCGAAAACCAAGTTGAATGATAAAACCCTGTAGTAATCGGACCCATAGAGCCTGAGATAAGAATGCGCCTTTGGCGGTGGAAAATGGAACTAAAATCTGTAAAACAATTGTAAGATAAATTGAATGAACTAATTTTCGTTGAAACCGAACCCATAGAAACCAAGGAAAGAATGCGTCATTAATCTTCGAAAATTTTGATAAAAGAAGTCTAAGATAAACTTTCATAATCCAGAAAATAGCTGAATCGTAATCTAAGTTGAACGAACCAATTCCCGTTGAAATAGGACCGATAGAATCCAAGGAAAGAATGCACTCCCAAGCGGTGGAAGGTGGCCCAGTAAATTTGCCGAATTACCTTTAACATTAACCCAATATTTGTTTTATGGATGAAATCCCCCCTATAAAGTTAACGACTTACCTTTATCTCCAGCGTTATTAGGTAGCTTTCTTTACAAAAAGCTACCTATTGCAGCCGTTCGGAGGAAAGCGATTTCAAAAAATTTTGGTATATTTTCATCGATCATGACCCCCAGATCCCGAAACCACCCTCCGTTCAAAATTGATATATATATATATATATATATATATATCAATATATATATATATATATCTGACATATGTCACACTGTAACTCTCGTATTTATGAACCGATTTGGATGTAGTTCGGTGTGTACATAGTACATACCAATGTCTCGACCGAGTTCGTTGGCCAGCTTCATCCGCCATTTTGTTTCAAAATGGCGGCTATTTAAAATTTTTCAAAAAATTAAAAATTTGAAATGTGGTACCAAAAAATTGAAAATGGAAAAATATTTTTTCTTATGTATTTGACCTTTATACAAAGATTTCGGAGCAGTTTTTGTTTCGTCTATATCTTAAAAAATGGCTGAGTTATAGCATTTTGAATTTCTAGCGTGGCTGGCATTTTGAAACGTCCTGAATTTTGTCACGCGATAAAAGGCGTATTTATGAACCGATTTGGATGTAACTTCGTTTATACATAGTACAGACCAATGTCTCGAACGAGTTCGTTGGCCAGCTTCATCCGCCATCTTGTTTAAAAATGGCGGTCATTTAAAATTTTAAGAAAAATTTAAATTTGAAATGTGGTACCAAAAAATTGAAAATTGAAAAAATATTTTTTTCTTATGTGTTTGACCTTGATAAAAAGATTCGGGAGCAGTTTTTGTTTCGTCTATATCTTAAAAAATGGCTGAGCTATGGCATTTTGAATTTCTAGCGTGGCTGACATTTTGAAACGTCCTGATTTTTGCCACGTGATAACAGACGTATTTATGAACCGATTTGGATGTACCTTGGTGTGTACATAGTACATACAAATAACTCAACCGAGTTCGTTGGCCAGCTTCATTTGCCATCTTGTTTCAAAATGGCGGCCATTTAAAAAAATTAAAACAAAAATTAATTTAAAATGAGATACTAAAAAATTGGAAAATGAAAAAGATTTTTTTGTATGTGTTTGACCTTAATACAAAGATTCCGGAACAGGCTTTGTTTCGTCTACATCTAAAAAAATGGCTGAGTTATAACATTTTGAATTTCTATTGTGGCTGACATTTTAAAACGACCTGATTTTTGTCACGCGATAACAGGCGTATTTATGAACCGATTTGAATGTAACTTGTTTGTACATAGTACATACCAATGTCTCGACCGAGTTCGTTGGCCAGCTTCATTCGCCATCTTGTTTCGAAAGGGTTGCCATTTAAAAAAAATGTAATTTAAAATTTAAAATGAGGTATTAAAAAATTGGAAAATGAAAAAGATTTTTTTTTTGTGTTTGGTCTTGATACGAAGATTCTGGAGCAGTTTTTGTTTCTGAAAATTTGTTCTTTTGTTTATATCTTAAAAAGTGGTTGAATTATAGCACTTTGAATTTCTATCATGGCTAACACTTTGAAACGATCTTGTATTTGTCACGCGATACCACACGTATTCGCCTATTTCGATGGAAGAAGGCATGTGGATAGTATACATGAATATCTCGACCAAGTTCGCTGGCCACTTCATCAACCATCTTGTTTGAAAATGGCGGCCCTTAAATTAAAAAAAATATTTAAAGTGAGGTGCAAAAAAATTAGAAATTGAAAAAGGTTTCTTTCTTAAGTATTTGACCTTGATATAAGGATTCATGAGCATTTTTTGTTTGTCTTTATCTTAAAAAATGGCTCAGATATAGCAGTTTCAATTTCTAAAGTGGGTGACATTTTGAAAAATCTGATTTTTTGCCTGCGACAGCACTCGTATATATCAACCGATTCCGATGTGAGTGAGCATGTGCACAGCAATTACTAAGGTCTCGACCAAGTTCACTGGTTAGCCTCATCTACCATGTTGTCTTAAAATGGCAGGCACTTTAAGAAATCGCCGAATTTGTCAGCCAAATATAAGTGACTTTAAATAAAAGCAGCTTGTATAAAGCTGACTAATTTCGCAAAATTCTCATTCATAATGATTTAGTATTGATAAAAATTAGTATTGAATCTCCTACATTCGGTTTCCACTTAATTGAGCTTCGTGTGTTTGAATAATAAAAGTTGGCTTTTTTAAAATAAGGAATATGAAAGCTACCTCTTCCTCCCGGCACTGGCCGGAAGGACATTTTTTAATTTACAGCTGTAGTGTGAGTAAACGCAAGTTGATGCCAAAAAAGAAGATTAATATTCGAAAAAGGTGGTAGCAAGTGCATAAGGAAATTTTTTAGTAGTTTATAAAGTAGCCGGAGGACTCTAGAACTATGTTAAAGAAAATTGCAAGGGAATCGGATCATTTTTAAAGGAGCTGCAAGAAGGCGATTAATATTCAAAATTGGGAGCAGCTGAAGTTTGAGAAATTTTTTTTGTCGTTCATGTAGAAGCTGAAGGACCCAAGAAGTTGTTAGAAAATAAAAAGCTAGTGAATCCGACTATTTTTAAGGGAGCTATAATAGGGGGACCAAAAGTACAAACTGGTAGTTGAGAGCAGGGTTCTAAGATGAAAACATGTTAAAAAGTCCTAATACTTAGCTCTTTAGACCTTCTAATTAGTTGAAATTAAGCAAAGGGTATTAATTAATTAATAGGACATAATTTTAAAGAAATGCGCAAAAAATAGCGGAAAATTCTTTAAAAAGGGCCCTCTAGGGCACCATTAAAAATATGAGGGGTAGTTGGAGGTCCTAAGAAGTTGTTAGAAAAAAGCTAGTGAATCAGACCATTTTTAAGGGAGTGATTATAGGGGGTCAACTGATAGTTGAAAGCAGAGCCCTAAGTTAAAAACATCTTAAAAGGTTCTAATACTTAAGCACTTTAGATCTTTAATTAGTCGAAATTAAGTATAGGGTATGGATTATTCATTTGAATAAATTTTTAAAGAAATGCGTAAAAAGAGGGGGGAAATGCTTAAAAAAGGGTCCTAGTGTCTCAATTAAAGAATGAGGATGTTGATCCGGGGAGAGGAATCCAAGACTCAACTTTAAAGTTATACATTGAGAGTGTGATACAATTAGAGGATGAAAAATGCATGGTGCACAAAAGTTCAAGGGGCTTCGGACTGGGCAGGGCCTTAATTGGAATGTAGAAACGGGAGAATAGCTAAATGGTAAAAGTTTCCCCAAAACAAAGATCTGATTAAAAGGGGTCAATTTATTAAGAATTTAGGGCACAAAAACTTCAAGGGACACTGTACCAGGTACCAGTGGGCCAAGGTCTTAACTGGAGTGTAGTTGGGTAAAAGGAAAAATTTTAGAAATTTATAACGTAGCCAGATGACCCAAGGTCCCCAAAACCCAAGAACTATGTAAAAGAAAATTGCAAGAGAGAGAATTAGCTTGTTTTTAAAGAAGGTGCACCAAGGGCTCCAAGAAGGCGATTAATGTTCAAAATTGATGATAGATGAAGTCTGAGAAAATTTTTTTTGTTATTCATGTACTACCTGGAGGACCTAAGAAGTTGTTAGAGATAAAAGCTTAATGAATCGGACCATTTTTAAGGGAGCTATAATAGGGGGCTCAAAAATGGAAACATGTTAAAAGGTGCTAGTACTTAACGCTTTAGATTAGGGATGCACAACCTGTGGTCCGCGATACATTAACGTGTGGCCCGCGAACTTTGTCAATTTATAAGTGGGAAAAAAATTGCAATTTTTGTCCGTATGGTCGCAGAAAAAAATTGCAAATTTCGCCAATTTGCCGCTGGAAAAAAATGAAAATTTTGTCAGTCAGTTAAGAATCTCTAATTTCGTTGATCGACTGCGAAAAAATAGCGAATTTCGCTGATCGAGTGCGAAAAAAATAGCGAATTTCTATGATCGGATACGAAAAAATGGCGAATTTTGTCGATAAAGGCGGGAAAAATCGGAAAATTTGTTGATCGGACACGGAAAAATCGCGAATTTTGCCAATGAGGCGCGGAAAAAATCGCAAATTTTGCGGATGGGGCACAGAAAAATCGCGAGTTTTGTCGATCGGGCTCGGAAAAATTGCGAGTTTTTTCGATCGGGTTCGGAAAGATCTCGAGTTTTGTCGATCGGTCTCTGAAAAATCGCAAATTTTGTCGATCAGGCTCGGAAAAATCGCAAATTTCGTTGAGCGGGTAAGGAAAAATCGTCAATTTTGATGATGCGCAGAAACATTCGAATTTTGTTGATCAGCTGTGAAAACCTCGTGATTTCCGTCTGTCGCGAGAAAAAATCACGAATTTCATCGATCGGATGCGGAAAAATCACGAAATTTGTCTATTAGGAGCTGAAAAATCTCAAATTTCGTTGATTGGCTTCGGAAGAATCGCGTGTTTTGCCTGGTTATCTCGAATTTAGTTGATCGGGAGCGGAAAAATTGCGACTTTTGTCGATCCGGCTCCGAAAAATCGCAAAATTCGTTGGTCATTCACGAAAAAATCGCGAAATTTGTTGATGATGCGCGGAAAAATGGAAAATTTCATTGATCAGCTCTTAAAAAATCGCGAGTTTTGTCCATTTATCGCTAGGAAAAATCGCTAATTTCGTCACCGCTGGAAAAAATTACAAATTTCATCAGAGTCAGTTAAGAATCGCGAATTTCGTTGATCGGCTCCTTCTCCTCCCTTTGTTCATAAAGTTCACATTTTTTTCGGCACTTGCCACTTTGATGTATATGTTTGTTTTTTAGTACTTTTATTAAAACGAAATTTACTCATCCGAATAAAGGCAAGACACATTATGACTCCTTGAAAATAATCTTTGTTATATCTGAGTTATGTATATAGATGTAAGTTATTGATATATTCTTGTCAACTGAATTGGATATGTTGACTGGGTAGGAGAACCTAGTGGGGTAAAACTCCCCCCCCCCTCCCTTCTGAAACTATATTTTTTATCTGATCATGGACCATAGATCACCTCTCTAAAACAGACATCTCTGTGTGCTACTGATGTGGCCCTCGACAACCCAGACATTTTTGTAAGTGGCCCTTCTCTTAAAAAGGTTGTGCACCCCTACATTACTTCAACTAGACGAAATTAAACATAGGGTATGAATTAATCATTAGAATAAAATTTTAAAGAAATTCACAAAAAATGGGGGGAAATGCTTTAAAAAAGGCCTTGGGGATGAAAATACATGGCGCAAAAAAGTTCAAGGGGCCCTAGAGGAACAGCCTCTTAACTGGAATGTAAAATCGTGAGAATAACTAAATGAACGTTGAAAATTTTACGTCAAACATGACAAATGAGGTACGCTCGTATTATAACTAGTTTTATAAACATTCAGATCTTGGTGTAATAGCTGTTGCACTCTTATGCAAAAATGCATGAATACAAATTTATTACGATTATATATATTAAATTCAGAAATACGGAAATAATATGACACCATCTTAAAAATGACAATCATTATGGCAACCTGCACTGTTAAAAATTTGCAGCATTCTGTCCAGTCATTCGACCGTTTTTTGAAAAAACGGTTTCATAACCGTAATTTAACTATATTCTGACCATAAAATGACCAGTAATATGGCCAGAATAGTGTTAAATTACGGTTGTGTAACCGTTTTCGGAAAAAACGATCAAATGACTGGACAGAATGCTGCAAATTTTTAACAGTGTGGAATCATTAACCATCATGGGATATAATTGAATTAATTACATACGATAGGATTTAATAGAATATTTACCATGGCAACCTAGAATTGTTACCTATCATGAGATATCATTGAATTAGTTACGTATGATAGGATTTAATAGAATGAAAAAAACTTTTATTAATATCTTTTTAAGTTTTGATTCGATTTTCATAAAATTTGAAATGACTCGATAAAATTCTGTAACGATTATATATATTAAATTTCCAACCATTCTGTTGGGTAGTTTTTGCGCTGTTATGTGCGGACAGACGGATGGACGGACCAGACGATTACTATAGTTGCTACGTATTTATATAATTACGACATTTCCCCGTAGACAATAATGTAATGTGGAATACTTTTGAGTGTCTCTGTAAATAAACTATGGCACTTAACACGCTTAAAACTACTGAAATCACACTTCCAGAGATTATCCTCCATAGACGGCCATGTATCCAATCCTTTGCGTGTCCCTGTATATCATTTTATTTATATTTTATAAACATATCTTAGTATACTAAATATGTAGCTCAGCGTAAAAATGAATAATTCATTTAAAAACCACATTTAAGCTATTTTCTTTCATACTCAGTAACCCTTACGAATTCTTTTTTGTAGCCCTGTATATGATATACAGCATTTATACTCACAACATAATATTAAAAAATTTAGTTAAACATTAAAACTCATATCTTTACAGGAAGTAACTTGTAATAAACATTTGCAACGTTTATCAATTTCATTGTATGTGAAACAGTTTAACATAATTAAAATAAGCCACGTACAATGTTTCCCTCAATACCATGATGTAACGGAATTTTTTGTGTGGCCCTGTAAACGAATAATAAATATTCTTTGCACCACATATTCTACATAATATATATTTTAGTTGTCTTCATTAATTCATATCAATTTCATTATGTTCGAAAGGGTGTAACATCACTAAAATGCACTTGAAACTTTTTTTTTTCCCCATTGACCGTAATGTATAACGGAATACTTTTGTAATTGGCCTACAGATGCGATTTTCATAAAATTTGAAATGACTCGACAAAATTCTACCACTATTACGTATTTTAAATTTTAAACCATTCAGTTGAGTAGTTTTTGTGCTGATATATGCGGACAGACGGACGAACGAACCAGATGATGACTATAGATGCTACGCATTTATATAACTATACGAACACACCTAAAAAAGGGCCAAAGGGCCCCCAAAAATAATATCGGATTAAAAGGGGGGTAATTTATTAACAGTTTAGGGCACAAGGGCCGCAGGGGATTAAGATCTTAACTGAAATGTAGAAAGGGGGATAACTAAATGAAGAAAGGGCCCAAAAAAACGAAGAAGATCGGATAAAGGGGTAAGTTATTAAAAATTTAGGGCATAAAAACTTGAAGGAGCCCAGGAGACCTGGGTCTTAAAAAATTAAAAATCTGACCCTCAGGTGCATCAGGAACTGGCTTAGACTATTCCCACCCAAATTTTGAGACTTCGCTAGCCATCGCACACAGACACACAGAGTGAAACTTTCTTTTATTAACATAGGTAATCAGTAACAAAGTAAAAATACATTTAAAATATCAGTTTTATGAAAACTGCATTCCAAATGTGGGGCCCTCAAAAGTCAGGGGCCCCATGGAGACGGCCCATGATTTAATCAGGCCCTCAATCTGTATAATTAAATTGTCGTAGAAGACCTCTAACAGCGTTCCTTTCGGGTCAGACCCAAATTTCCTTTGAATCCCACCCCATCTCTCCACAACCGATCATAGTCTTGATAATTCATAACGAAAAAAAAAAAAAAAGATAAGGGAAAGCTAAAATATTTCTGGTAGTAGCAAATGGTGGAAAAAATCTATTTATTGCATAAAAATGGTGTAATATTAACTGAAAAAATAAAAAAGAGCACTAAGAAAATCCTTTTTCAAGACGTCACATTTATCTTTGAACTCAAAAGGTGATTTGGGGGCCCTTGGGATGCGGGGCCCCTCGCGATTGCGACCATCGCGGCCCCTTAAATCCGCCCCTGATTATCTCTATGAAACGAAGACTGTTGTTTGAGCATTCCAGTAGCTTTGTTTGACACCTATTGATAAAATTCTGAAATTCTTTTAAATATGAAAATTGATGGGTGGGTTAAGCCTTCCGTATGGTCAACCGTCCCTAGTCTCCCCTATATTAAAATAAGGTAATATGCAGACTGCAAATTACTTTTAGTAGTCTTATAATTTCTTGCATCATTTACATAGATTTTTAAAAAAATGGTGTATATGTACACACGCACACACACACATATATATTTATACAGACACACGCTCACACACGCTAAACACACACACACATATAGGGGAGATGGGGGCACATGTGAACAGTTCGCATAAATATATCTTTTTCTCATAATTGGATTAATTCTTATAAATAAAAAGTAGTCAGTATAGTAAACAGAACTTTCTTTTACACATGGAAATTTTTTTTTAATCACCTGTATAGTTTTTCTTACATTTTTTAATAGTTTTATAAATTCAAAAAATTGTTCACATGTGCCCCATCAGCGGGGTAGTTGTGAACACTCGTGGGGCACATGTGAACACAAGGAAAAAATATCCTTTGACATGCTTTTTCTCCTGTTATTAATTTGTTATCATAATTATTATTTATATTATCAGTTAAATTCACCATAAATAAAATAAAAAATATTTTTTTTCTAGTTTCTGAGTGACATGTTTAAACAAAAGATTTTAAAATGAAACTAAATATATATAAAGCTGTTCTGACACCATACCCAAGAATTATATTAGTTATCAATTTGAAAATTTTACATTTTAAGAATGTTACTGATATCCATCCCAATTCAAATTATCCTATTCATAGCTGTTGTTTGAGAGATGGAAGTAAGCCATCACAGCAAGTTTGAGACAAATGAAAATAAAAAAAATACAAAGTTGTTTGTCATAATATTCTTTGTATTAACAATGCATAAAAAATATTGTTTTAAACCGTTTACTAAAATAGTACATAACACTTATTGCATTTTAGGAAACATTGAATTTATTTAAATTATAATTGAACTCAAATGAGCTTCTTGCTCTTTGTGTACTTCCTGACAAATGTAGAAGTGGAAGTTTCAATACAATATCACTTTTTTGTATGACAGAAATGTCTACCATTTCAGGGAAATTATATGAATTGGATCTGAGATTCTTTCTCGGGAATTTAACATACATTTTATCATTATCAATTCTTTCTATTCGCACAACAGAGAAAGATTTTGATTTTTGTGAACTGTTCATATCTGCCCCAACTAGTCTGTTCACAAGTGCCCCGCATGGCTGCTAGAGTTAAATTGATAAATAATTAACATTTATCAATTTTAGGGAACAAAACAACTTTATCCAAAATATTCAATAGTAGTCATAGTATATGTTAAAACATTGAAATTCGAATAACTAACTAAATAAATAAACTTTATCACTTACCAAAGTTGAAACCGACATTTTACATTTGACATCTACAAACAGTGTTTTGGCTACTAAAGACAAACAAAATGTCAAAAAGCTTCAAAAAATTTTTACCATACGTCCACAGGTGCTGCCATCTTTGGTAATTTTTTTCAAATAAAACAACTTATAATAACTATTGAAAAACTGCGATGTTCACATCTGCCCCCTGTTCACATGTGCCCCCATCTCCCCTATATATTCAAGTTTAAGCAAGTGTAATCGTTACTTTAAACGCACCAGATGACATTTACGTATGATTTCTTCATCTGTCATAAATAGCACAATCAGCAGTGGTATTAAATGAATTCTTAAAACACTGTATATTACGTCTTTTAAAACACATTAATAGATGTAATAAAAGTATACAGCCCTCTCCCGTATCCGAAAAAAAGCATTGTACATTTTATTAGCCCAATTGTCACAGAGAAAAGAGTAGTCATTCGATTGGGAATTATGCTTTGTTTAAATTTATATCAAATAAATAAAGTTAGGAGGTTGCCTCCTTGTAAAAGTCGTTACAAACTTTAAAATGTTTAGTATCAATATCCAAATTTGAATTCATATTTAAATTCCAGAGTAAAATTTAACTTCAGATACCAAATTTCACATTATTCGATAGAGAAATTTAGGAATTATGTAGATGTGAAATTTTGAACTCCTTATCTTAAATTTACTTGTAATATTTAATTTATATTTCTTGTAATAACTATGTAAAATATTGGCTTTCTTCTCACATGTTAGCATTAAGTATTCAAACGATAATTATATGAGATACCTTCCTGCATTTTTATAATTTTCATGCATGAAAACACACATGCACTTGTAAAATTAATATTAAAAAAAATAATGAATCGTAGCTTTAAATATTTTAATAAAAATAAATTTCTAAAGGCGTATTTGCGTACAGGGGCGCGCCGGCCCAGTGTGCAAAGTGTGCACCGCACACAGGCGCCAAATATTTTAGTCGAAGCTGAAAAGATTCAAAAACTTTTATCCAACTTAAATTTATTAAAGCGGTATTTAAATCGAAAGTGCGTCATTTCTGAGTTCATTTTTACTTATATAATACATGAAATTTGCAGATGCTCGTCTGCGGCGTAGCTTTAGGTGTGTGGGGGGAGTCTCAAACCGAAAGGCGCAACGGTGTCGAAAGGTAACGGTCGAAAGGCGCCTCGTTATCGAAAGATCACGGTCGTAAGGCGCTACGGATGGCTTAAGGGCGCCGTCATGCACTAAAATAAATTTTAAAAAAGCTAGAAACATAAAAAATTCGGAAGGGTGACCGCGAATGTACCTTTTGATATACCTGCTCTAGATTAGGCCTGTCCATCTTTTCAGAAAGCAGGGACGCACTACAGCTGGTGGCTAACATGGAAGGCTCAGGCTCCATTATTCAAATAGTTGAAAATTTATAGCACTTCTATCTTACTGTAGTATTGGTAGTGATACGCATACTGACGATATAAAAACGGGTAGATATTATATTGCAGAATAGTAAAGCAACATAAGCCTCCAGGTTATGCACGGTACCCATGTAAAAGTAAATTGCCGAAAAAAGCACAAATCAATCATAGCAATCGGCTATTTTATAACAAAAACAATAAATAAATAAAACAGGATGTAGCTCAAAATGCAATGAATGCAAAAAAAGAAATGAAAAACTCCTTTCGATTCCAAACAAATTTAATAGTCACGCCTATCATTGTATGCAACGCATAAAAACGAGCTCATGAGCATGTAAGAAATTTTTATGTCATTTACAGTCGGGAAACATGTTTTTGAGAACAACCTTAAAATGAATTATATTTTATTGAAATTTTAATTGTATATTTCATAGATTTGCTTCGAACAAAGAAAAATCGGTAAAAAGCGAGTTTCACTCGCGTACAGAGTTCATACAATAAATTTATTAATTACTAACTGCAATCTTAGAAAATATAGTAATTAAAAGAATAATAAGACTTTGCAAAAACTTGGAATTATTTTATTAAATATTTTTCAATAATTGAATTCAATTGAAATGAAAAACGCTGACTATTTATCATTGTGATCCGTCTTACCTAAAACAAAGACCTAGTACAAAGTTTAATCTTGCCATTGTGCTAAGTGCGCTTTGAAAGGAGGTCGCAAAGTTGCATGGGCACTTTTGTCTGTGCCACATTTTTTAGATAGGTTTTTTATTAATATCTCGCCTAATTATCGAAAATTCTTTTGGAGAATCATTATCGACAGTTCTTGGATGATTTTGCGTCGATAGGTACATCGAACTCCTCTCAACTCCCCCACTGGGCGCCCGCCAGATAAAGTTTATGTATAACGGAAAACTGCGATTTTCTGAAAAACTATATGACCTAGGATAATTGCTATAGTTTACCTGCAAGATTTAAATAAATTCCAATTACTACTAATTTTTCCGTAATTTTATTTTCAGTAGATTCGGAAATAGGAGGGAGGACATAATTTTGCCATACATTTTAGACGAATTTCTGAAAATATAATAGTATCTAAGAGTAAAGCAAATATATTTTTGAGTTCTGTGTTAAGAGCTTTTTCGAAGTATACCCATCCCCCCTTTGATGATTTTTAAATGAACCTTAAATTTGTATGATTTTATATCTTTAACTCGATTTTTTCTGAAATACGTACCCGCTCACTGTGTGAAAATAGGGGAGAAGCTGCTAATTGTTCAGATTTGTTATATAATTTTTTTTCATGATTTTTGGAAAATTGTATGAGGTAATAATGAACAAATTAAAACTTTAAAATGACCTCTACTTACTGATGAAAAAATGAGTTAAGAGGAGAGGAGTGAATGCTTAGTAAAGTACAGGCCAAAAGCTTTAAAACGATATGTCACATGAAAAAAATCATTTTATCCCCCCCCCCCCCCACGGGGGAATGTTCCCTAATAATCTGGGTTCAAACATAGACCTCACCAAACCAAGGCCCGTGAAGAATTTCACCTTCGATCAAGCCTTCAAATGAGCTGCCCAAATCTTGCTGCAGCTTAATTAGGAGCTCAGTCAGAAAACTGATCCCCAGGGGGGGGGGGGAGAGGGGTAGAAAGGTTCATAATATGAAAGAGTGGTTCGAGGATTTTTCGATGCTATATCACATGAGGGTTTAGCAGGCGTGCTGGGTACGCACTGCAAAATCTTGCAAAAATACAAATCTCGAATCTTTTAGTTCCAGATTCCTACACCAGGAGGAACTCTATTTTTAACAAAACTGTTTCTGAACGAAATTCTGTTAAACAACCTACCCATAGCCAGTATATATTAGTCATTAGCCATATATTAGTACATATTAGTCAAGGGGGTGGCGGACTTAAGCACGAATTTAAGTTGTTTGCTGAAATTACTATTCGAAAATAGTGGTAAGTACACGCTTGAAATGTTTATATTAAAAGTAATACTTATCCCAGAGCTCTGTCAAAAATCCTCATCTGAAACGGTAGAAAATGGTACGGTTTTAAATATTTGACCCCCCCCCCCCAAGAAAAAATTATCGCCTCCCCTCCCCCTACTGAAACTTGATGCCCCCTACTTTTTAAAATCTTTATATTGTGTTATAAAGTATCTGAAAGTTCCAAATCGATCAGTTCGTCAGTTTCTTTTTTAATTTAAAGCATTTCTTTTCCTTTTTAAAAGTCGATTTTTTTTATAAAACAAAAACTTGCGGATCGATTTTTATAAAATTTAGGTATTATTAAATAGCGTTTAAAGATAGGGCTAGATGCATAACTTTATAATATCTAAATGGTGTATTAAAAAAAATATGCCGTTCCAAAGAATTGCACTATAAAAATCAATTGTGGTTTCGAAAGACTGGCTTTTAAATTTAGAGTTTGAAAGGAATCATCCAATTAATGAAATAATAATTAATATTTAAGTTTGTAATTGAGCGACCGTGAAGAAATTTACAGATCTGAAATTAGCGAAAAATTCTGCATCTGGATGATTAAAAATTAAATCTGTAAATTTTTATTTTGAAAATTTTATATTCGTTCCGAAAATGTCCACTATTGAAAGACGTCGGTTGTCTGCAATGAACACCTGGCGTCCATGGGAGAGATTTCGAACTTTTCTTTCGAAGGAAATAAAAAGATTTTTTATAAATCGATTTTTCGTGGATTTTTTGACTTCCTTAAACCGTACCGGAATAATTTTTAGAATTTCTGAAAGGGGGGGATTTTTTTTTTGCGTCTGGCTATGCAATTTTCGAGTTGTCCAGGCCCAGTAGAATTTAAGGTACAGTACTTTTTAAAAAGTCCCAGTACATTTATTATCCTATCAGCTCTGTAATTCTATTAACCCCTCTCCCCCTCTTTGAGTTTTTGAAGAAGTTGTCTACGGTTTGAAAAAAAAATCTATGTTCTTGTTGAATTATGAATACTTTTCATTCTTTTAATTTGGGCTTTTTAATTAATTTCTCAACTAATTATTAGAGATTTAAAATTCTGAAACTTAGGTGCACGGTGCTCCAGAAGAGGCTTTCGACTATCCTCACAAAAGGTTTGAGCTTCGTATGTGCCGTAGATTCTGCTAGCCATCGCACACAGACAGACACACACACCGACAGAGCGAAACTTTGTTTTATTAGTATAGATATTTTTAATTTAGAACTTAGATTCATTGCACGAAAATTGGGAATTCGAAAAATAAAAAAAATCTCACAGAGAAGGAAAGGTTAACAGTGTGACAAGGTAAAGTTTCGCTTAGCTTCTTAACAATGTAAACGCGAAATGAATGTGCATTTTTCATGACAATTGTTATATAGCCAGCATAGGGGTTCTATATTTGCTAATATAAAATCAAATGTTCCGAGACTGGAACATTTCGAATGCACCCCTAATTATGATCTACGTGTTGTTATTGTTTAAGGCGCATCTTAATTGATGTTACATTACTTTAAAAGAGATAATGAATATACTGAAATACTATAAACGCGCTCCGGTGTATTACAAACATCATAATTTGAGAAAATAATTTTCTACTTTTATCTGTATTTACCGTATTACGATCACCCTTTCTTTGTGCCATAGTCCTACCATTGATTAATTCAGCACAGCTATATTTCCAAATTAAAGTTTATTTGAACTTTTTTAAGTATAAATATAAATAAAGATCACATCTTAAAAATTCCGGGAGTGATGGAGGTAAAAGAAGCTGATTTACTTAGGAGGTATGCCATTGTGGGGAGAGGGAGCAAATAACTGAAGCACCCACCTTTTAAGGATGTCTGTTATTTGCATAACTGACAACATTCCTTATTTTTAATTCAAACAACAATATTTTTAACCCGAAATTTAATTTAATAATTTAAATAAAAAAGAACCCTGTAGAAACTAGACATATTTCATTAAATAAATTTTCTGGTTCCGAATTCGTTTATTTGATTTGGAGAAAACCCCCGGAAAGGTTGGCTTGGACGCTATGCATTTATACTCCTTGAAAAAAAATTATGAAGTTTTTTTTTGTTTTTTTTTCGAGGGGGGGGGGGTTAGGAATATGGGGCGCCAATTGAAGTTCTGCACACAGGCGGCGGATACTGCTGGCGCGCCCCTGTTTGCGTATACTAAGCTTCATCTCATTCCTCCAAGTATTTTTCGAGTTATACTGAAAAAGCTTGGAATTTGATAAATCACGGTTAAAACTATATCATACTCAAGATAATTTATCTCTCCAAATATAAGTAACTAACTAAATTATTTGAAAACCTGCTTCTGTATTAACTACAATGATGGCAACACCGTCCCAATCACCAGAAGGATGTGACATGAAATTAACAACCATATCAAGTATCTGTGGAATAAGTGAAAATATAAATGCCTTCTTTACATACGAGAGTATCAAGAAACTTATAATACTTCATAAAAAGAATCAAACACTTTGTTATAATCTATACAGGGATGAATTACTCAGACAGTTGGCGCACATCAAGGCGGTGGAAAATGAAAACTATGAAGAAAGTCCATATAATGAACTCCAGATGCACGATCATAATA
This sequence comes from Maratus speciosus, assembly GCA_963932465.1. Classification (NCBI taxonomy): domain Eukaryota; kingdom Metazoa; phylum Arthropoda; class Arachnida; order Araneae; family Salticidae; genus Maratus; species Maratus speciosus. The sequence continues at coordinate 331,827,306 of OZ010787.1, forward strand.
TACTAATTCATAGAGTCTTGCAGAGATTATATCACTATAAAAAGAAAAACAAAAAATGGCACAAAACAGTAAAATTCTTCCAACTACAATTAGAGCATGGAATTGCAATGGAAACAAGAAAGTACAATGAAAGTCCATATTATACAGCCCAGAACGAAAAAGTGTACAAATTACACAACAATATTACAAATCATAGAGCATCTAGACTACAAGATAAATTTAACTCCGTAGACATAAACGATGACTCAAATTTCGCAATATACGACCATTTAAATTTGATTGTTGCATATCATGAAATAAAAGAAAGAATAGAAACAGGCAACTTTATCCGTCTTAAACAAGATGACAGTCTTAGTGAGGATGAATTTGAGAGAGACTTTCAGCAATACGGGCATTACAGCTCATCGGAGTCTGACGAAGAAAAAGTTGAAGGGTCAGATGAAGAACCTAATACAGATGAAAGATATCTTTCCTCGAGTGAAGGGGATACTGACTGCGAGACCGTAGATAAAGAAAACAAATTCCTAGAAGAAGAAGAGAAAAGTGATTTTGACGAGCGGATGTGCATAATAAATGGTAAAAATAATCAGTCGATTAACTTGGAAGATAAAATAACCTATGCAAATAATGAGAAAATATTACTAGAAAAAATAATAAGGGAAAAGCAAAATGAAATAAATGCTTACAAGGACATGTTAACTGAAAAAGAAGAAATACTTAATGAAGAAAAGATTAAACAACAAGAATTGGAAGAAAAAATGAATGTACTGCAAAATAGATATGAAAAAGAAAAAGAAACTAACTCTATAATACTAGAAAAACTAATTAAATTAGAAGAAAAATTAACAGAAAAACAGAATGAAATAACAAATAAATCTACAAAAATTGACAATCTACACAAAGAATTACAACAACTACAAAAAAATAAGACTAATAAGAAGCAGCTTCATAATAAAGAAACAATAACAAACCATCCAAAAATTAAAGAAAAATATACTCAAACAACCAAAAACTCAAAAGAAGACAAAATAAACAAGCAAGTTAGTAATGAGACACATCTGCGAGAAGACAAGAATGATGTAACCTCGGAACTCGGGGAAATACAGGATACAAAAAGTGAATATTACTCCCAGGAGGAGCAGCATAGCATAAGCCTAACAAAAGAAACAGAACTTAAACGGATTGAAGAAAAGCTTTATAGATTGGAAAAACTGTTAGAAGAAACAACATTAAAAATAACCAATAGCTATAGAGAAGAAATAACAACAGATAATTCCATAAGGGAACAGGACAATTATACAGAAGCAGCAATTCTCATAAAGGGTCTTGAAGGATAAAAAATATCAGAAATCCAAGGAATAATTACTGCAAAATTATTGCAATTAGAACATTTGCCATTATTCTATAGCAGAACATCTAAAAACAGAAAAGCTATAATTATAAAAACCCAACAAGAATCGCAGTTACTAGAAATATATCAACATATAGAAAAAATAGAAGATATAAAAAGTATCACGGAAATACAATACAGAAAACATAACACTAAAAGAATTATCATTATAGGTATTCCAAAAGATACACAGGGAGAATATCTTATAAATCAAATAAAGCAACATCCAAACATAAAGAAAAGTTCATACATCCAGATTCAAAAAGTAATACAAAAAACTTCGTCAAGATATTATCAACTGCTCCTCGAGGTAGACAAGACAACTTCAGACACACTTTTGAGCATGGAACTTATAAATGTGGGATTACGAAACTGCAGGATTCATCCTTACAGGCCAATCATCAGGTGTGCGAACTGTCAATTGTACGGACACTCCGAAAGTAACTGCAGGAGAAATTCAATATGCGCATTCTGTGCGATGGGTCATCAGACCACTAGTTGCACGAATATAAACAAACAGGATCTCAGAAACTGTGCAAATTGTATAAACTTACCAAATTATTATAAACACACAGCGAACTCAACACAATGCCCCACCTTTATGAATCAGATTAAATACAGGAATGACATTTCCAGTCCAGGCACTAGTGGCCTTGGTGGTGGTGGCTGGTTTTGATGGGACTAGTTATAACTACAAGGTGTATGAACTTATACATGAACTTATACGAACACTTAACTTTAAAAAGTTGTGGGTAATCTATAAACCCTCGTTTGTACATAACAATATTTAGAATAGTTATAATTAATCTTAAAACTTATTTGTTTTCAAAGGGTTCCGCAGGTAGTAAAACTTTTCCCTACCCTGGGCTTGGGGGTTACACCCAACCATAAGCCAAAAGCGGGTTCCCAGGGTGGGTGCTTACTTACTTACTTACTCAGAACAGAAGTTTTAGGAACCACATAATAATTAAAAAAATGATTAAATTTATAAAACGCATTTATCAATGTAATAGCGATTAATATATTTGAATGTTTTACATATGTATTCTGGTATCAAGTTTAGGTGTTCGCATCGAAAAATATATAGCTTGTTACTATTTCAATAGTGATATGCAAGAGTTTATTTAAAGGAAAAAAGTAATTAAGATGAATTATTATTTTCATTTTCTTTGCGACAATTTGGTGATAGGGATGTTACCTCTCTTTTATTTTTTTATTTTATTTTATTTTATTTTTTTTGCCGGCTGTACATCAATACCGTAATAAAAATTAACGTTATACAATAAACATGAAAAAACAAGCGTTAAGCATAGATTATGAAACACTTTCCAACACTTCGTAATTGCTTTAACAAAACTCCGTTATTTAAGGAAATAATGTAATAAGAAAACGCATAAAAAATTTAAAAAATTCATTTCAGCAGTTACCGTCCATAGCCAATAGTACCATTATTACACGCCACTATTCAGCTAAAATTTAATTTAAACTAAAACACTCTTAAAACTAGTGAAATTCCAATTCCAGATATTATTATCCAGACGGTTATGTATCCAGTTCTTTGCATGACCCTGCATATCATTTTATCTATATTCTACAAACATTTCTTAGTAAACTAAATTCAGTTCAGTGTAAAAATGCATAACTCCTTTAAAAACCACCTTTAAGCCATTTACGCTCATACTCAGTAACCCTTACGAATTCTTTTGTGTAGCCCTGTATATGACTGTAGTATAGTATGCATAAATATAGTGAAACATAAAAGCGCATATCATAATTAAAAATGCATTTCCAGCAATTATCGCTTATATACAGTACTTCGGACGCAATATGGTATCTGAAATATTTTGTGTGTCCCTATGTAAATGCTGTGCACTTCTTATTATGCATGAAATAACTTATAGTAAGCCTCAGCGACGTATATCAATTTCATTATACATGAAATAGTTTAACATAATTAAAATACGCAACCCCCCTCCCCAATATCATTATGTAACGGAATTTTTTGTGTGGCCCTGTAAATGAATAATAAGTATTGTTTTCACCGCATATTTTTCAAAATACTTATTTTAGTGCACTTCATAAATGCAAATCAATTATTTTATGCTTGAAAGCGTTTAAAATCATTAAAAATCATTTGAAACGATTTTTTTCCATTGGCCATAATGTAACGGAATACTTTTGACTGTCCCTGTAAATGAACTAAACATGCTACAAACGTCATTTGAAATAGGGATCGTGATATGGTGAACCTTAATTACATCCAAAAATTTCAAGGCAATCCGAGTATATTTACGACTGTTAAAGCGCGGCCAGACGGACAGACAAACCGAAATCATAAACATTTTTCAACTTTGTTGGAAAGTGTTAAAAAGCAATCTAAACGCAATTAAACAAACTTTTATGCATAATTTTGGTTTTAATACGGCGCGTCATAAATTAATTAAACTAAAAACTCAATTAATAAATATGTATATATGTGTTATGAACATATATGTATTCTGAAATTAATTTTCCAAAAAAATTTTACTTGTAGACAATGAATTTTTTAAACAAAAATAGATTTTTAGAAGCTTCAAATATGAGAATCCAAAACTGCTGCTCATTATGTCAAGTAATTTTACAGTTATGCTTAAAGAACTACACTTCATTATAATCTGTTTTGCAACGATTAAAACTTAATTTAACTATCGGAGTTTTAAACATTAAACCCGCATAATTTCTAAACTACTTATACAAATGATTTATTGTTTGGTACCCGAAGAAAAAATAATAAAAAATAATGGTATCAAAAACCTAAATATAACGCAAAAATAAGGGTTTAGTATTGAAACTTTTAAAGTTTATTACAATTAGTGGACGATCCTTTAAGCAAAAATTATGTATAGAATTCTTTAGTTGACGTTATTTCTAATTCTAATCGATTGGTCTGGTATGAGTCACATTTTTATACAATGATTTGCGGCAGAGTTAGTACGGTGTATCTTTTTTTCTTTTTTTGTTACTGATTGTACAAAAATGGCAGAAGAACAACAAATAAAGAAGATAAATGAGCTTCAATAAATAGACATTACATAGTGCTGAAATTGAAGCATTTAATACTGCGTATTTTAAAACTTAAATAAAATATGTAGATTGCCAAAGAAAAATAAGCTACTAAATTGTTAAAATAACCATTTTCTGTAATTTGGTATGTTTTGCAGATCTGTCAAACAAAAAACAACATCTATAATAGAAACAACAATCAAAATGCACTACTGATTCGCCATAGAAAATAAAAGTATTAATGATAGAGAAAAAGATTAATATGCGCATAGAATATCTTCGTACTATTCAGCATGAATCCAAGATGCTAAGATAATTAATTGAAGAAACCACAAATCTTGCAAAAAGTAACATAAAATGACCATATTACAAAAAAGAAAAGAAAATCTTTCTATTTTCTAGTCGAGTATAAATAGAAATAGAAAAATATAATAGAAAAATAAATAATAAATAGAAAATAAAATCTTTCCATTAAATAATGAAAAACAATGAAAAATTGTGAAGTCTCATTGGATTCATAACCAAGAATTTCAAAAAACAAAATATATTCGATTTCATCAATTACACCAGCTAATGGGTAATAAGGTATATAATTTTTGTGCTATTGCACATACAACCTCTTAAAAATGAAACAAAAATATAAATAAAAATCAAATTGAAACGCGTACAAATAATAAATATATTAATAAATTGAAATGAACATTAAAAACAAGCCAGAAATCAAGCTGGTTGAATCTAAAATATTGCCAATGGTGCATTATAAATACAAGATTGTTAAAAGAAAGGAGAAATGATTCTGGAGAACTGATAAATCCATGTGGCTAAACGAGGTAATGAATCAGCTAAAAGAAATCGAATTAAAAACAACTTTTGAGTGAAATAATGTATTGCGCTGCCATGTTTAATAAGTATAAGAAGACAGACGTCAAATGTAGAAGATAGGAAATTCAGAATTAGAAGATATAAAGGTGTAAAAAATAATATGAAAAATGATATAATTATATTGTTTAATTGAGGCATAGTAATATATTGATTTTAGAAAATAAGAAAAAAGAAATAAAGAAATAAAGGAAAGATAAATAAATAATATATGAATTTGCAAATCAGAAGTAAATTATTGATTATGAAAAAAATTAGGTAAAAAATGTGATTAATTGTTATTAAATATACATCATTTTAATTAATAATCGGATAGTAAATGATGCGTCATTTGAAAAGTTTTAAAATGGTATTAATATTAAATTAAAAGGGAAAAAAGAAGAAAAAGAAATTATTAATGATATTAATAAAGAAAAAAAGAGGAATGTATACCACGCAAAAGTTAAGGAAGTAAACTGCTAAATATATAACAGATAAAAATCAATAATTATATAAGAAATATTAATGGAAAATGAAAAATATTAACAGTAAATAAAAAAAAAGTATGGGAAATATAAGAATACAAATAGTTTAATATTAGTTTAAAGAGGACATTATATAATTATGTAAATTAAAAAGATATGATGAATGAATTGAAGTAAAAAATAATTTAATAAAGATCAGTACAAAAGAAGAATAATAATTTATAATAATAATAAAATAAATAAAGAATGAAATTAGTTGACAGCGAAAAAGAAGAGTTTAACATGCTTAATTTAGTCGTATAAGAAATTTTACAGGAAAATTTTAATAGTAAAAGAAATATGCAATGATTCAATAAATCAATAACCCTCATTTTTTAAATAAATAAGTAAATAGAATTACTAACTATTACGCGATGAATTAATAAGGGCCAAATAATACACACATACACACACATATGTATACACTTGCTCACGGATTGGAAGGGGGGATGTGAACAGTTGTTCTGGTCTTAAGTAAAAATAGTTATTTAGAAGATTTCATATACAACTTTGTTTCTTTGATCAAAAGTATTATCTGTGCCGCTCATCAGAATTTCAGTTAAGAGGCCACACTAGTCACGGCTTGAAGTTCGAACGCTAATGATAAGTCTATGGGAGCAATGTTTTCAAATATCTTGCTTGATTTTTAATATTTTTAAATGATTTTTTTTGCACAGGATAGCTGAGGACTATCTGTTTACGGGCTATTTTCTACTTTTCCAATTTTTGTTGTAGTTTAATTCTCAGGATCCTGTCAATTTAGGATCCAGTGAAATTCGAGGTGTTGTGTCCTTTTTAGTCTTATAACATTCATAACAGCAAAATTCAGGAAAATTTTTTTAATAACAACGAAAATATAGAGTTTAAGCTTTCCAATAACATGCTTTCAATAGTTCTACTACAATTAGGCTGAGCAAAATTTGCAAAGATTTTGATGAATAATGTGTCAAAAACGGCCTCGTAATGTTATGCTCTCCGCCTCTACCAAGACGATGAAAACCACGCCTATTAAAAATATGATTGGCTAGTATCCAAACATTTTAGCAAATGGAAACGATTTAATTGTGATTGGATTATTGTATCGTGTTAAAATAGATCACTCCTATTTCAAACCTTGCATTTATTTTTTTCTACGATTATTGTTTAATTTCAACAAAATACTCTTGAAAGAATGAAATATTTGAAATTCTATATTTCTATGAATAACGAAGGAAAATATGCATTTCGTTTGTATATATACAATTTCTGAACGGTACAGTGGGAGGTACAATTTTTACCAAGTTACCAGGGGATACAGATAGTTTATTAAGTAAAACGGTAAAAAAAATAGACGCGTTCTTTTTAAAGTATTTTTTAAGTTAAAATAGTTAACAAATAATAAAATTACGAAGTCATAATTTGCTAGAACATGTTTGTGGCCTGGCCAGGAGACACGGTTTCAAGTCTCCCATTCTTGTATATGTATAAAATATTCGTCAATTTAACATTTTAAGTTCGAAAAAGTTTTTTTTTTTTATTAAAAATCAGTAGGATTTAAAGTTAGAAAGTTTTAAAGATTGTTAACTTTAAAATTATAGATCAACTTGTTCAAAACTTTGAAGAAATATTTTTAATATTCATTACTTTAATATTTATTATTTTTAAGGGAACAGTACACCTTTAACAATCGCAGAACGAAATTTGTCCTGTGTAACACATCTTTTTTTAAGAGCCCACTTCAGAAACGGGAAGAAAGTAAAACGTTAATGTTAAGTCTATGGGGGCGTTATTTTAAAATTTCTCGCTTTGATTTTAAAATTATTGAATGAAGTTTTTTGCATAGGATAGCTGATGACGCTCTACAACCAGGCAAGCTTTTGCAGGGTTCGTACACGTTTCTTTAAATAAAAATCAAGTATTTTTAAGGACTTTCAAGGACCAAAACCAAAAAAAATTAAGGACCTTCAAATTAAATAAACTAATAAATTATAACATGCATTTTTTAATAAAGGGTTTCTTTCATTTTTGTAAAAGTTTTAAATATTCAAATGGATGGGAAGGGGGGGGGGGGGGAATTTCACCATGTGGCAGTAGAAATTTGGAAAATTTTAAAATAACATACAGCAGAAGAAAAAAACTAGTCAGATGTGCCAATCCCAAAACTTTCTTCTATCTAATACATGTTAATACTACAAATTCATTATCAGAGTGCCAAAATTAAATGGTCTATGCCCCTCATAAACATTCTAAAGATATGAAATTACGTGCATTAGTTCTTGAGATACAACTATTGTTAAAACCGTGCAAATCCTGCAAAATATAGCATAGCAGCGACACCTGTAGGGTGATTTACACCAAAACCTAATCAGCAACAACTTTGTAAACATCTAACTGAATCTGAAGTTTGATGAAAATCCGTGCATTAGTTCTTGCGATATAGCTATTACAGAAATCGTGAAAAATGCAGCATAGCAGCGCCATCTGTTAGGGGATTAACACCAAACCATAATCAGCACCTATAATTAGCAAGGTATACCTGAATCTGAAGTTTGATGAAAATTCGTGCTTTAGTTCTTGAGATATAGCTATGGCGTAAATCATGAAAAATGCAGCATAGCAGCACCACCTGTTGGGCGATTTACATCAAAAACTAATCAACACTAATTTATATCGAGGGTTAACTGAATATAAATTTTTATTAAGTTTTGTGCATTAGTTCTTGAGATACACCACCCACAAAATTTGTGTCACATACAGACAAACAGAGTCACAGACTCATTTTGTAAAAACATGTTTTTCAGGATATCTAACCCCTAAAACGTGTAAATCGGTCGAAAATTTTCCCGAATCAAATACTTTCTTATTGTAAAGATAAACAAAGAGGAGAAACATAATTTTCTTTAATTATTGGGGGGGGGGGGGGGGGGGCGGGTTAGTTTAACAGACTTATAATTAACTTAAAGACTTGGAGGGGGGGGGGGAATAAAACTGTATGATCGATTATTTATTGTTACAATAAATTAACTAATGGAGCAGAAAAAGTTTTAAAAAAAGCAATGATTTTTAAGATTTTAAACTTTATAAGTTGAGGGGGCAAAGGGACAAGCACATTTTTTTTTAATTTTTTAGGGAGGGAGTTTATTAGATGACTTATTTATTTACCTTACGAAAAATTTACAAGAAAAGTTTTTTTTTCGCTATGACAAAATTCGCGTGTTTCTCGCGATCTTTTGACGAAATTTGCGTATTTTTGGAGATCTTTTGACGAAACTTGCGTATTTTTGGCAATCTTTTCACGAAATATGCGTATTTTTCGCGATCTTTTGACAAAATTCGCGTATTTTTCGCGATCTTTTAACGAAATTAGCGTTTTTTCACAAATCTTTTGACCCCGTTTTGTTCGTTTATTGACGAAGTCAGCTATCCTTTGACAAAATGCACATTTTTTTCGTGATCCTTTGACGAAATTGACGTGTTATTCGCGCTATTTTGACGAAATTCTTGTGTTTTTCGCGATATTTTAACGAAATTCGTGTGTTTTTTGCGACCTTTTGATGAAATTTATGGGGTTTTTTCGCCATTTTTTAACAAAATTATCGTTTTTACGATCTTTTGACCGAGTTTTGTTCGTTTTTGACGAAATTAGCGACCCTTTGACAAAATTCACGTTTTTCCGTGATCATTTGACAAACACAGAGATGAAAGTACACTAAAGTCGTTGTAGCAGCAAAAATCGAATTTTGGAGCAGTAAAATCTATTTTTGTAGCAGCAAAAATCTCATTTTGTAGTAGTAAAATCCTTTTTTTGTAGCAGCAAAAATTAATTTTGTAGCAATAAAAACTGTTTTTGGCGCAAATTGAAATTCTAATGCTAATAAAAAGAAAATTGCGTATTTTCGCGATCTTTTGATGAAATTTGCATATTTCTTGCGATCTTTTATCGAAATTAGCGTATTTCTCGCGATCTTTTGGCGAAATTAGCGTATTTTTCGCGATCGTTTGACAAAATTCGCGTATATTTCGCGATCCTTTGTTGAAATCAGCGTGCTGTTCGCTATTTTTTGACGAAATTAGCGTGGTTGTTTTTAATCTTTTGATAAAATTTAAGATTTTATGTGACCTTTTGATGAAATTTGTGAAGTTTTTCGAATTTTTTAACGAAATTTGCGTTTTTTCACAATCTTTTGACCCCGTTTAATTCGTTTTTAGAAGTAACTGGTAATCCTTTGACAAAATTAACGGGGTTTTTTTCGCTATAACAAAATTCGCATGTTTTTCGCGATCGTTTGACGAAATTCGCGTGTTTCTCGCGATCTTTTGACGAATTTGCGTATTTTTCGCGATATTTTGGCGAAATTCGCGTATTTTTCGCGATCTTATAGCGAAATTCGTGTATTTTTCGCGATCTTTTGACGAAATTAGCGGTTTTTTGTGACCTTTTGATGAAATTTGTGGGTTTTTTCAAGATCTTTTAACGAAATTTGCTTTTTTTCACAATCTTTTGACCCCGTTTTGTTCATTTTTAGAAGTAATTGGTAATCTTTTGACAAAATTAACGTATTTTTTTTGCTGTGACAAAATTCGCATGGTTTTCGCGATCGTTTGACAAAATTCGCGTGTTTCTCGCGATCTTTTGACAAAATTTGCGTATTTTGGCAATTTTTTGACGAAATTTGCGTATTTTTGGCAATCTTTTGACGAAATGTGCGTATTTTTCGCGATCTTTTGACAAAATTCACGTATTTTTCGCGATCTTTTAACGAAATTCGCGTTTTTTCACAATCTTTTGACCCCGTTTTGTTCGTTTTTTTAGGAAGTCAGCTATCCCTTGACAAAATGCACGTTTTTTTCGCGATCATTTGACGAAATTCGCGTGTTATTCGCGATATTTTGACGAAATTCTTGTGTTTTTCGCGATTTTTTGACGAAATTTGCGTGTTTTTCGCGATCATTTGACGAAATTTATGGGTTTTTGCGACCTTTTGATGAAATTTGCGCGTTTTTTTCGCCATCTTTTAACAAAATTATCGTTTTTACGATCTTTTGACCGCGTTTTGTTCGTTTTTGACGAAATTAGCGATCCTTTGACAAAATTCACGTTTTTTTTGTGATCATTTGACAAACATCGCGTGTTTTTCGAGATCTTTTGACCGCGGTTTTTTGCTTTTTTTTGACGCAATTGGCGGCATAGAAAAAATTGATTTTTTTTTTGTTTGTTTCTCGGATCGACGAAATCCTGCTAAATTTCATCTTGGCACTAAGTACGTTTTGGTGTAGGTTTGGCGCAAAATGGAAAAAATAGCTCTTTTGTAGCAGCTTTGCGCAAATTTTGGCTTCGTCTGGCGCAGGTCTTACATCCCTGAGAGTAGAAAAAGGTTAAAAAAATGAAGTTTTTAAATTTGATATTACAAAGGGGAAAGTAAAATTTCAGAAGGGGAGGCAAGGCGGGATTAAGATTTTTTTTAAAAATCAGAAATTAAAAGAAATGCAGAAGAGTTTCACCTTTGATTAAGAATTAATATGAGAGTAAAATTAAGCACTTTTTTCCGATTTTGCATGAAAATAAGTACTTTTAAGCACCAAAAAATTTCCTCTGAAAAATGTAAGCACTTTTAAGGACTTTCAAGGACCGTACGAACCCTGTTTTACTTTTTAGATTTTGGTTATAGTATTTTTAATATATATATATTAGGTTAGTTTCAATTTCAGAACAGATTCACCTCGGTTCCGAAAGTAAAGGTAATTTTTTTTTAATATCTGAAACCAAAATCGAAAGGGTAAAAACTAGCCCGGTTGTAGATCATCCTCAGCCATCCTATGCAAAAAAAATCATTTAAAAATATTAAAAAGGAAGTTAAATATTTGAAAATAACTCTCCCATATACTTAACGTTAGAGCTTACATTTTGTTCTCGTAACAAGTGCGAATTCTCAAAGGTAACATAAAGATATTCTTTGTAACTTCAAGGAAACGCTAAAATTTATCATTAACTTTAATAATGTAAAACTAAAAATAATGAGATGTAAGGTCAAATATAGCATTTTATAAAAGTCTGCTAGCTAGAAAATTTATTTTGTAATACTTATTATTTTATAATAATTTATACTTCACTTATATGGACATTTAAAAGTTTTCTTTTATATTATGTCCTATGTGGGAAAAATCATTTGCGACGTATTTTAATGATGTAAAACAATTTTAAACATAAAATTTATGCACCTTATTGAAGTGCACAGGTACGTGTACAGGGGAATTCAAAAGTGGATTTCGTTATATTATGGACTATGAAGAAAAAAACGTTTGCGGCGTATTTTAATAACGTTTCTCTGTTGCAACATAATGAAATTGATATGAATTTATAAGGTGAAAAAAAAAATTCTTTCTGAAGGGGTTGCAAAGCATCTATCACTCATTTACAGGGTCACAGAAAAGAGTTTATCTTTATTACAGAAAAAACTGCTTGCAGCATGTGTTGTAGCTATGTTTCACGATTTTAAACAAGATGGAACTAATATACGTTACTGAGGTTTACTACAAGATGCTTACATTAAAATATGATGTGCATCACATTTTATTTCATTTATAGGGGCACATAAAAGATGTTGGATACAATGATGTATATGAGTATTGTCTATTAGTGATGATTGCTGAAAGTGAGTTTTCAGCTATGATATACATTTTTAACTAAATTTCTGCATACTTGATTAATCTATAGACAATATATAGGGCTACACAAAAGAACTAGGAAGAATTGTTGAGAATGAGAGTGAATTGATTAATTTTATTTTCAAGTTCAACTATATTTAGAAAGATATGTTTGGAAAATTCAAATATAATAATATACAAGTCTGTTCAAAGAATTGGATGCATGCACGGCTATTTCAGACACAGGAAGAAATGAAAACGCTAATTTTAAGCCCTTGGGGGCGTCATTTTCAAATTTCTCGCTTTGATTTTAATATATTTGAATGATTTTTTTTTTTTGCATAGGATTGCTGAGGATGATCGACAACCAGCCTAGTTTTTACTTTTTCGATTTTGGTTATAGTTTTTTTTATGTTAGGATAGTTTAAATTTCAGAACGGATTCCAACCGGTTATGAAAGTAAAAGTAATTTAAAAATATATATATATCTGAAACCAAAATTGAAAAAATAAAAACTATCCCGGTTATCGAGCGTTCTCAGCTATCTTATGCAAAAAATTCATTTTAAAATATTAAGAAGGAAGCGAGATATTTGAAAGTAACTCTCCCATAGACTTAACATTAGCGCTTTCATTTTTTTCTAGTTACTAGTGTGGGTTCTCAAATGTAACGTAAAGGAACAGTTTGTAACGTTTAGGAAACGCGAAAATTTATCATTAACTATAAGAATGTAAATCTAAAAATAATGAGACTGTAAGGTAAAATATAGCAATTTATAAAAGTCTGTCAGCTGGCAAATTTATTTTGCAATGCGTAACTGTAACAGAATCCTGGTTTAAAGGGAATATCTTCATGATTCCCCTAAAAATATCTTACAATTGTATCTGTAAAGACGGAAACAACCCACCTAAAACGGTATTTCGTACACATTGTTTATGTTTCCGTCTTAGCAGGTTTTATAGTGTCATGTTTTTAGTTGAGGGGGTCGAATTTTAATTATTACCAGGCCCGCGTTTTTCTCTAAGCCCTCTATATTTTCTATTTGTATATCCGACACAAAACGTTTGGACGGGTACTCAGATGTTTAGCACTCTCCAACATAGTTGAAAAATGTTTATGAGTGGGGCTTGACTGCTCGTCTGTCAGTACTCTAACTAGCGTACATATACTCGGATTGTGATGTAATAGAAATACGTTGTTGATGTTTATCATGGCATAAATGACATTGATAATGAAGCGTGTAATAATTTATACTTCACTTACATAGACATTGAAAAGCATCCTTTTATATTATGGCCTATGTGGGAAAAATCATTTGCGGTGTATTTTAATGATGTAAAACAATTTAAACATAAAATTTATGCACCTTATTGAAGTGCACAGATACGTGTACAGGGGAATTCAAAAGTACATTTCATTATATTATGGACTATGAAGAAAAAACGTTTGCGGCGTATTTTAATAATGTTTCTCTGTTGCAAACATAACGAAATGGATATGAATTTATTCGGTGCACTGAAACATGCTTTTTAAGGGGGTTACAAAGCATTTATCATTCATTTACAGGATCACAGAAAAGAATTCAGTTTTATTACAGAAAAAACTGCTCGCAGCGTGTTTTAATTCTGTTTCAATATTTTAAACAAGATGAAATTCGTATACGTTACTGAGGTTTACTACAAGATGCTTACATTAGAATATGATGTGAATCACATTTTATTTCATTTACAGGGGCACATAAAAGTTTCTGGATACAATACTGTATACGAAGTATTGTCTATTAGGGACGATTGCTAAAAGTGAGATTTCAGCTATGATATCCTTTTTTAACTAAATTTCTGCATCCTAGATTATATATATGATTTCTATAGAGCATGTATAGGGCTACGCAAAAGAACTAGGAAGAATTGCTGATAATGAGAGTGAATTGCTTTTTTTTTTAATTAAATTCTACATTTTCACGTTCAACTATATTTAGAAAGATGTGTTTGTAAAATATAAATATAATAATATACAAGGCTATTCAAAGAACTGGATGCATGCGCACGCCTATGAATAATAATTTCTGGAAGTACGATTTCAGTTGTTTACAGCATGTTTATACTGCAATAATTTTTATCTTACAATTACCATGTGGCGTGTATATAAACTTGTTCGGATGCAAGGGCTGTACAAAATAATGCAAATATACTGCCGTTAATTGGTAGAAATTGCTGAAAGTTTACTTTCATCTGCATTATTCGTTTTCTTATTATATTAAATTTTATCATATTTTTCATGCCGTTAAAACAAGCCTAAGAACATCCATTGATGACTTTATCATTTTAATTTTTCAGTAATTTGAACAATTTAAATTTACTAAGATTTAACAAAAACTTAGTTAATATAACAAACAAAAACACAACAACATACAAACAAATATAACACATAAAGTAACAAACAACAACAACAAACATAAACAAACTAACATAAACAAAGGATAAACAAAAAGTTAGTAAGTATTAAAGAATGTTTACTTTGAAAGTTTTGATCAATTTTTTTGAAAATTTAAAGGAATATTGTTAATATTTATTTCTTTTAATATTTGTTATTTTTAACGAAAAAGTACACCTTTAACAGCCGCAGAAAATTTGAAATTTGTCCTGTGTTACACATCTTTCTTTAAGAGCCCACTTCAGACACGGGAATAAATAAAAACGCTAATTTTAAGTCTATGGGGGCGTTAATTTCAAATTTCTCGCTTTATTTTAATAGATTTTTTTTTTTTTTTTTTTTTTTTTTTTTGTTGTTTTTTCTGCATTGGATAGCTGAGGACGATCGAAAACCAGAATAGTTTTTGCATTTTCGATTTTGTTTTTAATTTTTTTTTTTAATATTAGGATAGTATCAATTTCAGAACGGATTCCAACCGGCTCCGAAAGAAAAAGTAATTTTTTTTTAAATATCTGAAACCAAAATCGAAAAAGTATATGTTAGCCCGGTTATAGATCGTCCTCAACTATCTATGAAAAAAAAATTTCATTTTAAAATATTAAAGAGTAAGCGAGATATTTGAAAATAACGCTCCCGTAGACTTAACATTAGTGCTTACATTTTTTTGCCGTTTCTAATGTCGGTTCTCAAATGTAACGTAAAGGTAGTTTTTGTAACGGTAAGAAAACGCGAACATTTTTTTTACTTTTACATTATTATAGTTAATGATAAGACTGTAAGGTAAAATATAACATTTTATAAAATCTGCTAGCTAGCAAATTTATTTTCTAATACGCACCTGTAACGGAATCCTGGTTTAAACGGAATATTTCCCTGATTCCCCTTAATATATCTTATACAGTAGAGGGCCGATTATCCTAACAAGTCGGGACCGAACCTAGTTCGGATAAGCGAAAGTTCGGATAAATGGACAGACAATTTAAGGGGTGTTTCTCACTATACTAAAACCTTCACACTTTATCCAGGCTTAGGACTGGTAGCGCCAGTTAGTGCTAGCGTGTTTAAAAACTGTCTTTTTGTTTACTTTTTTATCATTTAAAATTTTCTTTCTCTTTTTATCATTTTCTAAACTCCAGAGATTATAATTTAAACAAAATAGCTTTCGATTGTTGCTTGCTTCAAATAAGACGTTCTTTCCAATGTTGCCATATCTCGAATTCTTCTTAAATACGTTATTTGAATAGGATCAGAGTTCTTCTGCCATTCAAGCCATTTCATAGCTGTTTCCAAACACTCAAAGGCTTCGTTATGCGATGGACTTGGGTCATTTTCAGGGCATTCGTTTTCATTTCTTCAATTTATTTTACATCTTAAATTTCATCCACAATCTCATCATCATTAAAAAAAAATTTTTTTGCGAGAAATAGGTTGTTCGGATAAAAATTTTTTTGAGAGAAATAGGTTGTTCGTATAATTGGAAGTTCGGTTAATTGGAGTTCGGATAATCGGCGCTCTACTGTAATTGTATCTGCAAAGACGGAAACTGCCCATCTGAAACGGTAATTCGCACCTATTGCTTGTGTTTCCGCCTTACCAGGTTATATAGTGTCAATTACTACCAGGTCCCGCGTTTTTCTCTACAACCTCTATATTTTCTATATGTATATCCAACACAAAACGTTTGGACGGGTACTCATATTTATAACACATTACAACATAGTTGGAAAATGTTTATGAATTGGCTTCACTGCCCGTCTGCCCGTGATCTAACTAGCGTACATATACTTGAATTGTGATGTAATTGAAATACGTTGTTGAAGTTTATCATGGGATACATGGCACTGATAATAAAGCGCGTAATCATTTATACTTCACTTACATGGACTTTCAAAAGTATTCTTTTATATTATGACCTATGTGGGAAAAATCATTTGCGGTGTATTTTAATGATGTAAAACAGTTTAAACATAAAATTTATGTTCCTTATTGAAGTGCACAGGTACGTGTACAGGGGAATTCAAAAGTACATTTCGTTATATTATGAACTATGAAGAAAAAACCTTTGCGGCGTATTTTAATGTTTCTCTGTTACGAACATAATGCAATTGATATGAATTTATGAGGTGAAATAAAACATACTTCCTGAAGGTGTTGCAAAGCATTTTTCATTCATTTACAGGGTCACAGAAAAGAGTTCAGTTTCATTACAGAAAAAACTGCTTGTAGCGTGTTTTAGTTATGTTTTACTACTTTAAACAAGATGGAATTCATATATGTTACTGAGGTTTATTGCAAGATGCTTACATTAGAAGATGATTTTGATCACATTTTATTTCATTTACAGGGGCACATAAAAGATGTTGGATAAAATACTGTACATGAATTATTGTCTATTATGGATGACTGTTGAAATTGAGTTTTCAGCTATGATTTACGTTTTTAACTAAATTTCTGCATACAAGGTTATATATTTAAATTCTATACATCATGTATAGGGCTACGCAAAAGAACTAGGAAGAATTGCTGAGAATGAGAGTGAATTGCTTATTTTTTTTTTTTTATTAGATCCTACATTTTCAAGTTCAACTATATTTAGAACGATATGTTTGGAAAATATAAATATAATAATATACAAGGCTATCCAGAGAATTGAATGCATGCACGCCATGGATGACAATTTCTGGAAGTGCGATTTAAGTAGTTTTAAGCATGTTTATATTAGAATAAATTTTATCTTAACATGTGGCGTGTATAAAAACTTGTTGCTAATGTAAGGGCTGTACAAAAAATGCAAATATATTTCCGTTAATTGGTAGAAATTCCTGAAAGTTGATTTTCATCTGCATTATTTGTTTTCTTATTATATTAATTTTTAGCATATTTTTCATGCCGTTAAAACATGCCTAAGAACTTTCATTGATGACTTTATCATTTTAATTTTTCATAATTTGAACAATTTAAATTTACTAAGATTTAACAAGAACTTAAAATTCGTAAGTTTTAAAGATTGTTAACTTTAAAAGGGTTGATGAATTTGTTCGAAACTTTAAAAAAATAATTTAATATTTATTATTTTTAATATTTGTAATTTTTAAGGGGACAGTACACCTTTAAAAGTCGCAGAAAATGCGAAATTTGTCCTGTGTAACACATCTTAATTTAAGAGCACACTTCAGACACGGGAAGAAATGAAAATGCTAATTTTTAGTCTATGGGGCGTTATTTCCAAATTTCTCGCTTTGATTTTAATATTTTTGAATGATTTGTTTTTGCATAGGATAGCTGAGGACGATCGACAACCAGGCTAGGTTTTACTTTTTCGATTTTAGTTATAGTTTTTTTTTTGGATAGCTTCAATTTCAGAAACGATTCCACCGGTTCCGAAAGTAAAAGTAATTTTTTTTTAAATATCTGAAACCAAAAATCTAAAAAGTAAAAAACAGCCCGGTTGTAGATCGTCCTCAGCAATCCTATGCAAAAGAATTCATTGTAAAATATTATAAAGAAAGCGAGATATTTGAAAATAACGCTCCCACAGACTTAACATTAGCGCTTACATTTTTTCCCCGTTACTAGTGTATATTCTCAAAGGTAACGGAAAGACATTTTTTGTAACGGTAAGGAAACGCGAAAATTTATCATTAACTATAATAATGTAAATCTGAAAATAATGAGACTGTAAGGTTAAATATTACATTTTATCAATGTCTGAACAGTGAACAGCAGCGCAGTTCCAGGGGCTACCTATTTGAAGATCAAATCCACGCCCTGTCGATGAGTTGGTATATAGCACCTCATAGCAAAAACAGGAAATGTTAGTCTAAGTGTAGTGAAACACTACTGTGATAGAGAGTGTCGATAACTCCCAGCAATACTGCCGAGAATCAAGCACAGAATGAGAGAAAAAGAGAGAGGAAAGTCTACTAGCTAACAAATTTATTTTCTGATATGCAGCTGTAACGGAATCCTGGTTTAAACGGGCTTTGTTCATTATTTCCCTAAAAATACCTGGCAAGTGTATCTGCAAAGACGCAAATAACCAATCTAAAACGGTATTTCGTATCTATTGTTTATGTTTCCGTCTTACCAGGTTTTATAGTGTCATGTTTTTAGCATGAGGGGGTCGAATTTTAATTACAACTAGGACCATTTTTCATGAACTCCGCCTTTTCTTTTTTGGAGGGAAAATAAAATTTGATGTCGATACGAGTGTGTTTCGAAAGGTTATCAGCCCGACAAAGAAAATAGAAATATTTTGACAATATTTCATTTTTTTAACGTAGTTCCTTACAACTTATAAAATTTAAACCAACGAGTTTCCGACTTTTTATTATCTTTAGTATAATAAGCCTTATCTATCTTTGGAAATGAAGTGGTGGTGTCTGCTTTAACCCCATATTTTGAAGTGAATTTCCGACTACCGAGCCATTTCTCCAGGCTTGGGAAGAGGAAATAATCGCTGGGAGCAAAATCCGGTGCATGTGGAAGTACTACAGAGCGTAGGTGATTGACTTTCGTAGCGAAAACTACAGGCATGTGTGCAAGAACAATGCTGTGGTGAACGAACACCTTCTTTTTGCTCAGGTATGGAAATTTTGTCGGAATAAGCACTCTTCAATTGGTCCTGTAGAGAAGAATAACACTGTCCGGTGACTATTCTGCCTTTTTGTCGGTGGTCTATGATCACCACATCTTTTGAATTCCTGAAACTTTTTCCAGCAGGTGGAACCGTTTTCACTTTCTTTGGTGCAATTTCAGCTGCTCTTTCACATTGTTTAGATTGCTCTTTCATCACTGAAGAATAATGGCGAATTCATGTTTCATCCACCGTTATAAAACATTGACGAAAATCAGCCGATTGTTTAAGTTTTCTAACTTAACTCGAAATCACCATAGTCCACATTACTAAAGGCCATCTGCACTACCTTCATTAAAAAAAAAACCCAGTGAAGATGGAGAAACTCAAAAAATGCTAAAGAAAGGAGGGGTGGTGAATAAGGAGACCAAACTCACGAGGTTTAATTTGATTATGTTAATAAATGAAATGTTTTCACGAAGGAATTTTCTGCAGAAAGTCCACCCAAATCAGCATTTCATTGCAAATTATATATCTCATAAAATCATAATAGAACCTCCACTTTTGAGCTTGCCAAATTCGATCTATAAGCAATATTCTAACGGAGGCAAATCAAGCAAATTTCTACCATTTATTTTAAAATGTTATTATTGTCTTAATTAACTGAAGTTATTAAATAGGATAAAAAAATGTAACAATTTTTAATAGAAGTATGCCTACTTCATCCTCGTGAAGTCGGAACCTACGGTTCGATCCAGCACGTTTCGGCCTGAAATTTTTTCTATAAACGAGGCTCTATGATTGAATACGAGTCATAATTGATTGTATCAGTTTCTAAGCCTTTGTTGTCTAAAAATTTGAATGTACAGGTCTCCTCGGACGGAAATTTCTTGTTCCCGGAACCGGACAGTACAATTAGCAGTACAAACAAATTACGTATTATGAAGCTAAAATTTTGGCCCGACTCAATTTCTACAGAATATGTCGATATTTTTAAAACAACATTATTCTACATTGTTCAAAAACCAGATTTACGCATAGTTTTTATTTTCAGATTATATTCGTAATTCATGGAATATAAGGAATAATAACAATATTAATATTTATTTAGACTACATTGATGACTACTTCGAAGAGGCCTTTTAATCAAAGCAAAAGTCAGTTTCTTACCCACAGAAGATTTTTCTTCGCATTCAGTGAGACAAGAAAATTGTTTATTAATAGATGTTACTTGGAAACTATAGCATTAGTTTGCAGAAACACTGTTTATAATTAAGTGAATTAAATCAAGCAATCCGCTAGAAGCAGCTTCAAATAATCAACAATTAGGCATTGTTTTCCAACAAGACCACACGTATCTTTGCCCACTGTAGACACAAAATATTATAATTGAGATGAAATGTTTCAATCCAAGTACCATTCTCCAAAACTTACTTCGTCGAATGACCGTTTATTTAAATCACTTAAAAATATTTTGAGGATAAGGTATTTTATTTTTTGGAAGATTTGAGAAAATACATCGATTCTTTAGCCAGATGAGCTCTAATTATGTAACTGCTAGGAATTGAAATTTTCACGAAATACATTTTCTTTAATTTCCATCAACAATATGCAACAAACTTTTACATCAGTCCCAAAAATCTGAATTTGGTTACGGATTCTTTTCTGGTCTTTATCTATGAATTTTAATAACACTCCATCTTTACTTTCAATTTACATTGGTATCCTGGTTAAAGATTGCCTTAGTTAACATTTTTATTTCATGATGTATTTGTAATGGCACACACTTTCGTTTACTAAAATTCATTATTCAATGACAGAGTTTTATCAAATGAGTAGAGAGGAAATTAAGGCTCACAAAGCAACAGTTAGTAAATTTGTCATTAGCTTTTCAAGAATTATACGAGAAGGATAATACCGTCATCAACCAGTATGTCACTTTGAAAGACTGCGTTATTTACCTAGAAAATGTCAGTAGGACATTTTTAACAAACTGATAAAAACATTTTATGGGAACAAATGAATGATAGCTTAACATTGTCTTGATCGGCAAGTTCAAGTAGAGGCTGCAAATTAAAACCACTGCTAATTTACCAAATTAATTTATAAACTAATAAAAACAGTAACACAATCTTGATCGGCAAGTTCAAGTAGAGACTATAAACTAAAAGCACTGCTAATTTACCAAATTCCGATATAGGATTGGTAAATTAGTGGTAATATAAATACATAATAAGTAATAATATAATAATACATCCTTTACAATATAAATAAAAAATAGATTGGTAAAGGATATTACGGCAACTCTTCCTGATTATTAACTTGGAAATAGAGAAAGAAGATGGAGAATTTCTGGAGATATCTGACAGTGAGCTTGCAACTGACAAGGTAAAAAAAAATTCTATCAGCAATGTGGGGAAAATAAAATTATAACTTAATCTAAAGGTAAAGATGGAGAGAAAAATAAATTTATTTCCTCTGACTTCTGATAAAGAAAAAGAATGCTTTGGTAAAACTGGAAGAAGTTCGAAATTTTGCTTTGAAATGGAATTCTAAGAAATTCATTATCAGAATTACATATCAATGTAATGAAAAATCCATGCGGTTTTCAGAGAAAATAAAAACAGTCTTTCTCAAACAATTATATAAAAAAAAAAATTACAGCTGTATTTGTTACAAAAAACTCCAAGTTGAGACTAATGAATTAAAAAATGTTTTTATACACTATCTAGGTATAAAAACACAGAATGTTTTTGTGCCTGTCCACAGATTCCTAAAAAATGATACAAGATTTCACAGGAAGGGATTTGTTCGACGGGTGGCAATTGCACAGACTATCAGCTCATCAAGTTCAAGGCTGAAATTTTAGGATTATATAGAACTTAATAAGCATATTAAAATGCAAATGGTCTGCCAAGTCATATCTTGATAGAAAACACCTGCATACCGGAGTTTACTATTTGATCGATTGGTTTATCATTGTATTTTCCTGCACCCAAATGTAAGAAAACATTGAAGGTGGGTGCATGAAAACACAATGATAAACCTGCAGATCAACCACTAAATTGAGGTTCTGCAGATGGTTTCTACCAAGATACGACTTAGCAGACCAATGCATATAACTTTTATATAAAATAAACAGTCAAGTATGAGTATTACTCGCGCTCAGGGGGTTCATTACAATAAATATATGAATTATTAACTGTATTATTTAAAAGAGTAATTAAACTTTGTAAAAACTTATACAACGTAGAGTTGGGTATAGCTGAATATATTAAAAAAGTAAGAATGAGTATACCACAAAAGTTCAAAGAGATATGAAGCCCAAATAAAATTAAATATTGCTATTTTGTATAACTCTTTTTTTTAATCTTATCTTAATCTACATATGATGAACTTAATTCGGTACTGACAATAAAAGTACTGCATATTTAAATTTCATTTGGCATTTCATAAAACTAAATTCAACATAGTAATATTTTTCTTTTTACAGTGTAGCTGAAACAAAACCCTTGTTCAAAGTTTAAACTTGGCGTTGTACTAAGCGCGCTTCGAAAGGAGGTCGCAAAGATGCAACTCGACTTTGTCCGTGCCGCGTTTTTCCAGATAGGTTTTTAATTAACTTTTAAAGACACGGGAGGTGTATTGAGAGATCCACTCAACGCAAATTAGTCGCGAATCCCATAGTATTTATGTGATTAATTCTAATTAAATTGGTCTGTTTTTAACAATTTGACCTTTACTGCTTTTATACTGCTACTGGGTATTGCATTACACAAATATATCATTAAAAGTTGTTATCTAGTATTTAAAAACCGATGGCATATAGAGTACGCCACCTATGCCATTATGTATGTCCAAACTACCCGTGTCTTTATGTGTTAAGGCTCTGCCCCTGCCGGCGAAGGCACTCATGTTAATAGTATGGGGAAGGATTTTTCTAATATCTCTTTTGCATTTCGACATTTTTAAATATTTTTTTAGGCATTGGATAGCCGAGATCCGTCTATACATCGCACCTTTCTTTATTTTTTCGATTTTGGTTGCAGATATTTTTTTAAATGACACTTTTATTTTAAGAACCGGTTTTGAAAGTGAAAGTAACTTTATAAAAAATATCTGCGACCAAAATCGAAAAATTAAAAAAGGTGTGATTTAGAGACAGACTTCGGCTGTCCAATGCAAAAAAAAAAAAAAAAAAAAAAGTCGAAATGCAAATGAGATATTAGAAAAATCCCTTTCCATAGGATTAGCATTAGCTCGTGAGTGTCTTCGCCGGCAGGGACAGGAGTCTTAATATCTCGGCGAATTACCGACGATTTTTTTTTCGAAAATGATTATAAACAATGCTTTTATACTTTTGATACGTTAGGTACCTTTAGTGCTCCTCGATACCTTTGCTGAATGTCCGCATATAGAAATTTGTGTGTAACAGAAAAATGCGCTTTTATGAAAAACTATGCGACCTAGGATAATCGCTATAATTTTCCTGCAAGGCTTAAATTAACCACTACTACCTCCAATTTTTTTTTTCATAATTTTAGTTTCAGTAGATTTGGAAATAAAAGGGGGGGGGGACATATTTTTGCGCTACATTTCCGACGATATCTCTGAAAATATAATACCTAAAATTAAAAGAAATACTTTTGAGTTCGGCGTTACGTAATCTTTTAACGGATATCCCGCACGATATACAAAGGAAATTTTTTTTTTCAAATAACCTAATTAGCCCCTCTACGTTTTTTCCCACATATATTTGTGAATGTTTAATAATCTGTAAATATGTGGGTTAACAGTCTTTATTACATCCCCAATTTGAACTTTCCACGTTCCATAGTTTACGAGTAAAATGGCTGTGACAGACGGACACAGGAGTGATATGTTTCCGTTTTTAATTCCGATTTTACTCAATTCCGTTTTTACTTTTTAAGTACGGAACCCTAAAAATCATGATTATTGCAACTGAGAAATAAAAAAAAACATAAGATGAACTAGGACTTCCCTCAGAGGGATTAGTCTGAGCGATATTACTGAGAACATAGATTTAATAATAACATGTGGAAGCAAAGAAAATGAGATGTTATCTTTAATTGTCCATATACTGCGAAAAATTGAAATGATGAAAATAAACGAATTGTAGTATTACAAAATCTTATATATAAATTCGTATACACTGTTTAAAAAAATGGGAAATCAAACCATTCAAGACAGCCATGCATGGATATAAAATTGAAAGTACGCAATATATTAAAAGTAAAATAGAAAATGAAACACTAATTTACTTATATCAGAATTTTAACTGTATAAAATGATGTCAAGAGCATAATCAGACGCTCCGCACCAATTTGAGTAACTTTAAATGACAAATATATGATGTTTAAAAAGAATGGACTATACTTTATATGGTGTGTGCTCCCCCGGAAAAGTTAATATTGTACAATATCTGTTTTCTACGGATGCAATGAGGTTGTCGATAACATTAAAGGAATTCTCTTCTCAAAATCTAATATAGTATCAAAGTACCGAATACATCAAAAGTGGCATGCAGTGCTTCGTTAGAGTGTGTTTTTGATATGCTCGATCGGATTTAAATGATGAGTGTATGCTGGCCACCACATACGCTGTATTGTTTTGTTTTCAAACATATTCTGCACAAGTTGAGCTGTATTTAGCATGTATTAAATAAAAGAAATCGGCAATGATTACAACATAAAGTATGACACAAGATCTGAATATATCGTCTGCATAACTTTTGAGCTGTCAAAGTGTTTTTTGAAGTAATTTACAAATCCATCCATATTTATTCAGCAAATCATGCAAGCTAACATACGCCAATATGAACCCGATTACAAAATTTCACCAGAATAAGTTAATATATAAAAAATCTACTAATGATAATTGAGAATATGACCTTATGATAAAATGTCTAGAAAAATGAATCAGATAAAAAATTCATATCACATTTAAAACGGCACTTCCCTCTGTTAGTGGCCTTGGCGAGAGAGAGAAAAGCCTAGAGAAGGAACACTTTAACAAGTACTTTCGGGCAACCTACTCACTGTTTCATACAGGTCTTTATTCAATATTTACACAATTTATTTAATGCTAGGTGGGTATCTATCAGTTTTGTTGCATTTAAATCGCATGTTTTGCGGAGGAAATGCAGCATTATGAAATATTTAAAGTTTCTGTACCTAATAATTCCAAATTAATGGTAATTGAGATCGCTTTCCGTTAATTTCATCTTTTTAAATTTTAAATTTTTTAGAAACCATTCATAGAGACAATTGCATATTTTAAAACTAACCCGAAGCAAAATTTCAAGATTTTGGGCTCAGCAGTAACAGAGAAATAGAAAATTTTTGAAAGTTTTTTGTTTCTGCACTGTTTTATATAGCGACATTTTTAGAAATTGTTCTATTGGGAGAATTTACGTTATGATAAACACAGCCATGCCAATTTTCATGCTTATATTGCTAACAGTTCCATGTTCTTCGTTACTTAGATCATCTTTTGATCTTTTTCCGCTTTGTTTAGTCTTTCTATTTTTTAGAATTCGTTCTACAACGAGCATTTACATCTTATTAATTACTACCATGCCAAAGTTCTAGTTTCTAACCCCAACAGTATCCCCAAAATTTCAGTATTCCAAATAAATCATAGTTTAGAATCTTTCTAAAAATTTTTACGTTTATCCGTCAAATTAAACCTTTTAGAGAGCGTTCATTACGAGTATTTGCATCTTAAAAGTAACTACCGCACCAAATTTAAAGTTTCTAACCCAATCAATATCGCAGAAATCACAGTTTTAGAACTTTTTTGCTCCTGCAGCGATGTAGGTTCTTGCACTGACATAAAATAGTCTTTTTTTCGGAGCAGAGATGGCCACCAACATTTTTTTAAGTTGGCTATGTAGTTTCAGAGATAACACCTCACAAACGTACAAGCATTAATAATATTATATACTTTATAATATTATAACGCTTTATAATATTAGCATTAGATGTACAGATACAAAGGCCATTTATCTGTTACAAACTAAAGTGCCGACGAATTCAATCAATTTCAAAATTTAACATAAAACACAAAACAAACATTAAAAAAAGCAGTCGAAATGTTGTTGAATGAATCATATGAAAACGCTATATAAAAATGTATGAATGCATATAACAGACGCAAAAGAATACAGCTATAAATGAACTTATTTCAATTTATGATTGGAGCAATAATGTTAAAATACGTCAATATTTCCCTAATCGTGTTTTTATCAGGCTTCAATACATTTTTCACACTCATATGACTTATACTATATCCACCATGCCCTTTATATTTTCAATATGACGTAATATTTTCCTCTTTCACGTGGAAACCTTGAAATAGAAAAGTTATTCACTTTCATTTAAATTCGTCAAACCATTTATACAATTTTCATATTTCACGTGAACATCTTGCAATAGAAAAGTTATGATGTAATATTAACCTTTTTTTTTAAATTCGGCAAACTATTTATTTCATTTTCATTTTTCACGTGGAAATCTTGCAGTAGAAAATTAATTGTTGTAGTAATAATTTTATTGCGTTTTTTAATTTTTGGCAACTGCTATAACGAAAAATGTTTAAATTTGATAAGAAATCGCTGGTAAATTGGTGGTTTTTTATTAATTAAAAATTAACTATAAGTTATTTCGATTCCGGATTACTTTAGTTGTCTCGGCCATGTTTTAATACACATGTACGTATCTCTTCACAATTTTGGCTTCCAAATTGTGGATTTTTTATAGAATTACAAACAGACAGATAAACAAGTTTTCATTTTTATGTATCTTTCTATTCTATAAAAAGTAACTAACGCTGTCACCGCCGCCGCCGGTTTTGAATTTTTTGTGACCGGAGGTCTTTCTTCGTTAATATTAAGAAAACTATTGCATACAAATATATGAAAATCGGTGGTATTATAGCGAAATGTTTGATCAACACACTAATGCATACAGTTTTCAAATCGAAGAATTATTTTAAGAGATATTTAATGCTAAAGTTGGACAAAATCGTTCCATTAAAAAAAAATTATAAGAGCAAAAGCTATGCATGGGAATTTAATCATTTTTAGATAATTTTATTCAATAGAAGATCCCGGTTTGCAGATTTCATTAATTTTTTTAATTTGACTCATTTTGTGAGGTTTTATTTCTATTTTAAATTCAAATATTCAGCATTTTGACAGATATTTTTTACATATTTTAGAAAATGGTATTAATTTAAACTGTTGCCAACTGTATAAACAGCGCAAACAATAATGTTTGCTTCAAATAAAAAAAAATATTTACACGTTACTATTATAAACAGAAAAAAAACCTTCAAATTAGAATTAAATAATTAGGTATAAAAAGCAGGCACTTATTGAAAATTACGCCATAAAAACTATATTTACATGTGAATTTTAAAAGAGAAAGGATATTGTAAAATAAATTCATTAACATGCGTTAGAAATCTGAAATAGAACAAATTACGTCACATTACGCAAAATGAACAAAAATAGTATTGCAAAGCAGTTTAAATTTAAAAATTGCGTGAGACAAAATATTAGAGGTTAAATATTAGATTTTTTCAAAATTTTATTATTTGTCGTTTGATGTGAGGTGTTCAGCTATAAGTATGCAAATTTTTGTGTTTCCAACATAATTAGGGGCTGAGTTAGAAAAATTGCTTAAAATACACAAGCTAGAGCTCAGAGTGTTAAATATTAGACTTTTTCAAAATTTTATTATTTGCTGTTTGATGTGAGGGGTTCAGCTATAAGTATGCAAAATTTCATGTCTCCAACTTAATTAGGAGCTGAGTTAGAAAAATTGCTTTAAATACACAAGTTAGAGCAAAGAGGGTTAAATAATAGACTTTTTCAAAATTTTATTATTCGTCCTTTGATGTGAGGTGTTCAGCTATAAGTTTGCAAAATGTCATGTCTCCAACTTAATTAGGGGCTGAGTTAGAAAAATTGCTTAAAATACACACGTTAGAGACCGGAGGGTTAAATATGACTTTTTCAAAATTTTATGATTTATCGTGTTATCGCAAGTGTTCAGCTATAAGTATGCAAACTTTCATGTCTTCAACTTAATTAGGGGCTGACTTAGAAAAATTGCTATAAATACACAAGTTAGAGCCCAAAGGGTTAAATATTAAGCCTTTTTCAAAATTTTATTATTTGTCGTTTGATGTGAGATGTTCAGCTATAAGTATGCAAACTTTCATGTCTTCAACTTAATTAGGGGCTGAGTTAGAAAAATTGCTATAAATACACAAGTTAGAGCCCAGAGGGTTAAATATTAGACTTTTTCAAAATTTCATTATTTGCCGTTCGATGTGTGGTGTTCAGCTATAAGTATGCAAATTTTCAAGTCTCCGACATATATAGTTTCTGAGAACGGGCTCTGTGACAGACGGACAAACAGACAGACAAAGGAGTGAGACAGGTAGGGTTTCGTTAGATGAACGAAACTCTAAAAACATGCTGCGGATGATTGTAACAACATCCTAAAATTACATTACCATCAGCGATCTACCAATCCCGAATTTAGTTTATATTCGTTTCATATATTCTTATTCTTTTGTGCGGCCCTGTAAAATAATTATCAATATTATATACAGTAAAACCTCTGAATAGCGGACACCCCGAAAATGCAGAATTTGTCCTCTATTTAGAGGTGACCGCTACTGAGAGTAAAACATGTACAGTTATTTAAGAGTTGGTAATCGAAAAAATGTCCGCTAAATAGAGGTATCCGCTAATCGGGTGAGTCCGCTATGGAGGTTTTACCAGTAAAACTTCTGAATAGCGAACACCTCGGGAGGGCAGAATTTGTCCTCTATTTGGAGGTGTCCGCTACTGAGAGTAAAAAATGTACAGTAATTTAAGGGTTGGTAATCGAAAAAATGCCCGCTAAATAGAGGTGTCCACTAATCGGGTGTGTCCGTTATGAAGGTTTTACTGCATAATAATATCATCCTTTACAAGAAAATTGCATGCTGTATGATAGACAGACATCCAGAGAAAAATAACCTCCCGGATCAATAAACACTCATGTCTTTTGTTTTAATCATCCACAATTGTATGTCATACAACATGCCAGATTTTATACAACAGGCTAAAAACGGTCACCGTGGTACGGAATACTGTATTATTATTTGTTTGCCCACCAAGACTGGTTGCCACGGGTTGTTGCAAGGTTTGTGATCACGTGGTTGAAACTGATCTATTCAATATTACTGCGTGCGTATTTTTTTTTTTTTTGCTCCATGTGTTCAAACCAGTTGTCTACGAAAACATCAACCGGTGAAAGTGACGCACACCAAATTTCTGTGACGTATGCAGATAAATTGTGCTTTTTTAGGAGTTTTTTCTACATAATTTTTAAACGGTTTGGAACTTATTTTTCATAGTAGGTGCATTCAGTAGGCGACCGTCATAGGTACCTTCTGGTGCAATCAGAAACGAAATCCGACAAATATTTTTTGAGTTATGCTTGACGAAAGGTTTTTATTAGGCTTTTTTTTTAGTAGGACATGGCGTTAATATCCATCGTAGTAGTAAAGTGTCCGGACAGTAATATTTCGCTGAGTATTAGCCTTCGCTTCGCTCAGACAATTATTGACGATAAATAAAACAAGAAAGGAAAACCATGTGCCTAGTATGGATTATGAACCTTTTCCTACATTTTTAGTTTAGTTAGAAAAACATAACACGTTTGAAAATACACATTTATTAATTCCTAACAATAGACGGAAACGTACTTCAATTGTTTTGTGAAGCCCTGTACGTTCCTTATAAATTTTTATACACGCCACATACTGAGCTGAAATTTAATTCAAAAATAAATTCGCTGAAAATTACTGAAATCACACTTCTAAGGCTAATGTCAGACGGACGTCTTTTTGCACTCTTTTTTCCTTCCGTTTTATCCTTACACAATGCCGCTAGCATTGTGTAGGGATAATACGTAAGGAAAAAAGCGTGCAAAAAGACGTCCGTCTGACATTAGCCTCAGAATTGCTATCCATGGACGGCCATGTACCTAGTTTTTTGCCATAGCCTTATATACTTATATCCTACAACAGGGCTTAATTTCTAACAAAAAAAGTACCGGAGCCCTAATATTCTGCGGCACCGGCACAACAACCGTACCGTCTCCCCCCCCCCCCCCATCACTCCAATCTGCATATTTATATTTCGTACATTATTTGAAATTTTTAAAGCATTTTTTTTCCTTAGAAAAATAAAAAAATTAAATATATCTATCAGCATATACTTAGCTGCTAACAATTTTATTTTTTAGTTATCACTCCCTCTGAATAGTAAATCTTACCTAACTCTAAAGTTACTTAATTGCAGAATTTGCAATTAAATATAGTAAAGATTTTGATTAGGAAATATGGTTAACACAAAAAAAGGATAGTTCTTGTGTCGCGGATAGCAGCTATGCATTTTTAAGGAAAAATGAATGAAATTTTATTTATATGCTGAAGAATTTAACAATGTTTTATTATTTCCAATAAAAGATGCATATCTTAAACTATAATTGATTCCTTCCGCATAACAATCTTTTGTGGTGCGTCCCTCAAAATCAAACTAAATTAAAAATTTGAAATATCGAAAAGAATTGATACTTTTATAGAAAAAGGGGAAATACAGCTCAATTGCTTTCTATCGGAATAACAATACATGACAATTATATCTACTTGCAAATGAAAGCAACTTCGTAAATCTGCAGAGCAGAGCTTTAGCATAAGTACCGTTCTTGATACAAAATAAATAGAAAAATCACTGACGTGATTTTTATTCTCGTACGCAATACAAGACAAAAAAAAAAAAAAACCTCAAACAAACAAAACCTCAAGCTGATGCTCGTTGGCTAAAACAGAAAATATTCTTTTCAGGTTAGATATCTAAATAAGAAAAAAACCCAGCCAGTAAAAAAATTATCCTACTATCACAAAAAAAATCGAACTGAAAGCAAATTCATTGTTCAGTCTCTTGATTGGCGCCATATCAACACGTCGTCACCGACATAAATTTGAAATAGAAAAACACGATTTCTGTTTCCTCTTCATTTTGATCAAAATAGCATTAAAATGATTTGAAATAGAATATAATACGTAATTTTAAAGAAAGAAAAGTTTTTTTTTTTCAATGCATGAATAAATAAAATTTAAATTGTAATACAGATTGAACTCGAGTCAGTGTAAGCCCCAAAACTGATATAAAAATTGAGTCCGTTTTATCTTCATCTCCTACGTGTGCGACAAATTACGTCACATATAAGTTTTTTGGTAAAAAAGGATGCAAAAGTTTGGAGGTGGGAAGGAAAGGAGAAAGTAATTTAGACTTCGGTTTTTCGGAAGCGATATTGCACTGGGCTCCGGAGCCCTGTATGTATGGGCTCCGGTAAATTCCGACCAATATTTAAATATTTACTGAAAACAGAGAAGTACCGGAGCCGAGCTCCGGTGGGCTCCGGCGCAAATTAAGCCCTGTCCTACAATGTCATTTAGCAGACAAGACATTTAGCAGACAGCAATTAGGCGACAGGATATTTAGCCGACATGACAGTTAGTCGACAGCGACAGTTAGCCGACTAGACAGTTAGCCAACAAAGGACAATTATTCGACATGGACATTCATCCGACAGGACATTTAGCCAACGAGCAAATACCAGATAAGGGAATTATCCGACATGAAATTTAGCTGACACGTACATTTTGCCAAAAGAATTTAGAAGACTCGGTCTTACATCAACAATGTAAACCTCAGTAACTCGTCATCATCATAAATCAGCTTTTATATTGTTTCAGCGTTTTTGTTTATGATATACACTTAAACATCGAAATTTCGTCACCCTCATAAAGTAATTTTTTTCTTCAATCACTGTTATTCTATAAAGCTTTTCAATTAAACACCAATAACTAACATTCGTAATATTCTTTTGTTCATTCGAACAAAATTATATACAAAAATAACTTTTTCTACAAAAAATATTGTTTGAAATGCGGTTTTTAGATGGATCCCTCCGATAAATATTGTTTACTTATGTTTAAGTCATAGACTCTCGATAGCTCATTATACTCATTAATTAAGGAATTTATAAAATAAAACGGAAATAATTCATTTTAATTATTCATTATACCTCAATAACTCGTCATTCTCTTAAACTGCCATTATATTTTACAAATACAGTTATATTTATAACATACACAAAAAATTCGATAACTCGGGGAGGAGCCAATAATTTTTTAATGACGTTTTCTACAATAAATATCGTTTAAAATGCGGTTTTTTGACGGGTCCCTTCCATAAATATTGTTTAATAAACATAAGAATTTAAAAGAAAGGGGTGCGTGAATAACGGGAACAAAAGACAGGACCCACGGTGTGGCAATTTTTAAACTTGTTTCGTATCTGTCACGTGATATATCATCGGGAAGTCCTCGGACCACTCTTTCATATTGTGACCCTTTCTTCTCACCTCCCCCTATTCGCCACCCCTCCAAGAGGGCATTTTTCATTTTTTTCGAGATCGTAGAATTTTCATAATTTTAGATCCGATTTTTTTACGAAGACCTACAAAAATACTTTTATAATACTATATGCAAATTTCAAAGAGGTGGGGCACTTTTATATCTTTTGCCGCCACCCCTCATGTGATATATAGTTGGAAAGGCAGTGTGACACCCAAATTTCATAATATATACCTTCCGCGCCGCTCCCTCCCAGTTTGCTCCCCTGAGCCACTTTTCTAACTTTTACCGACACCCCTTACGTGATATATCTTTGGAAAGCCCTGTGACCTCTTATACATATTATGCATCTTCCGTGCGTCTTCTGCACTTTTCCCCGGGCGGCACTTTCTAAATTTTGTTGACATCCCTCTTATGATATATCATTTGTCTAATACTGGTTCTCCTCTCTGATATGAGATGTATACTCCTAGATCATAGATCACTAGTTCTTTTTAACACAAAACTAAGTTTATTTATAAAAATGCAGAAGGACAGTACAGATATTCGGCGAGGACAAGACGATAATACTCACACGAAGTATATGAAATATATCCAGTGGAACACACTACAATATTCCACAATTATACACTTTGTGCTATTACACCATTTGGCTTCACCTACAATACAAACTTTTTACATACCAGTGCCCGTAGCACCTGTGTAATTTTATATCTAACTTTTGGTTTTTCAAAAACTCCGCCGGTACACATGCACGACTTAAAAACCTCCACCCTTCACTCTCTAAAAAGGAAATCTCCTTCCCTTCACTCCTACGCTCGCACGTCACGTGAGTCACATAACCAAAGGGGCGCCAGCACTGGCTAAAGAAATGCTATCCAGACATCATAGTTTGGAAGACCTGTGACCACTTATTCATGTTATGCGCCTCCCGCACCCCAGACACAATTTCCCACCCAATGGGAAGCACTTTTCTAAATTTAGCCAACACGCCTCATGAGACTTATCGTTGCAAAGCCCTGTGACCATTTATATTATGCATATCTCGTGCCCCTCCTCCACTTTGCCCCCGGTGGATATTTTTCTAAATTTTTCCGACAGCCCTCGTATGACATATCATTGGAAAGGCCTGTGATCACTTATTCATGTTATGCACCTCCCGCAGCCCCCCCCCCCCTTTGCCCTCACAGTGGGAGGCAGTTTTCTAGATTATGCCGACACCCGTCATGGGCCATATCGTTTAGAAAGCCCTGTGACCACTATTTCATATTATGCAGTTTCCGCGTCTCTCCCACCTCTTTGGCTCCCGGGCGGGACAATTTTCAAAATTTTGCCGTTACTCCTCATATGTATAGCGGGCGCGCGCGCTGCAAAGTAAGTAACAGTGATAGTAATTATAACGTAACCGTAACCTAACTGTTCCATAAACGTAACCTAAACGTATCCAAGCCGTAACCTAACTGTTACTTAATAACCTAACAGTAACCTAACCGTAACATAACTGTAATCAAATTATCACCTAACCGTAACCTAACTGTAACGTAACTGTAACCTATTTGTAGCCTAATTGTAACGTAACAGTAACCTAACTGCAACATAACCGTAACCTAAGGTAGGCCGCGCACTGACGCAACACGAGCAACATGAAATACGATTTAGGAGAAAAAAAAATATTGAAACAAAGAAGAAAGCTGTTTCAAACATGTTTTAAAGCTGTTTTTCTCCGAAGTCAACCAAAATGTTCCATGGGTCGCCTCAGTGTGCTACCGGCCTAATTGTAACCTAAACGTTTCCTAATTGCGACATAACCGAAATCTAAATGTCACGTAACCTTGACCTAACTCTAAACTTACTGTAAACTAACGTTAACCAAATTATAACCAAACCTAACTGTAACTTAACTGTAGCATAGCCGTAACGTTACCATGACCTATCTGTAACCTAACCGTAATCTAAATATCCCCTAACCGTTACCTAACTGTAACATAATCATAACGTAACTGTAGCCTATCCTTAACTTAACCGTGACTTAACTCTAACTTAACTCTAACCTAACCTTAACCTAATTATAACCTAAGAGTAACCTAACTCCAGCGTAACTGTAACCTATCCGGAACATAATCGTAACCTAAGCATAACCTAACAGTAACGTAACTGTAACTTAACGTAACCTATCTGTAATCTAAATGTAACTTAAGTGTAACGTAACCGTAACCTAAGTGTAGCCTAATTATAAAGTAACCGTAACGTAACTGAAACCTAAAAGTAACCTAATTGTAGCCTAAATGTAACCTAACTGGGACGTAGCCGTAATTTAACTGTAACTAACGTTTACCTAATTATAAGCTAATCGTATGCTAACTGTAATGTAACTGTAACATAACTTTACCATGACCAAGCTGTAAGCTAAGCGTAATCTAATTATCACCAAAACGTAACCTAATTATACCCTATCAGGTACCTAACCATAATCCAAGAGTAACTAATCGCAACTGTATCCTAACTGTAACCAAACTGCAAATTAACTGTAAC